>JARHVA010001419.1:367500-967500 GCA_037957365.1 Torreya grandis | reverse complement strand
TATGCTAGTTTGGAAGAATTTACTAAGTAACTAGAAATAAAAACATGAAAATGTAAACATGAAGATGATGCAACTAGGTGTGGGATAGGATTCAAGTTAGGTTCACTAGAATATATGTAGGGGATAGGATTAACATAAAATCATGTTCTTTCTCTAAATATATTAGGATTTGAATAAGGTCAATCAAATAGAGCATAAGATACTTGGATGATTGAGTAAGGGCCAAATGATTTTCGTAGATATAACAGAGGGTAATCTACAACACAAATGTAATAGAAAGGGGTTCCAAAGCATAAGCCTATGGCATAAAGGTGTAGATCTCATCGGACATCAATAAAAACATACTATGGGTGTAAAGTAAATGCTTATATAAGATAAACTAAACTAAAGGATGGGTTAGAATGATAGTAAATGTACAAGTTTCCATTTTCAACCAAATGGGGGTCTAGGCAACCTAAAGTGATTTATGGCAAGTCTACTCAATCTTATAGCCACACTATCTTATTCGATGTTGAGAAGGCCTAAACAAAGGTGCACATACATATATTCACGAAGCAATAATGAACATCTAATCTACTAAGTAACTAAATGAAAAAGAGTATATGGATAAAAACACTTATCTTAGGGTGGACATGTTAGCACTTTAATCTACTCGTTGGCTCAAATGGAGCTTTGTAAAAGATATTGTAGGTTGAAGACCTCAAATAGTTGGTGTGGACATAAAATTTACATCTCTATTTTAGATAGATAGGTGGTTTAAATTAGCTTCAATTAGAACTAATGTTATGCAAAGGTTATATTGGTATTCAATCCTTAATTAATGTGTATTTATTTTCAATTCATTCACATACATGGTATATAAATATTTTCTAATCTAACTCTCTTTATTCATATATACAATTATAAAACATTTGTTACATTTCACGTATCTCTTTACTCTATACCTCCACACTCTTTATCTCTTTCTATATTCCACCTTATTCCTCTTATCACTCTCTCTTTATCTCTTATTATCTTCTCTTTCTTCTTATTATGTTTTTATGATATAATATGATATATTCTCTTCTACACCATTTACATCATTATATATCCTTTAAAAGTTAAAGGTTACTTCTCTTCATTCATTGTTACTTGTGGTAACATTGCTTTACACTTATTTACCTTCTTACCTACCAATTAAATAATATTTACATATATACCATGGTATATATGCATTTTCCTTATGTAAAATATTATATATTCTTCATCTAAAATGTCTGGAACATGCCTTAAAGCTACATATGATAATTTACATAAATTGCAATGATTTGAGCCTCTATAATAATATGTGATATGATTTTAACCTCTGTAGTGTTTATTTATGCTCATATAATTCTATTGAATAATCATGCCAACATTTACCTGGACTTTATAAGATTGTCTCTTCCTCGAGACAACTCTGAATATTCCTAGCTTGAAAAATCCCATAAAACATGTCTACCTCATACTATTATACAAAAAATGATACAATAATTTCACTGTAGAAGGGTAATATGATTAATAACTAGAAATTTAGATGTCTAGCATAAGATACCACGATATCCTAGCTTGAATTACTTGACTAGATTTATAGGATAATGACACTCTCTATCAAAATGGAACCTTCTTCAGTTATGGTTATCTTAAAATCTCTAATTTAATTTTATTGATGCTATACATGCTTAAGATGTCAATTATTCAGTCCAATCTGTTATCGTAGTACTTGTGTGGTGAAAATATAGCTCCTTAAATACCTTTTAACAACATTCTAACTCTTCTAGTTATTCAAAAAATAAATATATTATGTTGTGAAACTATTGAATGCTCTAATGCTCCAAAAGATACCATAGACTTTTATAAGGAATTAAAAATCCCCACACATGGAAATTGCTTTGTTTTATCTATATCTTGACTTTACTATCCCTGCATTATATGTAAGGATTATGCAGTATATAAAAATACTATTTTAACTCCCAACTACCATTTACTACAATTTTGAAACATTTTCTTGCCCTTAAAACTTACTGCACCAAGTTGTCATTCACTAGTTTTCAACTTGGTGGTCAATCCATATATTTTTATTTTGTTATTTTTTTTTTTCCAAGTTAAAATATGCATCTTGGTTATAGATAATTATGCAGTGAAAGTTAAATTTAGTCATATATAATGTTACACAAAGTTTAGTATTGGTGGTTAATCCTTAATTAATATATGTATTTATTATCCATTCATTCACATACAAGTTACATACATATCTCCTACTCTAACTCTCTTTATTCATATATATAATTATAAAACATCCATTACATTCTACATATCTCTTTACTATATATCTCCACACTCTTTATATATTTATATATTCCACTTTATTCCTTTTATTACTCTCTCTTTATCTCTTTTTATCTTCTCTTTCTTCTAATTAGGTTTTTATGATATGCTAAGTTCTCTTCTACATCTTTTACATAATTATATACATTTTAAAAGCTAAAGGTTACATCTCTTCACTCATTGTTACTTTTGGTAACCATTGGTTTACACTTATTTAACTTATTAATTACTAATTAAGGGATATTTACATATATACCATGGTATATATACATTTTCCTCATGTAAACTATTATATATTCTTCATCCAAAATGTCTAGAACATGCCTTGAAGCTCTGCTCGATATTCCATGTTAATTATAATATGATTTTAGCATTTGTGGTAATATATGATATGATTTTAACTTATTTAGTGTTTATTTATGCTCTTATAATTCCCCTAAATAATATTACCAATAGTTGGATGAATACATAAGATATCCTTAGCTAGGAACTCCCAATGACTTATCCTATTGAGTTTCAATGACACTATAAGAAAGACTCTGCAAGACAAGGTTCTGAGCCACTAGCTCCATAAAATGTACTTATGGTAGAATTATGAGTGAAATCATAGTGAATAAATGTTATGCAATTCTATGAATGAAATATGACCCCTATATATTGATCCAATACCTAAAACCAACCCTAGACTCTAAGTTAACTATATCAACTTGACTAATACAATTGAATGATGTTGACTGACATAGAATGGTGTTAGCTAGGTGGATATAATATAAATGTTATAAAATAGGCTCAAAAGTGTATTTATTACATCAATGATGAAGGCAAAAAATAGATGGTATCAAAAATGTTGATATTGTATGATATAGGGAAGCTAGAAAATCTAGATAAGAGACATATAAAAGAGGTAGTAAATAAACACTTAAAAGAGGTCAAAATGATAATAGTAATGATGTCATCATCATATAATATCAACATATCTCATACAGAACCATTATTCTTTACACCCCATTCTTGGTGTACCTTTTAAGGTGTGCATTTAGGGATATTGATGCATCGACAAGTCTTGCAATAAAAAATATTAGTAAATGATTAAAGTGAAAATATTGTATATACATATTTCAACTTGTTTCCATCTTGGAGATACAAAGAACAACAAAAAAATTTGAGGTTTTTAAATCCCTAAATAGGTTTTATATTATATACAAGTTCAATTACAATTGGGGCTTAGTTACCCACAATTCACCATTAGTTTAACTAAGGAAAAAATCTCTCCAAGTTCTTCATGGCAAACACCAATTCTCCAATGCTTAAAGGAAGCATCATATTCAAGTAAAGTTATAAAATAAACATTGGTTTCATGTATATAAGTGTATTCCTACCTTTATTTCTTTTCAATTTTTCAATTTTCAAAGTTCAAGTTTTTTCAAATTTTAAATGAATAAAATGACTACTTCATGAGCTTTTGTAGGGTTTATTAAGTTAAAGTGCCATGCATAATTGAAGTATTTGATCAAAGGAAAAGAATGTTATACACACTCAAGTACATATTTCATTTTACTCTAGTAATTTCATTTCTAGACTAAGGGTGTGGGGGGGGTTGGGGTTAAATGTAGTCACTCAAATTTGGTCATGAATACTTGAAAATGTTAGTTTTGGCCCACTTTTATATTAATTAGATTGAGCATTTAATTTGGACCTATTTAACCACCTCACTCTATCCTAGGTACCTATATATACATATCCCTTTCTAAGTTACTATCTAATGCCTACATAAATGTTCTTAATCACTAAAAACCTTTCTAAGCATCTGTATGGACATCCCAAATCCTTAATTTCAGACATTGCCCTTTTAGGACAGAATCGATTAGTCTAGGTCAATAGTGGAAATTAATCTTGACCCATATGGTTCAATCCTATCCTTCACCCTAGAAATGAATAATTTTCAAATCTAGACCCTCCCTTACAAGTTTATCTATATTTTAAAGATAGGTAGCATGAGCTTTTTCCCTTTTGGATTACTATAAAGGCACATCTAAGTCACTTATTCTACCACTTGGAAATTTCACTATTAAAGCACACTTACACTATTACACACTGATTAAATATTTCATATCATTCCCAAATCTAATTCTAATCATTTGAAGCATCCTTTAGCCAAATTAAGAGCCTATTATATCTAATTTAAGTAAACATTATCAATTATTCAATTCATATATAGATGAATACATGTAGTCGAAAGGGAAAACTATGTGGGCTTGATCTCCCTTTTTAGAGTATTAGATATAGAGGTAATAATCAATCATAATAGGGGTTATTGGGGTTAGCTTATCCCATTACACTCCCCAATTTTTATTTCTAGGTTTTTAACTATTGTAATCCCTATCAGGTTTTCAATTTTGAATAAGTCATTTACAGGTCACATGTGTGCATCCAAAGGTTAAATTTATGACTTTGGTGTGTTTCAAGCATACGTAGATGATTATGCCATTATATACATAGTTTTATGTAAAGGACAAGTAGTGGCAATTGATCTTGTCCCCTTATGGCTGGTTCTAACTTTGAGCAATTACATTGATAGTTTTTGTTGCACATGCATAATTTAGGTTGATCTAATATTTCATTTATTTCTTAGTCAAGCACATTTATCCTACAGGAAAAAATCCAAGTATTCTTGTGTTGTTCATAATTAGCCTTCTTTCATTTGTTTGTGCTTCATCTATTTGCTTTCATTCTACTAGTTTGAAGTTATTTTACAACATTTACTATCTTTCTATTAATTTTACCTTAATTAGAGTTAATAATCAATTAATTCCAAATTATGATTAAAAATATTGAAATTACCTTATTTTATTATAAATGGTTGAGTTAAATCAATAAAGGAGTTACTATGTTGGGTTTTTATCCAAAAGTGTTTTACTAGGTGAAATCATGTGTACTTTGTAATCTTTTGTATATGCCATTTTTCTTATTTTGCCAGCTTAAGAATTTTTTTAATGCTTCTCTCATTTTAGTTTATTGTGTCTAATTTTATCTTTAATGAAAACTACAATACTTAGTGATACTCAACCCTCTAGTTTTATAGCAATTATTGATCACCTAAAAGGATTGCTTACCTTAAAAACCACTCTGTAATAATTTTTTAATCAAAACTTGCCTTGCATTCTAGTTATCATTGGTAGTAAAGTATTAAAAAGATTCTTGTGGAAAAAAATTCAAGATTGAATATTTCTAGTGAATATTTTCTCCTACAACTGTGAATGGGTAGAGATACCTTGGCTAAATCAATTATGATTATAAATGGATTTGGAAATGAAGAACAAATGACCCTTGATAAAATTACATTGCACATAAATATTGGTCCAAAAACATTGAAAAATCTGTCATTTCATACTCAATTATGTAAATTATAATATTTTAATTCGTAGATTTTGGATTCATGATATGTTTTGTATCCTCCACTTTACATGGGTGTTTGAAAATTTAGAATTAAATTACACTATTTACATAATTTGATTAGATGATAGCCTTTCAAATCTTGTAAAATTATTGATCCTGAAGATAACCTAGTATATTATAATATAATAATTTGTAACATTTGAGTTTGGAGAATGTAACAATGATAAAGAAGACAATGATGACAAAAAATTCAATTAGGACAAACAAGACAACGAAGATGATTTTGATTACATTGATGGGGAATTAAGCATAAAAGTTTTACAATACTATATCCATGAGATTATATTAATAATATGAACATATTCAGTGTTGGATCCATTTACATAAGTCTTAGAGATTATGGAATGCCAAATTTTATCTATTAAAAATAAAAACCAAAAGACAAAGTCAAGTAACCAATGCCCAAAAATGTTGTTTTGCAAAAGATAAAAATGATAATCTCATATAACTAAATCTAGAGAAATATGGGTTACAAAATAAAAAGGCTTGTTAAAAGAGAACTAGTCATAGAAGAACCCATTATTCCCATTGTCCATTCCAATAGGCAAGAATTTGGTTATCATAATAATGAAAATTCACCTAATGAATCTAAGGGTGGATATGTGAATGATCAAACAAGTGTCAAAGTCAAAGACATACCTTTTGATGTGGGTAACAATATTTTAATGTTGGAGCTAATGACAATAATATTTTTTTAATCAATTAAATGAGGGGTTCAATTGGGCCCCTCTCTCATTGATAAAAGCATGCAAATACAAAATGAAATGAAACTTAGTGAAGCCACCATATAAAGAAACTAGAAAAGTAACACTCGAAGATGAAAGAAAGAGTAGACATCATCTAGGTAAAACCAACTCATCTTAATAGTTTTGAAATATAAAAAAATTGCATTAGTATATATAAAAAATAAAAATAGATTAGTTGAGAGGAATCAACGCAAGCCTTGATTTTTTTGAGGTCTGGATCGATGATAAGTCCAAAAATATTATCTTTGGGCTCTCAAAGTGAGCTAGAAACATTTACTAATAGTAAAATAACTTAGGCCAATTGTTCCAAGTTGTGAAAAAGAAACCAACATTTGAAAAAAGAAATAAATCATACCCGTTTCCTAGAGCTAAGAAAAAGTGCAAGGATACCCCTTGAGGAGCTCAAAAATGTTGATAGGGTTGAATAATTTAGAGATCTAGTCCTCTACAGACATGTCATCCACCTTTCAAACATGTTTTCCAAGCTTCTTTGAGGTCAGGAACTACTTCAAAGTAGGGGGACATGCTTGATGATTGCCTAATTAAGTTTCACTTTATGAACTTATGATTACCTAAAAAATTATTTATACCAGAAAGAGGAATAAATATACTAATATACGGTTCTAAAAATATTTTACCCATTTATACAAGGCCGAGAGAGACTTGTTCTAAGATACGTCTGATATCATTTTTCCACATTCTTAACCACAATTTGTTAAATAAGGAGGAAAAAATTAGGGAGTTATTATTAAAAATATTTTAGTGATAATAGGGTAATAAATGTGTGTCTTTATCCTTAACTATAAGTGTGGGCTTGTAGATCTCACAAATGGCCTTCAGTTCATTTGAATTTGCCAAGGCATTGAGGAGAGGTGGTTAGCAACTAGTTGGTAAGTGTAAAATTCTAGAGTAACCATTGTCAATATGTGGAGGAAAATATCTAATAAGGAAACTTTTATAAACATATTTAGGATATATATTATCATTCTTGAAGTCATCATAGTCAACATGACTTAGGTTGTGTATGGAAAAGTCCTCCACTAGGTCATTTAGTACAAAACAGGCTCATAGAAAATGAAAAGAAGTGAAACATGCATCTGATATAAAAAACTTTGATGGACATACAAAAAACATGATGGATTAAAGTGGAGAATTGAAATGTACATGAAAAGCATGTAGAATTGGAATGAATAATAAAAGGGTCAATAATTTATAATGCCTCCTTAGGGAGAGAATTGAGAAAGAAAGGTCTATCATTTTAATTGCAGCGTGCCACCTTAATGATACAATGTGGCTAAAAGAAATAAGTCCAACCTAAGTTTGAAATATATTTCAAAGGACCTTGGGAGGAGGTAAGTACATGGGACTGAAATGTGTGGAAATAGGAAATATTAAGCAATGATTGCATTAAAAATGACATTTACTGCTTTATTACAATTGTATTTGAAGCCATTTTTGAAATTTCATTGTTGTCTATTTTTTATATTTTGTTTTTTATTTTTTCCCTCTAATCCTTTATTATTTTTATTCAAAATAAATCAAGTGTCATTTGAGTAAATCCTCCAATCCTAGCCAATTTTTAGAAAGAATTCTTTGGAATTTGGAGAAAACTTTTAGTTTTACCTTGGCATTTGTGAAAAGGTGGTCTAGTTTTTTTGTATTATTATAAAAAGTGTGAGAAAGGAATTTTTTGTAAGAGGTGTTGAGATTTGAAATCTAGACCTAGGATATAATTAAGTTTCAATTTTAGAATTATGGTTTTTCATTGCATTAATAACCAACAAGGAGTATCTTTCAAATTCAATCTTATCCACACATTGTGATCTAACAAGGTGAATACCTTCCACCAAAGATTGCACATATGCTTCATAATTTATGGAACTCAAAATAAAGTATGAGGACATTGCCAAAAATTTAAGCATTGGAAGATCTAAAAATGTAGTTGATAACTACAACTTTTGGGTTTCCCCTTGAGGGTGTATTAAAGTTAAGCTTTGACTAACTTTTTAATCCTAAAATGAAATGTGTTATTTTGAATTTATACCATAGGGTTAAGAATATATAAATGAAATGGAACAAAGGTGATAATCAGATTTATAGTAGGCCAATTAAATTCTAAAATCAAATATAAGCATACACTAAATTTATTATGATGATATAATTTTAATATGGAAAGTAAAACTAAGCTAGATATAGAAATGACAAAGAAGAGTACTTAGGTTATTTTGATGTTAATGTAGTTCTTGATCTAGAATAGGCTCAAATCAGGTGGGAAGATAGTTTTAGAATAGTTGTCAGATTCTAGATCTAGTGCCTCTGGCTATTTGGACAATTATATCAGCCATTGATTGTTATGTTGATGCTATTGTCTAAGTCTGATGATAATGTCTTGTATAAAATATTTGGTGAAATAGGATGTGACCACCTAGATGATTGTAGGTTTAACTTCACCTTTTTTTGGTGCATTCTTTTCTAGGTCATGGATAATTGCTCTTTGTGAAATGACAAAACCCTAGATTTCCATCTTTAATGTGACCTTGGGGAAAAATAGGTTAGTGGGAACATGGTGTTGAGATAATTCCAATGACCCCACTATCAAAGGGTGATACCTACATAACTAATACTCTAGAAAAGGGCTTCAGACTCAGGTATTTTCCCCCTACATGTTAGCTTGTGTGTGAATCATGTAATGTGTGTAAATCAAGTACAATAGTGACCTAACTTGTAACTTGGAAAATTAGGATTTTGGGTTACTTGTTTAGTACTTTAGACCTATAGATGTGTAATCCCTATGAATGATATGAAAATAGAGAAGTTTTGATCAATTGAATACTTGATAGAGTGTTTTTTTATAAGTGCCTTGGTCTCTTTGGTATTTTCTATGTGAAGAATGAATGAGGGTTGATCTTGTATTTATATCAATCCCTTTGGAGTAATAACTTGTATTAAATCACTTATGTCGATCATTAGAATATGTTTCATTTATAAATTGGATGACTTTAGGGCACTTGACACTTGCATTGGGGCATGAATTTAATGTCAATGCTACTATTTATCCTAGACATTAGTGTTTAGGGAATAACAAAAGAAGTATAGGTTCAAAACTTATAGAGGTGTAAGATAAGTATATTTTAAGCAAGATAAAATGTCTATGTCATCACTTTAAGTCTAGTTGAACTAAGATATAGTTCAAGGCGCACAAGATAGAACATATACAAGATTTACAAAAGTAAGGAGAGTATAGAACTATAATCACCTAAAAGTGGTAATTGGATGCTAAGAGTGTCGCTTGAGTTACCCTATTCCTAGCTTAGCCCTAGACCAATCTTAGAGCCTTAGACATAATTTTTAAATAATTTTATAGACCATAGTAACCTAAAACTAGTCAAAACATATTTCTAGAACTATCCTCCCAGATCCCAAACCAACTTACTCAATAGTCTACCAAGTGGACATTAACACCACATTTAGGACACTATAGCCATAGGGCGCTAGTGTCCCCAACTAGGCGCTACTATCTTTAGCCATATCTCTTTCCAATGGATACTTGTTTAAATGTGTGCCCCTCCTAAGGTTAGCTTAATCACATTTTCTTATCTGCACAAGGTAAAGATCTCTATAAATATAAGTCTAATTGACCTCTATTCACTAGATGGAAAATAGATGCAAAAGCACATTCAAACCAAAGACAAATTGAGTAAAATTAAGTTATTTGATCCCTATTATTCTCTACTTATGCATAATACCATCTAAAATATCCCTAAGCCTAGCTGCCAAAGATTTAAAAGCTTAAGCACATTCAAGGCATCCAAGTCTACTCTAATTCTAGCATTCACTTGCACTTACATCAAACACTAGGTGGGAGAACTACATCAGGTTTGATCCCTCTTTGGAGTATTAATATGTAGGTAAATCTCTTCATAGTGGCATGTTGAGGATTTCTATCCTATCTTACTAATAAACACATGATTATTTTTCATTTCATACTTGTAAAAAGGATTAGGGTTTGCACACTAAATTAGGTTTTATAGGCACAACACAGAGCTCTAAGTTTTATGCACGCAAAAATAAGACCTAAAAAAAAGGTGTAGGTACTCCAAGAAAATGGGAATAATCCTACAAAGGGGACACTACCGCCACCTGGAGGAAACTACACAAACATGGTGCTACTATCCATATGGGGTGCTACTGTCCAGTGAGGAAATAAATTCCATAATCCTACTGATGACACTTAGAACTATTCAAAACCTAATTTTTAAAACCTAATCAATATACCAATCATTCATCAATTCATCGATTCATGGCACAAATCATAGATAAAACCTAATAATTCACTAGACTACTTAAAAAAGATGTGTAATTCAAGTAGGATCTCACATTCAAGATAACTTCAATACACTTGAGCAATACTTGCTCAACCCTCCCATCTTGGTTCCACCTATACCTAGTAAACCAATCCTACTTTACCTTTATATGATAAATCACACACTAGGGGCACTCCTATCAAAACATGATGACCATCATAAAGAATTAGCAATTTACTATATTAGTCTCACACTAGTTGACTATGAATAAAATTATCTAGTAATTGAAAAGCTTTGCTTAGCACTAGTATTCACTACTTAGAAATTTCATCACTACATGATTAAAAATTAAAAATATATCATTACTATTATCAATTGGATTTTCACCCTTTAAGGATATGCCTAAGCTCTCCTCATCCAAGTGGCACAATGGAAACACCTCTAGGCTTGTGGGTAGCCTAAGGATGAGGTGAATCTCTAGATAGGGATAACTCCCTTGATGTACCACTTTGGATTGAAATTACACCTAAAATTTGGGGGTGAAAAGGGAAAGATAAAACTAAAAAAAAATTATTCTAAGGGAGGTGATACACCAAATAATATGATGACTTCCAACCAGTTGCACGTTATGCATGAGATCAAGGGACAAACTGAACATACACTTTTCCAATCTATGTTTTCTCACATCAATGTTACATTATGAGGTTATGGATGAATTACTTAGGATAGGAGGACTAGAAAAGAGGCCTTGAATGGAAATAGTGAATATAATAACTCACTCAAACCTGGACATCTCATAGAACACTTCACATGCCCTGTAAGAAGAGGCTACAAATAGGTGAAAGAATGAACTAACATGCTAAAGAATCCATAGTTTTCACTAAGCAAGATTCATTATCCAATTGAACACACTATAAAAATTCATGGAAGAGGTAAAAACAAGTAGTATATTGATCAAATGGTATGAACATGATCAAGGCTTTGCCATACTCAAGAGGAACATAGATTACAATGGCCAAATGGCTAGTTCTTATAGAACTTGAGAGAGAGAGAAGAAGAGAGAAGTCCAAGGGTCATAAGGAAAATTTTAAAGCTAATAAAATTAGTTACTTGTTCATGATAAGATTATATGGGATTAACCATTCAAGTTTAGGAGGTTCAAGTGTCCATCCAAGTCATAAAACTCATAAAAAGTGGCATGAAAACTCCTTGTTTTTCTCATAAAAACTATCTTCATGATTGGACCTATTTTAACACCTCATAAATAACTAGGACCATGAAAAATGATTGGAAATAAGGGGAAGGGACTCAATCATTCATATCCATGCATTGTTTTTATGCTTAGTCATCTGAAATCAATTGGAAAGGAGCCATCATCATTTGTAGTCTAGAAAACTCTTCCTTCATGCACCCTGCACACTTGGCTTCCAAAAAGAGATCAATTGGTCATTAAAATACATGAGAGGGAGTGTATTTGTTAGGATTGTGGAGCTAAAAGCTTCACTGATGCAAACAGGAGAGGAGGTTGCTGAAGGTTGCTAAGTTGCAGAGAAGTTGGGGTCGGTCTGATCAGCCGACGTCGGCGGGAGAGCATAGAGAAGCAACCGACGTCAGTCATATATCGGCCGACGTCGGTCACCTCCAGGCAGACAGGGACCGACGTCGGTCGCCTGTGTGGTTTGACTGCGAGCTAATTATGGGCAGTTAGCTAACGAACCAAGTGTTTGCATGATGAGTGCTAATTTTAGACTCATAGCTGCGGATCTAATTATTGTAATTAGATGTCTAATTATTGTTTGGATGAGATCTATATAATAGACTCATGGTTGTATTGGAAAAGTGTGCTAGGGAGTAAGAGAGCATAATTATAAGCTCCTTATGTGTGTGAGGTAGAGCAATGGTGCGTTCCTCCTAGTGCCTCAGTACCAGGTGTGTTGGTGCTGGATTGGAGAGCCAGCTGGGTTCTTCAGGAGTGTAGGATCTTGGTCACAGTTGCATGGCCTATATAGGAGATCTACATGGTAAGTAAGATCATTGATCTGCAGGTGTATGTGTGTGCAAGGTCGAGGTTCACAGGTGAGTAGAACCGTTGTTTGATTTGGAGGTGTGCAAGGTCATATAGACAGCAACACAACAGGGAGCAGTATCAGGCAGGATCTACTTGGAGTACAGGTGTGTACTCGGATAGAGCAAGAGGAAGGCAAGGGAGTTCCTTCCATAAGTATGGTCTGTTGAATTGCAGGTTGTTGCAGATTCATGGGAGATCTACTTGAAGTACCTTGAGTACTTGTGGAGCACGTGGAGTGCTTGTGGAGTGTGTGGAGCACTTGTGGTGTGCGTGGAGCACGGGAGGTGAACACCAACTCTGTATTTTGAGTTGGGTGTTGGGACCTGAGAGGGAGAGCTTTGGGGAGGAGAATTACTGTTCACTTGAGGTGTGGGAAACCTCTGTAAGGTGGTGGAGAAGAAGTGGCATCTTCTTTATTGTATTCTTTTCTGTATAAAGTGTTAATACAAGTTGTGTATTGTCTCTCATATCATGTGTTATTCTGAATTCTAGTTACTTGGTGAATCTGGTTAATTTCTGCATATTAAGTTGCTTGGTTTGGTAATCAAATTGTGTGCTTCCGGTTTATCTCCCAACAAGTGGTATCAGAGCAAGGTTGTTGGCTCATAGCTTGATACCAACAAGTGGTATCAGAGCTAAGGTTGGAGGAAGCAGGTTTTGTGTTTGGTTACAGGGCACTCTCAGGGGTTTCTGATCGAGTGGGAGTAGAGCAACAGCAGATCAAAGTAAGCTAAGAATGGAGGAGTTGAAAAGCACAGATGGTCACTCACGGTCCTATGGAAAGAAAGAGCAGGTAAAAGATTATTGTTGGTTGGTAGCAGATCAACATGAAGAAACTGAAGAAGCAGATGTTGCAGGGTTTATTGCACAGGATGTTCTTGGAGGTTTCTTGGATAAAGTTGAATCTTGGATAAAAGATTCGGTTGCCTCTTTCCATGCAGCCCTAGGTAGAGGAGCTGGTGAGCCCTGCCAAAGAATTGGCAAAGGGGAAGTGAAGCTGAAATTGCAGGCGGCCAACACACAGGTGTTGATGAAGGTCATGCAGGTCCCAGGTTTGGAGATATGGCTAATTTTTTCAGAAAGATTGGGTGATGAGAGATGCACAAGAACTCTCACAGCGGATGCACTTGAATTAGCTGGTGGTAAGAAAACAGGTATCCTTTATCTACTTGTTTATATTACTGATTCTTCTTTTGTTACGGAGACGTGGCTTCGTAGGCTTGGTCACATGAGCAGGAAGGAGATGCATGTTCTTAAGCGGAAGACAGATATATTTGACAGGCTTAAGAACTGGAAAGCCTTGGTGTTTATGGAGGAGATGGCAGACAGAACCCAGTGGATGTGGCTGGATACTTCTGAGCAGGGCAGTTTGGACATGGGTTTTGATTCAAAGAAGCTCACGGGTAAAAAGTCATCACTCACAGGTGAACACAGGTACCGATGTCAGTCAGGAGGAACCGGCGTCGAACAGACAGTTGCCGATGTCGATCATGTGCAGACCGAAGCTGGCGATGTCGGGCAGGGTAAGACCGATGTCGGTCAAGGGACCGACGTCGGCAGTATGTAAGACCGATGTCGGTTAGGAGGACTGATGTCGGCAGCAGGGACACCAGCGTTGGCAGGTTGGTAGTCAGGTACAGACGCATGGAACCGACGTCGGTTGGATGCAGACTGTGGAGTGACCGAGGTCGGTCACTATAACGGATTTTGGGTGGATAGCAAGCTATCAAGGAGTCTCAAACACCCATACGAAGGACTGAAGGCATAAGTAGGCCCTCAAATTCGTGTTCCTCTTCTTCATACTTGTTGCTGATTTTATAGCAGGAAGGATCCAGGAAATAGGTGTGAGCTTGGCATGGATGAGGATGTGATTCCTTGGAGGAGAACCAGACATGTGTGTTTTGGTAGGGATGCCAGGAGGTATGAAAGCACAGAGACGAATGGATACCTTAGTAGAAGAATAGAGAGAACGGATACGTGAGACGGAAGATCAGGGATATGGTCTTGAGGAGCTGCAGGTCAGTGGTACAGGTGTTGACAGGTGAAGGACGAAGCATGGCTTCAGTCAGTGTCAGGGTAACTAATGTGGTTTGTCTTACCAGGTGGATGATGAGTCATGACATCATTCTGTTACTGTATGTGGATAGTATGCTAGCTAGCAGGGGTGTACATACAGGGTTTTGCTGAGCTAAGGGTAAGATTAGTTCAGTGGCATGTCAGGGGGAGTTTGGAGCAGCGGAATTCTTTGACATGGGAGACATGGAGATCACCGGTTGATTTTGTCTCGAGTGGGAGCTGATGTGAATCAGGTTTTGGTGAGGTTCAGGATGCAGAGCTGGAGCACACTAAGGGCTGGACATGTACAGTGTCCGAAATCACATGAGGTCTGGTATAGACCTGAGTATTCCCATGCAGTGGGAGCTGTCAGAGAGTTAGGAGCCAATTCGGGGAAGTGGATTCTCAGGTACTTGAGAGGGACCGGCAGTAGGGATTCATGCTATGCAGGGTCAAAACTTCACTACATGTGTTTGTAGGTTCGGATGTGGCAGGGTACTCGGATGACAGGGGGTACATCACAGGTTGTGTGGTGGGTTGTCTTCAGGTGGGAGCTTGAAGAGGGATACAAACCAGGAAACAGATTAGATGGAGTACAGGTACAGGTACAGTGCAGCTGTTTATCTCCAAGTGGGAGATTGTTAGGATTGTGGAGCTAAAAGCTTCACTGATGCAAACAGGAGAGGAGGTTGCTGAAGGTTGCTGAGTTGCAGAGAAGTTGGGGTCGGTCTGATCAGCCGACGTCGGCGGGAGAGCATAGAGAAGCAACCGACGTCGGTCATATATCGGCCGACGTCGGTCACCTCCAGGCAGACAGGGACCGACGTCGGTCGCCTGTGTGGTTCGACTGCGAGCTAATTACGGGCAGTTAGCTAACGAACCAAGTGTTTGCATGATGAGTGCTAATTTTAGACTCATAGCTGCGGATCTAATTATTGTAATTAGATGTCTAATTATTGTTTGGATGAGATCTATATAATAGACTCATGGTTGTATTGGAAAAGTGTGCTAGGGAGTAAGAGAGCATAATTATAAGCTCCTTCTGTGTGTGAGGTAGAGCAATGGTGCATTCCTCCTAGTGCCTCAGTACCAGGTGTGTTGGTGCTGGATTGGAGAGCCAGCTGGGTTCTTCAGGAGTGTAGGATCTTGGTCACAGTTGCATGGCCTATATAGGAGATCTACATGGTAAGTAAGATCGTTGATCTGCAGGTGTATGTGTGTGCAAGGTCAAGGTTCACAGGTGAGCAGAACCGTTGTTTGATTTGCAGGTGTGCAAGGTCATATAGACAGCAACACAACAGGGAGCAGTATCAGGCAGGATCTACTTGGAGTACATGTGTGTACTCGGATAGAGCAAGAGGAAGGCAAGGGAGTTCCTTCCATAAGTATGGTCTGTTGAATTGCAGGTTGTTGCAGATTCATGGGAGATCTACTTGAAGTACCTTGAGTACTTGTGGAGCACGTGGAGTGCGTGGAGCACTTGTGGTGTGCGTGGAGCACGGGAGGTGAACACCAACTCTGTATTTTGAGTTGGGTGTTGGGACCTGAGAGGGAGAGCTTTGGGGAGGAGAATTACTGTTCACTTGAGGTGTGGGAAACCTCTGTAAGGTCGTGGAGAAGAAGTGGCATCTTCTTTATTGTATTCTTTTCTGTATAAAGTGTTAATACAAGTTGTGTATTGTCTCTCATATCATGTGTTATTCTGAATTCTAGTTACTTGGTGAATCTGGTTAATTTCCGCATATTAAGTTGCTTGGTTTGGTAATCAAATTGTGTGCTTCCGGTTTATCTCCCAACAGTATTAAACCTTTAAATACTCTACATATACTTATAGGCATCACACATTCTTTAAAATCATCTCACATGAGGTTTTCCACCCTTCTCACTAGCTTGTCCACTAGGCCAATTTTGATTGGCTGAGATGAAGCACTTTGTTTGGAAACTTATGAGTGTTCACTTGTAATGAAATGACCATTATTAGTTATAAAAATTCAAAATATTCCCTCAAAACTTGATTTCATCTTTATAATCCTCCTGTAGCTTGCATAATGCATAAAAATATTAAGAAAAACCTATTTTCATCTTATTTGTACAAGTCAGTATTGCCAAAAATCATTAGGGGTAGCTTGATTCAGTCCTATACAACTTCCAATAGGTTCCATGGTAAAAATACTCCATGAAATCAGCTATCCAACTCCATTTCATGAAACTGGTCCTTGCAAAGGTTTAACAAGGGTTTTAGACCTATTTCCACTCTTAAGGTTTGTTCATAAAAAAACTAATGTTAAAGTTGCCAACCAATTCCAAAAATAGATAGTTCAAGACCCTCATAAACATATTTGAACTCCTTTTTTCTCCATAAAAAACCCTCTAAAAATATGTGAGTATTTAAACCTGACATATTGAGTTCCTTCCTGCATTCCAACAAGCCTAAGTTGGTTCTTGAGTCAAAAAAGGGTTTCCTTGTGTTTTATTTACATCCTAATAGTTTTAACACATCTTATTTGACCCCATAAACATTTTTTAATAGGTTGGAATGCATATCTCATGTTATAGATTCAAATGGCCTCTCATTTGGAATCTAGGCTTCATCGTGCCTAGTAAGCTTAACTGCATATTATAGCTCAAAATGACCTTTTACGGTTTTATTTTCCTCCACATAGCTCAAATACCTATAATATGATTCCATATACATGTCAAAATCAATTGGAAATCTCACCTAGGGCTAAAAGTGAAAAATTATCTCACACTTGGTCACTAGGTCTAATACTACCCTTTAGGCTTGATTATAGGTTTGAGGGTCTAGGCCACCTTGTATATATTTTACCCTATGTGAAAGGTTATTCATGTTTTACCAGGTGAAATTAAACTTTAAAAATATTCTTTCAAGGTCCAAATAGCTCCCAACTCACCTGGTCATCTCTATCTTCAAAACTACAAGTTCATGAGTAAGGGAAGTGTCCTATGTTTGAAACAAAACAAAAGACACTTCCCCTATTTTACTGGAAAACTAAAATGTTTTATGGGTTTCCACAACCCATAAGTATGATATATACAAAAAATGGTCCTTTTACTATCCCATTTGACCTCCCAAAAGCTTTGAAAACTAAGATAGACCATGCAAAATATGGATTGTATGTAGGCCTTTCCCAAGTGAACTAAGTATGCATCATGAGAACCCATTTTATCTATTTTATTTATATAATAAATGATTATGAATAATATTATGGTACTTATGGAAGTTTCCCATCATCTACTCCTTACTTCAACCTTCCATTTTACTCCCCCATGCAACTGTCTAAGTGACTGAGTTTCCTTCTTGACTATGACATTTCCTTGTAACTTTGCCTGTAGGTGTATTTGGCTCATTTGGAGTTGGTCATGATATGGAGAGACTATATATTGAACCATGAGAACCCTTGATAACTTATCAAACATTTTATTCATTTTGTATGCATTTCTCACACTCCAAACACCACCTCCCTATCAAACTGGGTCTTACCTTGACTGTAATAGTGTTTGCTTGTTTAGTATATTATAGGTGTACTTTCCATGATTTATGGCATTGGGAATGGTGTTTGATGGTCTCCTTGAAGTTATAAACACTATTTTTACTACTATTAATTCATTCCGTCCTTTCACATACACTTTAACCTCTCAAATAGTATGCCTTTTGGACTATGGTTCCATTCTTCAATAGTAACCCCTGCTTGTAGGTGCTTATATTTACTTGGAGTTACTTATATTGGTGTTTTGGCCTATTAAAACCATTCAAAGATATTCATATAGTAATAAAGGATTATGACACTTGATTTAGCCCACTTTTTTCATTCTTATCATTCCACACTCTCAATCACCAAGTTCACTCACTGTTTGAGTTAATCAACAACATGTTGTGCTTTATGTTTGCAAAGGCACCTGTAGGTGCATTTTTG
This sequence comes from Torreya grandis, assembly GCA_037957365.1. NCBI lineage: Eukaryota > Viridiplantae > Streptophyta > Pinopsida > Cupressales > Taxaceae > Torreya > Torreya grandis. The sequence continues at coordinate 948,590 of JARHVA010001419.1, read as the reverse complement.
GGTCAAATAATAGCATATCATATACTATAGATGATATTTTAAGTCACAAATGGTCTCCTAAATTATTATGACCTATACAAATCATGGAAACAAGTTCTAGTCTTGTAATATTGGGTAAGGTTTTGAAGGAGGCAGTGACTATAGGTGTTGATATGCCCTTGCAAGCCAATTCAACTTAAAGATTGGTCATATTTTTATAATTAATGCCTTATTAAACCTTAAGAAGTATCACCTCCTTTTGAAATCTATTAATCATGTCATTAGACCCTATACCTTACAATGTAAACATTTTTTCAAGTTTGGGCCTTAGGTAGGTTATAGATGCTCATTAAGCCTATGTACAGACTTCTTCCACCTTGGTGAATGAAAAATACCCTTTTATGCTCTTCTTTGATGATTTTCATGGCAAAAATGTGTCTATTAGTGAAATTAGACAATACAACCTATTTTTAAGCATCAAATCCACTTAATAGGTCTAGAACTGTTGTTAGTTCTTTTTGCTGTAGACATCACTATGGGAATTTAATGTTTTGAGGAACAACTTGAGGGATTAATAGAACAACTCTCTTTGACTCAAAAAACTCTATTCTTTTTCAAGTTGATATACCTATCTATAATCTTGAAAATAAAATTAATTTGAAGTCCTGAAACTCAATACAATCATGTATAATGACACCCAAGAAAAGGGCCTAGACTTTTATTTTGATAGTTTTGGGAATTGGTCCCAAAATGCTATAAGCTTGCTTGGAAGGTCTCCTTAAGGTGTCACTAGCATAAAATATCATAAAAACTCCTCTAAATTGTGATAAATCACGTTCAAACATTCCAAATCTTAGATAATGTTCAAATCACACATTTCATCTTCTCCCAAGGGGTGGCAGACCATACAACTATTGTAGATGACCATTTTATGCATTTAATTTCTCTCTTATCTCTTGAAGTGGCTCTTTAGACTTAGAATTGGAATTTAAAATTAATTAAAGACATATATGATCAATAATACATTAGTTTGATTCATTTTGAAACCATACCATAGAAGAAACCTTCAGTAATATGAAAACATGACTACAATTCTATTCCACTTCTCTTTGCAAATTGAGTTAGTTGGCTCATCAAATCAACTCCAAATGTGAAACCAGTCATGTAAAACATGATAAAATTGATTCAACATCCTCTAGAACCAATCTTAGTAATTTAATTATATATAACTTTCTAAACAAGAGTAAAACCTGCAAGATGCACAAATTAGTAGGCAGAAAAACATAATCAACTTCATGAGGATGGTTCATGAAACACAGGCCACCATTCTTAAAAATATTTATATGGAAATGAAAGTATCTAATTTTAATTCAAACTCCCAATTTTTTTAATCTTAAACCTCCTCTATTGGCCGTACCAAATATAAACTTGAAGACTATTATGGCTTGCCAAGAAGGGTGAAAAAGGAGAAAAATGGTTTTAGGCCAAAAATAAAACTTCCATAGCAAACCAAACGTGGAACTAAGCTTAGAGAAGCTAAAGAGACATTCTATGATCATCTTCTATGTGTCACACTTCCCAAGAAGCTGTATAAGTGCCAAACTTCTTTTTTCAAGAAAGCTACCATTTTTCTGAGGAACCTACCACTTTTTAGCTAGTTTCAATTATTTAAGACACATGGGACATGACATAATCTTTTAGAACCTTCACACTTCCCAATAAATCTATAAAAGTCATTAAATTCCCCTTTTTTGACCTTAAAATGACTCAAAATGACTAAAAAGACAAATAACTAATGACCAAGGCTAGTACAACATTAAGTGACATTAATTAAACTATAAAACACCTTTTGACATCTATATTAGACCTTTAAAACACCTAAAAGTCAATTGTTTACCTAGGGATTCCCTAATTTGACCTAAAAGTCAAATTTGGTCAATAAATTGGTGACTCATAGGGGTAGCATGACTGCTATGCTAATTAGACTAGTAGCCTTATCAATCCATTAGGCTTAGGGAGTCATCTGAGGTTTGAGACAAAAAAGGAAACCTTTTACCATTGACCATCAAGACAAGACCACTAATTACCTCAATCACACAAAGCAAAGGACACACACAAAATAAGATAATAAACTAACAAGACACACATACATACATGTGCTCAAGGCACTTAAGGGAATCAGAAAACAAACTATTATGCACAACTATAAACTAAGCATACCTCCTTTCCAGGATCAAAAGGAAAACTTCTTGAATTATCTTCATGGTGAGATGAAACATAGTGCCAAGCATGTTTCTCCTTGGATTGGATGCTTTGTAGATAAGACCTATTCCTTAGCATTATGATTGGCTTACTCTCGAGTAGGTCATCTTCAAATAAGTATCCAATGTAGATATATTCCTCTTGAACATGTTCACATACTTCATACTGCTGCCCACTCTTCATTTCATGGTCAATTTGTATCTCCTTAGTAGGCATGGCTTCAAGAGGAGTAGTTTCATGTTCCTTAGAATATTAAGGCCAATAGGAGCTTGTTCCATCCTTTAAGGGCTGATGTGTTTCTCCCAACTAGTTGAGAGGATGATAGCCCATATTGATGACTTCAAACATGTCATCATGAAATGTATATGCTTCTTGAAAGGATAGATTTGAAAGGTTATTTTTCCTTCTCTATATTTGACAAAATCATAGCCTCCTTAAAAAGGAGTATAGCCTACTCCAATGACTGCAAACATATCATCCCAAGACTGATTAATAATTTGTCCTTGCCTACCATGGTATCTTTTATAGTGGTGGAAGAATTAATGATCATTTCTTCCTCTTTGGCAATAGGAGAACATTCTTCCTCATCAACCCAATAAAAAATTTGAACACAAGAGACCACATATTCTTCATCATTTAGGACCTCTTGAGGGATCTCAAGTTGCATCTCAGCATCTCCAACATAACTTTAGTTCTCAAGGGCTGCAAGGTCCTCCATTTCTTTCTCCTTCTTTGTGATTCTAAGACCAGGCATTTTGAGGCTGCCAAGGAGCTAGAATTTCTTCAAGAAAGAGTTCTAAATTTTTTTCAACCAACTACTCCTCCTTAGGTTCCCATACCATATGTCCATCAAGGAAAAGGGTGATGGGGTGAGGATGAGATGAACTAGTTAGTGGAGGTGGCATATAGAACTCAAAATTGGATTGAGAGTGAAGTGTAGGGGATTCTTTTGGAAACTCTTGAGGAAGGGGAAGTATATCTCAGGCTAAAACCACTTGATTTTCTTCCTTATAATTGAAAAACACCTCATTCACATTTGATTTAGATTTATGACTCTCTTAAGGAAGGGTAGATGGGGTATGCTTAGGCATAAGATCTTCTTTTGGGTTTAAACCTTCCATCACACCTTGACTCAACAATCTCATCTTTGAGTCTAACTCTTCAATATGCTTGGCTAGGTTCTCTTGGAAAGGTCTCTCTTAAAGTTCATAGGAATCATCATGACCATAAGGAATATGTGAGGGCTGATATGGAACATAAGAATCTTATTGAAGAAGGGTGGGAGGAACTTGTAAAGGATCAACTCCATTATCCACTTCACACTCTTTATCAAGACTCTTCTCCTCTTTCTTTCCCCATGATTCCACTATCTTACTCCAGCCTAGGATGTTTAGATTATAAATATTTTCTCGAGGAAGGTTGGGAGGGGTTTTTATAGGATCAAGCTCCTTCTCAACTTCACACTCTTTATCAAGACTTTTCTCCTCTTTCTTGCCCCTTGACTTCACTATCTTGTTCCATCTTAGGGTATTAGGATTATGAGTCTCTTTTTGAGGTGGTGGGGATGCAATATGAGAGGGAAATGAGGGATTGAACTCCACTTCCTTTGATGCTAACATGTATTTTTGCATATTCATATTAGCCAACTCAATTTGCCTATCAAGATTAGCTTCAAAAACAAGGTTTTTCCTTTCAACTCTCTCTTCCAACTGATTGGGAGAAGGATGAATTTGGTATCCTTGATTGGGCTCATGAGTAGGGATCAAATATGACTTATAGGAAACCTGGGGAAGTGGATATTAAGGCTGATAGGTTTGATGAGGTTGCCTTTCATGAACTCCTAGCCTATCCTCTAAGGAAGAAACTAGGCCACTCACATCAAACATCTCACTTGTGAGCCTTTACCAATTAACTCTCTTAACAGGTACCCACTCTATTTTGAAAAAATCTAATACATCTATCACCCTATTAAAAATATTATTGGGAACCTCTTGAACACATCTCCTTAGAGTATCAAGCTCCAACATGCACCTCTCATAACCCAAAAGTGTTTGCTTGAAGGTGGAAATGGATAGAGTTGGGAAGTGGCTAGGTTGACTAGGAGAACAAGATATTGAGGAGGCTGGCTATAAGACTGATACAACTCATGATAAGGTTGAAAATGATCATATTGGGTTTGAAAATAACCATATTGGGGCTAGTACACTTCATGGAAGGGCTGATTAAGAAGTTGCTCTTATTGATAGGGAATGTTACAAACTCAAAAAGTCTCACCAACTTGTGTAAAGTAGTGTTCAACACCAAAATTAACCATGAAACTTCATTGAAAGTAAGAACACAAAGGAAAATTTTACCAACAATCTTCAAAGGATAACCTAGGCTACTTGACCAGCTAATATATCTTCAGAGTTACCATTGATATTTGGATAAATGCCTCCAAAGGCTGATTATTGAGAGACAACACCAAAAATCCCTCAAATTCTTAGACCAAGAGTCCCATCAGGCATGTCAAAAACTATTATCACTTATATTTTCACCCTTTGAGGAGATTTCTAAGCTCTCCTCATCCAAGTGGCACAATGGAAACACCTCTAAGCTTGTGGGTAGCCTAAAGATGAGGTGAATCTCTAGATAGGTTTAGCCCCCTTGATGTACCACTTTGGATTACAACTAAACATAAAATTTGGGGGTGAAAATGAAAAGAGAAAACTGAAATCAAACTATTATAATGGATGTGATACACCAAATAAGATGATGACTTCCAACCAACTGCACATTACACATGAAATCAAGGGACAAACTGAACATACACTTCTCCAATCTATGTCTTCTCACATAAATGTTACATTATGAGTTTATGGATGAATGCCTTATACTAGGAGGATTAGAAAAGAGGCCTTGAATGGCACTAGTGAATATAATAACTCACTCAAACCTAGACATCTCTTAGAATACTTCACATGCCCTACAAGAAGAGGTTGTAAATAGGTGAAAGAATGAAACAACATGCTAAAGAGTTCATAGTTTTCACTAAGAAAGATTCATCATCCAATTGAAAAAACTATGAAAAGTCATGGAAGAATTAAAAATCAGTATTTTTATTGATAAAATGGTATATAAATGAGAAGGGATTCACCATAGTCAGGAGGAGCATAGATTACAATGGCCAAAATGGCTAGTTCTTATAGAACTTGAGAGAGAGAGAAGAAGAGAGAAGTCCAAGGGTAACAAGGACACTTTTAAAGATGAGAAAATAAGTTACTTGTGAATGAGAAGAGGATATGGGATGAACCATGCAAGGTTAGGAGGTCCAAGTGTCCATCTAAGTCATAAAACTCATAAAAAGTGGCATGAAAACCCCTTAACTGGCTCATAAAAAATGCTTTCATTATTGTCCTTATTTGAACACCTCATAACTAACTATGAATAGTTAAAATGGTTTTAAACAAAGGGAAGGGTCATATAAATTCCTCTCCATGCATTAGTTTCAGTCGTGGTCAACTAGAATTAACTAGAAAGGAGCCATCATCATCTGTAGTCCAGAAAACTCTTCCTTCATACACCTTGCATACTTGGCTTCCAAAAAGAGATAATTTACTCATTAAAATACATTTTAGGGAGTGGATGACACCTTTAAAGACCCTACATATCCTTATAGCATTAGGAATTCTTTAAAATCAATTCACATGAAGTTTTCCACCCTTCTCACTAGCTTGCCCACTAGGCCATTTTGACTAGCTGAGATGAAGCACCTAGTTTGGAAACTTATGAGTCTTTCCTTAAAATTAAATAAACATATGGAGTTATAAAAAGTCCAAATATTCCCTCAAAACTTTATTTAATCTTTAGACTCATCCTATATCTTACACAATGCACAAAACTATCAATAAAAACCTATTTTTCACCTTATCTATATAAGTCCATACAACAAAAAAGAATGGGGAGTAGTTTTATTGAGTCCTATGAAACTTAAAATAGGTTTCATGGTCAATATATTCCATTAGATCAACTATCCAACTCCATTTCTCAAAACTAATCCTTGCAATGGTTTAATAAGGGTTTTAGGCTAGTTTCCACTCTTAAGGTTCGTTCATAAAAACCTAACATTAAATTTGATAACCAATTCCACAAATTCATATTTCAAGACCTTAATAATCATCTCTTAACTCCGCTAGCCTCCATGCAAACCCTCCAAAAATATGTGAGCATTTGAACCTGACCTATCAAGCTCCTTCCTCCATTCCAACAAGCCTAAGTTTATTCTTGAGTCAAAAAAGGGATTCCTCATGTTTTATTTGAATCATAATAGTTTTAAAACATCTTATTTTACCCCATAAACATGTTTCAATAGTTTTTAGTGCATATCTCATGTTAGAAATGCAAATGACCTCTCATTTGGAATCTAGGCTTTAGTATGCCTAGTAAGCTTGACTGTACCTTAGAGCTTAGAATGAAATTTTATAGTTTTCATTGCCTCAAAATAGATTAAAAAAACCTATAATATTATTCCATATACATGTCACAATCAATTGGAAATATTTCCTAAGGCTAAAATTGAAAAATGGTCTTACAGTTGGTCACTAGGTCTAATACTGCCCTTTAGGCTTGACTGCAAGTTTGAGGGTATAGGCCAATTTGTAGATATTTTACCTTATATTAAATTCATTAATATTTAATACGTGAAATTTAAATTTAAAAATATCCTTTCAAGGTCCAAATAGCTCCCAACTCACCTGGTCATCTCTATCTTCAAAACTACAAGTTCATGAGTAAGGGAAGTGCCCTCTGTTTGAGACAAAATAGAGGGAACTTCACCTATTTTACCAAATTTTTTTATGGGTTTCAACAATCCATAATTATTATCTATACAAAAAATGGGCCTTTGAAAATCCCATTTGACCTCCCAAAATCTTTAAAAACTAAGATAGACCATGCAAAAGATGGACTGTATGCAGGCCTTTCCCAAGTGAACTAAGTATGCATCATGAGAACCCATTTTTTATATTTTATTTCTATAATAAATGATAATAAATACTCTCATAGTACTTATGGAATTGTCTCATCATCTAATCCTTACTTTAACCTTCTATTTTACTCCCCCATACAACTATCTAAGTGATTGAGTTTCCTACTTGACTGTGACATTTCCTTGTAACTCTGCATGTAGGTGTATTTAGATCATTTGGACTTGGTAATGATATAGATAGACTCTCCATTAAACCATGAGAACCATTTATAACTTCTAAAACACTATATTCACCTTGTATGAATTTCTCACACTCCAAACACTACCTCCTTGTCAAACTGAGTCTTACCTTGATTGTAACTATGTTTGATTATTTAGTATACCTATAGGTGTACTTTTCATGAATTATGGGATTGGTAATGGTGTTTTATCATCTCCTTGAAGTTATAAACACCATTTTTATGATTATTCATTCATTCCATCCTTTCACATACACTTTAACCTCTCAAATAGTATGCCTTTTGGACAGTGGTTCCATTCTTCAACAATAACCCCTACCTGTAGGTGCTTATATTTTCTTGGAGTTAATTATATTGGTATTATAGCTTATTGAAAACATTCAAAAATATTCATATATTCCTAAAGGATTATGACACTTTATTGATCCCACTTCATTCTTAACATTCCACACTCTCAATAACCAAGTTCACTCACTATCTAAGTCAGTCAACAGTAGGATGTGCTTTGTGTTTGCAAAGGCATTTGTAGGTGCATTATGGGGTCAAAGAATAGAATATCATCTCATATATATTATCATTTGAGTCACAAATGGTTTCCTAAACTATTAATACCAATATAAATCATGGAAAAAAGTTCCAATCTTGAATTATTGGGTTACGTTTTGAAGGAGACAATAGTTGTAGGTGTTGATCTGTCCTTGCAAGCCAATTCAACTTGAAGTTTGGTCATATTCTTATACTTAAGATATTAGACCTTAAGAAGTATCACATATTTTTGAAATATCTTAAGCATGTCATTAGACCCTATACCTTGTAGTGTAAACATTTTTAAATTTTGGGCCTTAGGTAGGATGTAGATGCTCATTAGGCCTGTGTACAGACTGCTTCTACATTGGTGAATGAAAAGTACCATTTTATGTTCTTCCTTGATGATTTACATGGAAATAATGTGTATATTATTGAAATTGGACAATCCAACCTATTTTTAAGCATCAAATCCACTTAATAGGTCTAGAACTATTGTTAGTTCATTTTGTTGTAGACATCACTGTGAGAATTCAGTGTTTTGAGGAGCAACTTGAGGGCTTAAGAAAACCACTCTCTTTAACTCAAAAACCTTTCCTATTTTTAAAGTTTATATACTTATATGTAATATTGAAAAAAAAGTACTTGAAAGTCTTAGAACTCAATGCAATCATGTATAAGGACACCCAAGAAAAGGGCAAAGACCTATGTTTTGACAATTTTAGGAATTTATCCCAAAATGCCATAAGCTTGCTTGGAAGGTCTCCTTAAGGTGTCACTAACATCCAATCTCATCAAAAATCCTAAAAATGGTGATAAATCATGTTCAAAGCTTCAAAATATTAGAGAATGTTCAAATCACACATTTCATGTTCTCCCAAGAAGTCGTAGATCATATAACTGCTATAGATGACCATTTTGTGCATTTACTTGCTCTCTTGGCTCTTTAAGTGGCTCTTTGGGGTTTAAATTTTCATTTTATATGAATTAAAGACATATAAGAGAAAGCATACATTAGTTCAATTCATTTTAGAACCATACGACAGAAGAAACCTTCAATAATCTGAAAACATGATTGTAATTATACTCCACTTCTCTTTGAAAATTTAGGTAGTTGGCTCACAAAATCTACTCTAAATGTGAAAAAAATCATAGAAAACATGATAAAAGTGAGTCAACATCCTTTGGAACCAATCTTAGCAAGTTAATAGTATGGACCTTCCCAAACAAGAGTAAAACTTATAGGATGCATAAATTAGCAGGCAAAAAAACACAGTCAACTTCATGAGGATGGTTCATGAAGCAAAAACCACCATTCTTCAAACTATTTATATGTAAATTAAGGTATCTAAGTATAATTAAACCTTCCAAAAGTGTTTTATCTAAAACCTCCTCTGTTGGTCGTACCAAAAACAAACCTGAAGACTGCTTTTGCTTGCCAAGAAGGGTGAAAAAGGAACATAATGGTTTTGGGCCAAAAATGGCACTTTTAGAGAAAAAAATGGAACTAAGCTTAGGGAAGTTGAAGAGACATTTTATGATCATTTTTCCTATTTCACACTTCCCAAGAAGTCGTATAAGTGTCAAACTTCTTTTTTTAAAGAAAACTACCCTTTTATTGAGGAACCTGCCACTTTTTAGTTGGTTTCAATTACTTAATACCTCTTAAGAAAGATAAGACATTACATAATATTTTAAAACCTTCAAATTTCCCAATAAATTTGTACAATTCATTAAATGCCCCTTTTTTGATCTCAAAATGACTAAAGGGACTAAAATAACTAATGACCAAGGCTAGTAAAATATTAAGTGACATTAATTAACCTATAAAACACCTTGTAACATCTATATTAGACCTTTAAAACACCTAAAAGTCAAGTTTTTACCTAGGGGTGCCCCAATTTAACCTAAAAGTCAAATTTGGTCAACAATTACCAAGGTTGATCCCTTAAAATTCCTCATGTCAAAACCACATCTTTTAGGTCATATTTCCAAATGGGTTATGTTACAAAATTTGACCTCAAAATCATATTATAAAAATTGGTTAAAGGATAAATAATCATAGACCAATTGGCATCAACTCTATTATTGGATACAAATCTTGTTAATGATGATTTCAGATATGATTTCACATCATACAATACCACTACTGATACATGGATAATGTTTTTTGTTGGTTTTAGATGTGCATTTGGTGTTAGCACTAGAATATTTTTCATTGATCCCCTAGGACACATGGTGCCTCTTGTATATTAACTCACTTTTTCATGCACCAATAATATCATAGAATATGAAGCTCTAATATTAGGCCTTCAAGCAACTTAATCTCTCAAAACAAAATCAATAAAATTCTATAGGGACTCCTAATTAATTGTCAATCAAGTCACAAATGTTGACCAAACAAAAGAAAAACACTTTATTCCTTATAAAGACATGGTTTAGTGTCTAAGCACTTAGTTTGATGATTTCTCTATTAATAACATCCCATGCAAAGATAACTATCATGCCAATGTAATGGCGAGTGACACATCATTGATCCCCATAGAGATGGATGCAGAACAAGCTCTATCCATAATTAAACAATTACAATCTCGATCAATTCCTCATGCAAAACTTATCTCTCTAACTATCCTAGTTACTACATGTAGTTCAATACCATCTAAATGGTTCTCCAATATATACAATTTTTTTAATAAATCTACCACACCATATACTTTTATAAATAATGAAAACAATAAATTGCAATGAAATTATCTTTGATATGTCATCATTGGCAGTGATTTATTCAAAATATCTTTTGATGGACACTTACTCTAATGTTTAATAGCTGAGGAAGCTAAACTAGTTATTCGATAGATACACCACAACAAATGTGGTGGTCATTTAAGTGGTAAGGCAATGTCCCACAACCTACTTAAACAAGGTTATTATTGGCCAACCATAGAATAAGAATGCTAAGCATATGAAAAATTATGTGATAAATGTCAATGCCATGTAAACTTACACATTGTACCTTCGTAACAACTTCAACCTATCGTATCACCATGGCCATTAATGTTATGGGGTTTTAATCTAATAAGTAAAATAAACCCAAAATCAGAAAGAGGCCACAAGTTCATTATCATAGTAATAGAGTATATTATAAAGTGGGTAGAGGCAATCCCATTACAATCAATAAAGGGGGAGGATATTTGCTAGTTTCTTGTGACCAATATTATTTCTTGCTTCGGTATCCCAACATCCATAATTACAAATAATGGAACCTCTTTCAAGAACAAAATAATAAAAAAAGTTATGTGCCAAATACAAAATCTGACACATATTCTCTACACCATATTAACCATAGCGTAATGGTCAAGTAGAGGCAATGAATAAGATGATCAACAACATTATCAATAAAAGAGTAACCAAATTTGGTGATGACTGGCACAATCAACTCGTCTATGCACTTTAAGATTACCATACCAATAGATGCACACCAATAGGAGCTACTCCTTATTCACTCATATATGACACATAATCTGTTATTCTATTGGAATTAGAAATCCCATCTTTATGGGTATCTTTAAAATGACTCATCATAGATGACCAATTCATAGAGTGACATCTCCATGAACTAGAATATATAGATCATATTTGTATCCAAGCCTTAGAACATCTCAGAGCTTATTATAATCAAATCTAGAGAACCTAAAATAATAGAGTCCACAATAGGGAATTTGAAATCAATGATCTGATATTGAAAGAAAATCTCAGAAACATCAATGCCAAAGAAGAAAATAAAGGAAAACTTAAACCAAACCAGCTTAAACCATACATCATCACATAAAATCTTAGCCTTAAAGTATATCTTCTAGCTTAACTTGATGGAAATATAATTAAAAATCCATTGAACATCATGCATCTAAGGAAATTCTCCATATAAAAAAAATGAACTCTTCATTTTCATTATACACACTTCTTTCTCTCTCTTGCTCCATGTACATAGTTTATTTTCATTTGCTTGTACATAGCTTATACTCAGAAAACAAAAAAAATATATAACATGTCAAAATACAAAAACATTCAAATATTTCAAAAATAAAACTTTTACATATGTTATGAATTTCTATGTTTACATTTCTACTACTTACCAGATATTGCATATTACTAGCTATCCTAGCATAGTCAGATTTTATCATACACATATGCTTCACTTATCTTGTCAAATGATTCATATTTAGATAGGACTCCAGTCCCTTAAAATAATCCACACCAGCTATTAGCTACCCATTGGGGGCATTTACACCAATTTAGGTTTATACATTTGATATATCTTCACACTTGGGGGCATCTCATACACAATGTTATTACTAGGTTCTATCTTTATATACTATATGTTGGTTCCTAGTTGTACACCTCTTTTGATCATCCTTGCACACTTGAATAAAATGGAAAACAAAGAATGAAAACCCACTAATATGTCATTGTATCTAGGGGAGGGTTTGGCATCAAGAATGGATCAAACTGAGAAAATGATTGAGAGGCACCTGCAAAGGGTATGATCAGCTCCTTGCTAATTCTAGGTCTACCTAAACCAAGGTGAGAGGACCTATGGGGTAGCTTGCTCACATGGAGAGATTCTAAAATTTAACCTCCATATGGATTTTGGGCACAAGGAACAAATATGACCAAGGCATAACCAAGCTTTTACACTTCACCCATGAAGGGTTATCACACAAAATGCACAAATGTTCTAAGTCATATACAAGCTACTGGAGACAAATGGGAAAGTGATTAAAATATTTATTTTATATAATCTTCATAAATTAAGGGGATGAATAAAATACTATAGTGATAGAAATTAAAACACAAACTACAAACACATTTCAAATATTCAAGATCTTATGCATTTGCAAGACAAATAACACTTATAGTATGCAACAGGGTATATCATTTACATCGTAGAATAGGGTAGAATAGTTGGATAATTATAAAATGGAGGGTGGCATGTTGGTGGCTTCTAAATATTAGGGTGTTTTATAGTATTTCATTCAATATTCCTTGGCAAAGATGCAAAAAAAACTTCAAATTCAAGATAATGGTAAATACCAAATGATCCTTGAGAGACTAGAACATATATTGAAACTAATCTTTTAAATGTTTTTCCCTGTCAAATCCATAAACCTAGGGTGCCCTAACAAGTTATTTAACAACTTATCCTCAAAGTAATGCATAAAGAGTTTATTATCTAAATCTATGCTCAAATTGACAACCAGTAGTGACACAAACCCAAATGTCCAATCAACAATTCTTGCAAAACAAGTTGTTGCACTTAATTTATAAGAAACATCAAAGAACCACAAGCATTTTCATTAAATTGAAAATAAATATTACACACATCATTATTTCAAAATGTTTCCATGGGGAAAAGTATGGTGAGATTGTTCTTTTGACAAGGGAGACATAAACATGCTCTCACAGCTTGTTAATGGTTGTACAACTACAACCACCTTAGCAAGGGAGACAAAATCTGCACATAACAACTAATCCTAGACTATAGAACCTAGACTTGGATAAAATGGACACCTAAAAACAATGACCAAAAACCTTGAATAGAGGATAAGCCCTCCATTTATACATTTTCAAATTTGGGATTATAGGTTGTAATTTACAAAACTATAAAACAAATGTTCAAGTCTACCAAGATGCTTCCAACTGGACTATGCCCTTTTACCACATCATGAACTCTTCATCATTTTGCAAGGAGAATCATTATTCTAATTGCCATTACAAGAAATGATGAAGATTTATATCACATCCTTTGATATTTGGCTGGAGATGCCCCTTATACGAGTTAGAAAATATTCTCTTGTTATGCCTCAAATCTTCATGTAATTGCAAGGAAAATGATTGTTGAAACTACCTTTACAAAAAATTATGGATATATACAACAAACTCTTTGATTTTATGGTGGGAGATACCTTTCAGATGAAATGGAAGGGGGATATTCATGGTGAAGGGTCGAAAAAAACATTTGTCTTTATGTGGAACTGCCTGAAGATACCCTTGACCACTCACTTGCATAGCTAGAAACTTTTAGATAGATGCCCTCCCTCTCATGCTTGCCATGGAACAACCTGATCTTGTGATGATGGCACAAGAATATTATAGATCCATGGTTGTTTTAGATATCTTCTTTGGAGTGGTCCACCTTGTATTTTTAGATTTGCAATATCTTTCCCATGGAGGAACTTGGATAAGAAAAACAATGAAAAATGCAAAAGACTTAGGTTATTTTCAACTTTTACTTTCTGGATATAAATTATTTTTTCCACTTTTGCTTCTTAGATACACACTTCCAGATCTGGCTTGGGTGAGAAAACACATTTTTTTGGATCATGATCTGAGGGGTGGAGCATTATTGGATACAGCCTATATTTGCCCTCAAGGACGTGCCACTTGGTAGCCTTAAGGGCTTTCTTGGTTTCTCTACAAATAGTCCCAATTTCTTGAGTGTTATCAAGCTACATGGTATCACCTTAGGCTTCTTGACATTTTGACCTATTCTACTTACCATTGGATCATCCTCACTTGAGCAAATGCGAGCTATAGATCTGTATCCATTTGAAATCAAACAACTACTTTTTACGACTTAAAATTGATGTCTACATAGCTATCACTTATGTAATTCAAGAAAATTTCTTCAAAGCTTTTATCTATCAAGCCTTTTGTTTCATAATAATTTGGTCTGTAGGCTCTTTGTCTTCGACAAAATTATTATGGTCTTTTTGTATCGTAAGAATTCTTATGGGCCTTTTGTCAGGATAATTTTTTTGGATAAAATGTATAAAACAATTTCCATAAAGCATATAATATCTTTCAAAATTTTATTTGTCGAGATAATTATCTCGAATAAAATGTCTAAAATAATTTCCCTAAAATAAATGAGCCCTACATTTTTTCTAAAGCAATTTAACTTTGCACTTTTTTCGAAGAAATTGAACCTTACATTTTCTCAAAGAAATGCAATTCTCTCAGACTTTTTACCGTGATCAAAATGTCCAATGTAATTCCGTTGGGTTTTCTATACAAACATTTCTCTCAAAATAAATTGGACTTTACACATACGCCAAGTAAAGACTGATTTAACACTTAGCTGATTTAACATGTAACTTAACCTTTGACATGAATAGTGGAAACATGACTTGGGCTAAGGACTTAGCCATTTATAATTGACAAGGGCCCAATTGATTCAGTGCAATTTTGAGAATTAACACTAACTCTTGACTAGGGATGCATACCCCATATGGGTATGTAAATAACCTTATAACACAAGACCAGGTGCCAATCCATTGGGTAATGGAGTTAAAACTTAGCAATTTTCAGTAAACATTCATGAAGGCTCAAAAAAATAATGACAAACTTGAAAAAAATAAATTAGGAGGATCTATAAACAAACACAAAATGAAATGTACAAACAAGGTCTAAAGTAAAGGGGCAATAAAGCAATAAAAAGCCAAAACTATACATTATATAATATGGTACACATGTTAAGGACTTAATCAAGGAAGTGTTTTAAATGTCTGCCATTAACTGTTAACTCTAGTATTTCACCATCCAGGTCTCTCAAAAAGAAATTATGTTCTCCAATCTGACAGCTAATGGAATAGGGACCCATCCACAAGGCATCAAATTTTCCATGCTTTCCTTTCTCCTTATGCCTATTATCCTAAAGCAGAACTAAATCACTTCTAAAACCCTTGGAGTGACCTTCCTACCAAATATTTTCTTTGATTTCTTTTTAAACTTGAGGTGTCTCTCATTATCTTGTCTTCAAATTTCATCAAGCTCAATAATCTGGTTCAGACTACTTTTGTAGTGGTTGATCTACTCATAATCCTCTAGTCATTGCATGAGTTGATAGGTGGGAAACTATAAATTCATAAGCAAAACTGCTTGAGCTCCATAAACAAGTTCAAAAGGGATTTTCCTTGTAGCTCTCTTTAGTGTAATCCTATGAGCCCATAAAGCAAACTTCAGTTGTTCACCCTACTTATTATTTACTTCTAATGTTCATCTGATGATCTTGAGTAAGTTATTATTACTTTATTCTACTTTCCCATTATCCTGAGTGTTGTAATTGGAATCATAGGTCAATTCAATCATGTACTCTTTATATAATGCTAGTAAAGGTTTGGCTTTGAAGTTCATGACATTGTCTACAATAACCTTGACAGGCACATCGAATCTACAAATAATCTAATTTAGCAAAAAGTGTATAACTACCTAGTGTATCACCTTCTTTTTAAGGACCACTTTAACCCATTTTGTGAAGTAGTCAGTTACAAATTGTATCCATCTACATATAGTGCTTGAAAAATCAACAATTTATCTAATGAAATCCATTCCCCATTGTTTGAATGGATGTTCAATCATCACAAGTTGTAAGGGAAGAGAACCTGAATCTTTCATCCTCCCAATAAAGCACTGATATTTCTCACACTTTTTGAATATCTAATTAACATCCTTGAACAATGATGGCCACCAATAACTAGTGCTCAAAATTTTATGAGCTGTGACTTTAGGTAAAAAATGACCACCGCACACTCCACTATGGAAGTCTTCAATCAGGTCAACAGTTTGTTCTTCTAGTACACATCTTAGGAGAACCCCATACAAATTCTTCCATGCTAGTCCATTTTTAGTAAAGAGGTATTTTTGGGAAATAAGCTTGAGAGTTATTTTTTCATTTTTGTCTAAGTTATGGGGACAATTTAGTTTTTACAAGTAATAGATAATGTCTTTATACCATGGAGACACATGAGATTGGCTCAAGGAATCATCAACATTAAAAACAATAGTGTTTACTTCAATAGCTTGCAAATTGGTCTCAGCGATGAGCTTGGCTAGAACCATCCCTTAGACTAACTTGGTGGTCTGAATATCCATGTTATACTCTTGTAACTTGTTGACCCACCTACATCTCTTGCTGGATACTTCAGTCCAAGTCAAGATGTCCTTCACCATGGTATGTGGGACATAAGGAACAATCTTTTAACTTAGAATATAAGGCCTAAGTGACTTGATAACTTTCAAGAGAGTGAAATCTTGTTTTTCCATAATGGTATAATTTAGTTCAGGACCTTGCATAGCTTTTCTAAGGAAAGAGATGGGCTACTTATGACTGTCTTCATTCTTTTTCAACAGAACAACAAAAATAATATTATATGATGCAAAAGAGAATATCTAAAATGACTTTGTGTAATTAGGGCTAACCAAGATAGGATCATACTTTAAAGTTCCCTTGATGTCATTGAATGCTTGCATGACCTTCTCCTCCCACTTGATGATTTGGTCCTTCAGTGTTAGGAATAAATTAGAAATTAATGCAAAAATAATTTCATAGAATCACAATAATAAAAGATATGAACAGAGATACATAAAGAATAGAAATAAAAATGCACAACAAGAAGACCAAATTTAATGTGATTTACCCAATATGGGCTACATCTACCAAAAAACACTTGCTCAAATTTTATTACAAGGCACAAGAGTACAATCCACTCTTAGATTAGTCTTCTCCCAATTATAATGGATAAAATATTATTTAGAGTTGTGCTCAACAAACCCTCTTGAACTTGAACTTGAATTCACACACTCTATTCTTCCTTCTCAAATAATTTTTCTCATGATGTATTGCCTACTGAATATCCATCTATACATAATACATCAACGTAACAATTTTACAAAATAATAGGTACCAAAACCATGGGCCAAGTCAACCCAAAATGGTTCCTCGATGAGAATACATAAAGAGTGTATGGTACATTTTAAATGTATAGTATTTGAGATATATTATAATTTATAAATAGGCTCCACAACATAATAATCTCCCACTTGGAGACTGATTTCCTCTGATCAGGATTCTCAACCCTTCACTATCAACTATGAAGGCCAACAAAAACTGAACATAGCTTTAGTTTCTCCATTTTGACCACCTTGGTCATCATGTCTATAGGATTTTGACTAGTATGAATGTTCTCCAACTTCAACTTCTCTTCCTCTAAATCTGTCTTAATGAAATGGTACCTTAATTGTATATGCTTCATTTTAGAGTGGAAAGAAGAGTTCTTTGATAGATGTATAACACTCTAACTATCAGTATATAGCTTCCCTTCCTCTTGTTTATGCTCCAAATCTTCAAGCAACTGATGTAACCAAATCATTTCTTTACTTGCCTCTATGGAAGAAATATACTCACCATTATGTCACTTATATTAAATACATATCATGTTGTACTTCTCCTACTATCTAAATCTTAAGCCAAGTTCAAATCTACATAACCACACAAAGTGGTGTCTAATCTACCATATCTTAAAACTATCCCCATGGTACCTCTTGAATACAAAAGGATCCACTTCACTACCTTTTAATGTTCTCTACTTGGATCACTCATGTACCTACTTACTTCTCCCATTGCATGGGCAATATCTAGCCTAATGCACACCATGGCATACATCAAGATGCCAATTGCTGATGAGTAAGGTACATGTGACATCTAGATTCTCTTTTCCTCTATCTTGGGACATCGTTCCTTTGATAATTTGAAATGTCCTACTAAAGGAGTCCCAACTGATTTAACATCTTGTAGACTAAACCTCTCCAAGACCTTTTTAATGTACTCTTCCTGGGATAAATTCATATTTTATTCTTTCCTATCTCAAGTTATTCTCATACTAAGGATTTGTTTTGATGCTCCCAAATCCTTCATAGCAAAGGAATTACTAAGTTATTCCTTGAGTACCTTTATTTCTTGCATGTTCTTACCTGTAACCAAAATATCATCCACATATAGACATAAGATAATATAATAACCATCATAAAACTTCTTGATATATATGCAATGGTCTAAATAACACCTAGAGTATCATTGCTCCTTCATAAAACTGTCAAATTTCTTTTACCACTATCGTAGAGCTTGTTTTAGGCCATACAATCTCTTCTTCAATTTGCACACCATGTTCTTCCATGTGACCTCATATCCTTGTGGTTGCTCCATATATAAGTCCTCCTCCAAATCACCATGAAGGAATGTAGTCTTCACATCTAGCTTCTCTAAATGCAAGTCTTTCACTGCCACTATCTCAAAAATAGTCCTAATGGAAGTCATCTTTAAACTATTTAAAAATTTTCATGGAAATTAATTCCCTTATTTTATGCAAACCCCTTTACCACCAACCTGGCCTTATACCTTTTCTTGCCTCCATTATCCTCTTTAATTTTGTACACCCACTTGTTCTAAAATGCTCTCTTAACTTTAGGTGGATTTACCAAATCCCAAGTCTGATTTTTCATGAGAGACTGATGTTCCTCATCCATTGCTTGTTCCCACTTCTTCCTAACATCTACCTATATTGCTTCTTCAAATCACTCCAAATATCCATTTTTAGTGAGTAATAAATAATTAAGAGATGGAGAAAAACATTCAGGTTCTCTTCTTACCCTATAAGACATTCTCACCATGGGAGTCTGGGGTTCTTATGGAATAGGTGCATGAACTAGTTGCTTGGACACTTTATCATCTGCAATGTCCTCTAATTCTATGTACTCTTTTCTAAAATCCTCTTTCTGATCCCATAACTACTATTTATACATGATTTTTTCATTAAAGACAACATCTCTAGACTGAAAGATTTTATTATCCTCACAAGACTCCAAATCTAGAAACCAAAGTCATCCTCACCATAACCAATAAAGGTGTATTTTTCAAACTTATCCTCTAACTTGGTCCTATCATATTTATCAATATAAATAAAGGCTTCATAACTAAAAATTATAAGAAATAAATAATCAAACTTCTTACCAGACCAAACTTCCTCAGGTATGCCTCCATCCAAAGAAGATGGAGGTCCTCTATTTATCAGATATACAACCATGTTTACTGCTTCTACATAAAATTGAAGATGTAGTCCTGCATGCAATCTCATGTTCCTAACATGCTCCATGATATTCTTATTCATCCTTTCTAACACTCCATTTTGCTATGGAGTTCTTAGAACCATCTTTTATCTGCAAATTCCATTCCTTAAATAGTAATCAAAAAATTCATTGTTGTAATTTCCCCACCATTATCTGACGTAAGACATTTTAACTTGAGACTTGTTTCATTCTCAACCAGGGCTTTCCATCTTTTAAATGTATCAAACACATCAGATTTTTTCCTAATTCCATACACCTAAATTTTCCTAATTATATCATCAATAAAAATGACATAATAAGATGACCCACTAATAGAAGATACCTAAGCTGGCCCCCACACATCTGAATGAACCATCTCCAACTTATTCTTCTTCCTTGTAGGTCCAACCTTGAGAAATTTTACCCTTTTCTATTTTATAAACACACAATCTTCAAAAAAATCTAAATCAGATCATTTCAATCTAAGTAATTGATCCTTCAAAATTTATATACCTTTTTGGCTCATGTAACTGAGCCTTTTATGCCATAAAGTTGCATTTGCATCTACAATAATTAAATTAAAATAGTTTGCAATACTTGATAAATACAAGGTACCAACCTTCTTACCTCTTGCTACCACAAGAGTACCCTTAGTCACCTTCTAAGAATCTACAGTAAATGTCACCCTACATCCTTCACTGCCTAGTTATCTTATAGATACCAAATTCTATCTCAACTTAGGCACATGTCTGACATCCTTTATTAACCAAGTGTTTCCATTTTACATCTTAATCTGAACACTTCCTTTTCCTACTATTCTACATGGCTCATCATCACCAAGATAAACATGTCCAAAATCCCCTTGAACATAATCAATAAAATAATGTGTATATGGTGTAACTTGAAAAGAAGCCCCTGAATCTAAAACCCAAGACTCAATAATATTGTCAATGGAGAGAATTAATGCATCTTGACAAACATTACCTATAGCCACATTTATCTCCTTGGTGTATTCTTGATTTTTGTTCTTGTTTTGAAGAGACCAACAATCATTCTTTGCATGACCAATCTTTCCACAGTGGAAACATACCATACTGCCCTTTGATTTTGACCTTCCTAGACCATTTGAATTTCCATGCTTTCCTTTTCCTCTAAACTTTTGTCTCCTTCTATTCTCCATCGCCAAAGCATCACCTAAAATAGAAGTCTCCCCAGAGCTTTTCCACAGCATTTCATTTCTAAGGATTACTCCTGTGACATCCTTAAACTTCAACTTAGTATTATTAGAGACTGAGTTGCTCACAACCATTACCAGGCTATTCCAACTCTCTGGTAAGGAACACAAAATAAGTAAATCCCGAAATTCATCATCAAAATTAATTTTTATAGAGTTTAACATACTCACAATCATATTAAATTCATTTAGATGATCAATAATCAAACCATTTTTAGACATCTATATATTAAATAAATTTTTCATTAAAAGTATTTTATTAGAAGCAAAGGGTTTTTTATATAACTTCCCTAATGCATTCATGATACCTTCCATAGTCTTCTCTTGTGATATATTAAACATGACTGAAGATGCAAGGCATAACCTAATGGCCCCAAGTGATTTCCTGTCAAACAACTCCCAAGCCTCATCTATCATACTCACTGGTTTCTTTACTTTTCCTCTCAGCAAAACATGGAGGTCCTTATGATAGAGGTAATCCTCCATCTGCATCTTCCATGGACCAAAGTTCTATCAATTAAAATTTTCAACCTTTGATCTATTTTCATCAACCATAGCTCCCACTTAAGTTAATAACCCTTCCTATGATTCAACACTTCAATAAATACAACTTGAAGCTCTGATACCAGTTGTTAGGAATAAATCATAAATTAATGCAAAAATAATATCACAGAATCATAATAATAAGAGATATGAATAGAGATGCATAAAGAATAGAAATAAAAATGCATAAAAAGAAGACCATATTTAACATGGTTCACCCAATGTGGGATACATCCACCAAGAAACACTTACTCAAATTTTATTACAAGCCACAAGAGTACAATCCACTTTCAAATCAGTCTTCTCCTAATTACAATGCATAAAATATTATTTGGAGCTGCACTCAACAAACCCTCCTAAATTTGCACCTAAATTCACACAATTTATTCTTACTTCTTAAACCCTTGTTCTCATGATGTATTACCTACTAAATATACATCTATACATAATACATCAACATAGCGGTTTTAGAAAATAATGGGTACCAAAACCATGGGCCAAGTTAACCCAAAATGGTTCCCTAGTGAGAATACATAAAGAGAGTACAGTACATTTAAATGTATAGTATTTGAAATACACTGTAATTTAGAAATAGGCTTCACAACATAACATTCAACATGGAAGTAATAAGCAGAGTGATCTCTGAAAAATTTCACACAAACCTCCTCACAAAATTAATTTGTGTAAAGAAGGACTGAATTCCCTTCTTGGACTATGGGATAAGCACTTTGTTAATGGATTCTACCCTTTTAGGGTTAATCATGATACCATCTTTGGACACTATATGTCCTAGCAACTTGGATTTTTATACTCCAATGTGGCACTTCTTCAAATTAAGTGAAATGTCAAACTCCCTGCATCTGATCAACACTTTTTTTAGATGCTCCAAATGTTCTTATCTAGTCTTGGAGTACATAGTAATGTCATCCTAATACACAACAATGAATTAGTTAATTATCCCTATAAAACCAACATTTGTAGCTTCCTAGAATATTGTACTAGCATTCATAAACTTGAAAGGCATCCTCATATATACATACATGCCCCAAGGTATTGTGAATGCAGTCTTGGGTCTCTCAGATTTTTTTACCATAACCTGGTTGTACCCTAAGAAACCATTACAACATCTCTGATCTAGTAACACTCTATATCAAGTTATCCATATTAGGTAGGGGATAATTATCTTTTTAAAAATCCTCGTTCAAATTTTAGAAATCCACACACAAGTGGATGCCATTGTTCTTCTTTTGTATAGGGACTAGTTTAACACCCATGATGAATACATGATGGGCTAAATGATACCACCATCCCTTAGCTTCTTTAACTCATCCCACATCTTAGTGGACAAGATGGGGTTAATTGGTCTTTGTTTTTATCTAAAAAGCTTGTTATTAGGTTGTAATGGGATGATATGTTGAAACAAATCTTCCCTATATGCTTTCAATTCAAAATAAGATCATGCTAGACAATCTTAATGCCTTTTAAGTAGCTATGTATAAGCTTGTTTCTCAGCTGCACTTAGGTGAGTATCTAGCCAAACCTTTCTTAGATTCTCATGAGAACCTAAATTGCACTCAATCATGTCTTTTGAAATAAATTAATCTCTTGATTTGATTCTATCATCTCTATCAAAAGATGATTTTAAACTTACCAATCCTCTTGGGAGGATGTTTATCTTCAATTGAATGATGTCCTTACCAAACAAAGTTTCCTTCCCATCACAAACCTAAACCATAAATTCCAAGTCTATGAGTTGATCAAGGAATTTAGCCTCATAATTTAGAAACCTCTTAATCTATTCATCATCATAAAACACCCACCAATAATGAATATTGTCCAGGATTGAAGGCCAAATAAACATCTCCACTTGGTACTGACAATGAGGGCTCGTATTTACAATATCAAACTGATCACCTAACCTTGCAAGTTTGTTAGCCTCTTCATTGAAACTTCTATCATGATAAAAAAGATTTAATGCATCAAATAATTAAAACAAATCCCACACAACATTCTAATAGTGTTTCAACCTTTTGTTTTTGGTAGCATAAGCATTACATACTTGCTTTACCACCAGTTCTAAATCACCCTTTATAATCAAAATTTTAATTCCATTTTTGTGGGCAATCTGTAAGATAAGAAAGAGAGCCTCATACTTAGAAATGTTATTAGTGCACTCAAAGGACAATTGGAAAAAAAACCTGAAACATTTACCATTAGGGGCATATAAAATAACCCTAGCGCCATTTCTAAGATTGGAGTAAGCCCCATTAAAACACATCTTCTAACTACACCTTCTTTGTCAAGTTTAATATATATAAAAAATGATCTATTCACTAGTATCAACATTCCTAACAAAGTTTCCCAATTCAACATCTGTATACAATACTTCATTCATAACACATTTTGGATCTTCAATTACATGTACCATATTTGGCTCTCTATAAATCTTGACCATCTTACCCTCCAATAGAATGGTGGCATAAGATAAGTCCATATGTACACTTCCACTCATGCTAATAGCACATTTTTGTGATAGAAACATCCCCCACTCAAGCAAGTAATCCACAACTACCACATCTATATTCAAAAAATTACCTAGATGCACTACCAACCCCTTGACTTGTCTAACAACTGGAACTTCTCATGAATCTATGGCATAACACTTGCCAAAAGCTGATGTTATTTTAGCTCTAATCTCTTTTAGGACACCTAAGGGCATCACATTGTAAGAATTACCAGAATTAAACATAAAATTATGAACAATCAAGCCATTGATCAGAAGAGTTATATAAAATGGGTCCACATTTAACAAACTTTCTACAAGTGCAGTCCCCAAATACACTTTCAGAGCTACTTCAATAATCTCTTCTGATTATTCATCATTTTCCAAATGTGCTTGGGATAAGTCAATTTAATTTGTAGTTGAATTCTGACTAAATTTTAAATATTCAAATGCTCTCTTCTTATGTTCAATTATTCTTAATAATTCAATAAGAGGCACCATGATTTTTAATCGATTCAACACTAGGGCCATATCACATATGTTGTACTGTGGAAGGGGATTATTTGGTATAAGGGTAACAACACCTTTTACTAGGATATAATCACTCAAATATTGAAGTGGAGTGGGATGGGATAGATTAACATTTTTAATAGTAGCCTTCAAAGGTAGATTTTGATTGACATCATTCATACCCTTAGAAACACTAGATAGAAAAGGCACTTTATTCCTGGCATGAGGACCTCTAGGTCTAGTAGCTTTGGAAATGGGTGTTATTTTAGAGGTATTTATAATGGTTATATTTTTATTAGCTTCCTTATTTGTATCCCCTTCTTTTGGATTTGCAGGGGTAGTGTCTTGAGGAGTAGCAACCTAATATTTGCTCCTCAAGCGATACTCCTTTTCTTGGATAATTGTTGCATTGATTAACAATTATCGATCCTCAACTGATGGAATTCCCCCATCATATTTCTTAATCATCATAGAACATAATAAATTTAAATCATGAATGGGCAATTTATATGCTTTCGCCATAATAACATCATAAGAAAATTCAAGAGTTGGGGCACTTACCTTTTCAACCGTAATTCAAAATTGATTAACAATATTAGCAATTAGCAATTTTGTGGAGGTAGTCATCTCACTTCAGGGGATTTGATAATTGAACATCAGAATCTCATCATTGGATGATGTAGACTCAAGTCCATCCACAACTTCATCAATTGGTTTAGTTGTATGACATGGGGGATGTGGAAGGAAGCACTTGTCACACCAATAAATATCAATGTCACAATCTACAACATTCATCTTTGTATTTAAAGGATTAGGCACTTTTTTTCCTACCCCTTTATTCTAGTTTATATCTATTCTTTCTTCATGTGTAGGGATCTTCCCTCTATCATTATCTCGATGGTGGAAAACAGGCCTTCCTTATGCTTGATTTAGAATTAGAGCCCTCTCTTGACTAGTAGACACATGAAGGATCCCCTTTTCAGCTCTAGCCAACTTGTATGACATTTCTTTGACAATAGAGGCCAAATTTTTAACAATCTCCTCAAGGTTGGTTGTCTTTGTGGACTGTGTCTTTTAGGATTGACCAGCTTCACATCAGCCCACTTGTTCATGGGCTTTCCCATAACCTTTATGTTAATTTCAATTTGGATAGCCATATTGAATGCTAACCATAAGTTCATGAGAGCCTTGTCCCTCAAGAAGTACACAACCTTTTTAGCAAAGACATCACAATACTTTATCAAGCACATTGTGTCATAGGGCCTGATGTTTTCAGGTAGCCACATCATAGTTTTTTTGAATCATATATTGAAATCCTAATGACACTCATTATAGTTCTTAATGTTTTCAAATTTAGTTAAATGAAACCTGGGAACAATTATATCACCATATTGAATCCTAAAAACATTCCTCATTTATTCTCATGAATCAATACATCCATTGGGAAGGGAATTGAACCATTCATGTGCATTTTATTTTAGTGTGTGCATAAATAATTTAATGCACACATCTTCATGCTCAACCTCATAGTCTTTAATGATATTGTGAAAATCCCTCAAGTATTGATGACCACTTACTACATTGTTCCCTTAAAATTTTAGAAGGCACTTCCTAACTTCATTTAGGACTTCATTAGGATAGCATTCCATGTCGATAAAATTTATAGGCTTGAATATGGGAACATGGAATGTAGGATTATCATTATAATCTTAGTCCCTATGCCTAATGATTGGTTCTATGAGAGATTTAAGGATAAATGGCAAAGGGATATGAGGGGGTGAATGAGGTGGACTTGGTGTATCAAACTTGGGAGGGGATTTAGCTAGTTGAGAAAGAGTTGGGTATACACATGACTATAGGTTTTAGAGCTAATATAAAAGCTATGATAGTACTCAAAAATGGGAGGGTCAATAAATATTTCAAGATTATTATAATTTTGACAACCCTTAGTAGTTGAACTCTGCCCTTCAACAACCTTCCAAACCTATTTCCCTCTTCTTTGAGGAATATTTAAAATAGAGATGAGTTTCTTTGGTGGGTCACTTCTGAAGGATGATCTCAATCCTTCCATATTTGAAAACAAGAAAATTCTCAAAGCTGAAGGTTAAAAAAGATATTCAAACTAGGCACTGATCTTCTTTGAAACCAAAAAATAAAGTCAAAATCTCCACTAGAATCAAACTTCTAGTATATAATAGTTAACACTACTGTGATACATGATAAAAACACACTTGATGAAGCTTATAGAAAGCAAAGATACTAAAAATTTAGAATAATTTTCAAAAGAGAAGAAAAACATTCCAACATGCAACTTTAATAGCTCTTTGCAATAAACTTAATTTTTGTTAAATTATCAAACCTTAAAAATCACCTGACATGTCCCTAGTGGAATGTTGTGGTGTTGATGACCAAGATAGATCAAATGTAAAAAATAACAAGCAAAGAACCTTCAAATTTGAAATACTTACAGCTCTTGCTCTCTATAAGAGTCCCTAGTGACACAAGTGCCACGGGTGTCTTTTTCCCTGACAATGGCTCTAGAAGAGTGTTGGTTCCTAGTTGTACATCTCTTTCATTTGACCTTGCACACTTGAAGAAAATGGAAAACAAAGATGAAAAACCTACTAATATGTCATTGTAGTTGGGGTATGGTTTGGCATCAAGAATGGACCAAATGGAGAAAATGATTGAGAGTCACTTACAAAGGGCATGGTAAGCTCCCTGCTAATTTTGGCTTTTCCTAAACTAAGGTGAGAGGACCTATGGGGTAGCTTGCTCACATGGAGAGATTATACAATTCAAACTCCATGGGGATTTTGGGCACAAGGAAAAAATATGAACAAGACATAACCAAGATTACACACTTCACTCATGAAGGGTTATCACACAAAATGCACAAATGCTCTAAGTCATATACAAGCTACTGGAGATAGGTGGAAAAGTGACTAAAATATTCATTCTATAGAATCTTCAATAGCAAAGGGGTTAAATAAAATACTGTAGTGATATAAATTAAAACACAAACTGCAAACACATTTCAAATATGCAAGATCTTATGCATTTCCAAGGCAAATAACACTTATATTGTGCAACATGATGTATTATTTATAAGTTAGGACATGGTAGAATATTTGGATAATTATAAAATGGAGGGTGGCATGTTGGTGTCTTCCAAATAGCAGGGTGTCTTGTAGTATGTCATGATAATATTCCTTAGCAAATATGCCAAAAAAACTTCAAATGCAAGATAATGGTAAATACTAAATGATCCCTGAGAGACTAGAACATACACTAAAATTAATCTTTCAAATTATTTTCCCTATCAAATCTATAAAATTGGGGTGCCCTAATAAGTTATTCAATAACCTATCCTAAAATTAATGTATAAAGAGTTTATAATCTAAATCTATGCTCAAAATGACAACTAGTAGTGATCACAAACCCAAATGTCCAATCAATAATTCTTGCAAAACATGTTGTTGTACTTCATTTACAAGAAACAACAAAGAACCCCAAGTATTTTCATTAACTTGAAAAAAAAATTACACACACTAGTATTTTAAAATGTTACCACAGGGGAAAGCATGGTGAGATTTCTCTTTTGACAAGGGAGACATAAACACACTCTCAAAGCTTGGTAATGGTTATATAGTTGCAGCCACCTTAGCAAGGGAGACAAAATATACACACAACAACTAATCTCAATTTTTTTTATAGAACCTATACTTGGAGAAAATGGACACTTAAAAATAGTGACCAACAACATTGAATAGAGGAGAATCTCTCTATTTGTACATTTTCAAATTTGGGACTATGGGTTATAATTTGCAAATTTTCAAAACAAACTTTGAAGTCTACCAAGATGCTTCCAACTCGACTATGCCCTTTTGATGCATCATGAAATCTTCATAATTTTGAAAGAAGATTCATTTTTCTAACTACCTTTCTAAGAAATGATGAAGATTCAAATCACATCCTTTGATTTCTTGGCTAGAGAAGCCCCTTACATGAGCTGGAAAATATTCCCTTGTTATGCTTGAAATCTTCATGTAACTATAAGGAAAATGATTATTGTAACTACCTTTATAAATAATGATGGAGATATGTAAAAAAATCTTTGATTTCATGGTAGGATATGCCTTTCACACAAGCTAGAAGGGTACTATTTATGGTGGAGGGCCAAACAAACCATTTGTCTTTATGTGGAACTACTTGAAGATGCCCTCGACCACTTGCCTACATAGCTCGAAACTTCTAGATAGATGCCCTCCCTCTTACGCATGCCATGGAACAAATCAATCTTGTAATGATAGCATGGGAATATTGTATATACATGGTTTCTAAAGATATCTTCTTTGGAGTGGTCCACCTTGTATTTATAGACCTGTAATATCTTTCCCATTGAGGAACTTAGACAAGCATAATAATAAAAAATGTAAAAGATAAGTTATTTTCAACTATTACTTTTTAGATCCAAATTGGTTTCTCCACTTTTAATTCTTGGCTACACACCATCAAATATAGTTTGGGTCAGTAAACATGTTCTATTGGATCATGATCTAAGGGGTAGAATGTTATTAGATATAACTTGTACTTGGCCTTGAGGACATGCCACTTGGTAGCCTTGCAGGCTTTCTTGGGTTCTCTACAAATAGTCCCAACTACTTGAACATTATCAAGCCACGTGGTAGCACCTTAGGATTCTTGAAAGTTTGACCTATTCTACTCACCATTAGATCATCCATGCCTAACCAAATGTGAGCCATAGATATACTTCCATTTAAATTTAAATGGCTACTTTATATGGCTTAAAATTGATGTTTGTGTGCCTATCACTTATGTAATTTGGCTAAATTTCTTTGGATCTTTTGTCTATCAGGCCTTTTGTTCTACAAGAATTTGGTTTGTGGGCTCTTTGTCTTTGGCATTCTTATCTTCAATAACATTCTTATGGGATTTTTATGCCACAAGAATTATTGCAGGGTTTTTGTTAGGATAATTGTTTCAAACAAAATGTCTAAAACAATTTCCCTGAAGCATATAAGACTTTCAAACTTTTCTTTATCAGGAAAATTATCTCAAAAAAATGTCTCAAATAATTTCCCCAAATGAATTGATCCCTACATTTTTTCTAAATCAATTGAACTTTGCACTTTTTTTTAAGAACATGAACCTTACATTTTTCTTGAAGAAATGCAATTCTCTCAAACTTTTTTCCATGGACAAAATTTCTGATGGAATCCCTTCAGGTTTTTTGTATAAACATTTCTCTTGAAACAAATTGGACTTTACACATACACCAAGTAATGACCAATTTAACACTTAGCTAATTTAACATGTAACTTGACCTTTGACATGAATAGTGAAAAACATTACTTAGGCTGAGGACTTAGGCATTTATACTTGTCAAGGGCCCAAGTGCTTCAGTGCAATTTTGAGCACTAACACTATACATTCTAATTATGCATTGATTTATCTTGATATTGATCATTACTCCTCACTACTTAGATTTTTTTATGACTATAACTAGTTAGACTTAGTATATATGCATCTTAGTATCTACATAGATTTGTACTACATAGTTATGTATGCTTTCATTTCTATTTTTTCCTAGATTTGTACTACATAGTTATGCATGCTTTTATTTTGAGGGCATTTGAATATGCCATTATTTTTTGGCTCTATGCCTATTCTCTATTTGTATTCCTTGGACATGTGCCCATGTCCCTTGTGTGTGCTTTCTTACTTCTATATGTAGACATTTAAACATGTCCTTTTATGTGTCTCTAAGGAAAATTGCTTGTTGATTACATATGTAGACATTTGAACATGTCCTTGTATGTATTCATTCTCAAATTTAGTGACATGTGCCCATGTACCTTGTATAGTGGCCCCTTGGCATATCTTTTGTGTGCCTCATGTGCTTGTATGCATGCTTCATTGTATGCTTTTACACCATGACACTTAGATTTGCTTATCACACACACACACACACACACACACACACACACACACACACACAGATTTTTGATGCCATGAGGGATATCATGCATCTACCCTTCCTACTTGGGTGTTGTGATGGACATCATGCCCTATCCACCTAGTTAGTTACTTCTATTTGATGTTATACATGAATAGATCTATCTTAACACCCTTTTTCAATGTTAGATTAGAACATACATCTTGCAATACTTACTCATGATTAGATTCATTTACATTCTGATGTTATGTATATACATTGTATTGGAATATTATGCACATGATCCAGCTAACACATTTTGTAGAGCTACTTATTTAAAGGGAAGTTATTACACAAATTTCAAAACTTCAATCAAAAGAGGGGGCATTCACAGGGGTTTATTACAAAGACCAGGCTCCTACTTTACAAGTCATAGCTAAATTTTAGCACGTAGTCTCAATTTTAGAAATCAAACTCAGGGTAGACATAGGAAAAAATAGATACTTAGACAATAGTTTAGATCACCCAAATTTTAGACTGGGTAGACATTAGCACCTATATTGGGACACTAGTGCCATAGGGCACTACTGTCCACTATAGGACACTACTGTCTAGTAGCCCAAACTTCAAGATAGTCTAGATCATTGAGATCAGTGCACTGGGTACAATGCAAATTTACATAGATAAAATCAAAAGTTTGATAGTTATGTTCAAATTTTGCTTAGATTCATTCATAATAGCTCAAATTCATACCAATTTCTCATATTTGGGGGCATCATTCATGACATGATCACTCCCACACTCAATTTAGTTACATAGATTCTACTATTACATAGTTTAGGTTCATTATACTCAGTTACCAAATTTAGGTCATGTGTGTGGTACATAGTTTCCATATACTCAGCTATACATAGGTTCATCAGATGGAATGGAAAACTCCATGTCATTCTCTACATTATATGCACTTACTATCACATTCTAGGTTGTCACCAGATTTATGCCTTACTCCATCTATAGTGCTTGGCATTCTCGAGTGGCCTAGAGCTACCTAATATGCCCGAGTGGCTGTAGAACTGGCATACATATTTAGATTTACTCAGTTAGATATTTTCAACACTTTACATAGTTTATTTGCAGGTGCATCTACTTCACATAGGTGGGAAATGATGGATTCATGGCCTACTTAAGTTCTTGAGCAAACCACATGAGATGGTTAGAAACACTTATAGTCTTATCTAAGTTATTCATAGAGATCATGATCCATTGAGCAGGGTTGGGAAATGATGGAGTCAAAAGCAGATTGAGTTTTTAAGCCACCCATATGAGGATTGAGCAAGCCATCAACTCAATCCAAGCTATTCAATGATATGATCAATGTATACAATCACACACATAGGTTGTCACCAGGTTCATGCTTTAGTTTGCATACCCAAGGAGGTGTATTTATTCTTTTCCTCTCTCTTTACTCCACTTTACTTAGTTATATTATTTAAACACAATCTTTTCCTTTTGATCATCTATTAAGTAAGGACTAATTTTTGCATGTTTCATTATAGGACATTGATTTAGATCATGTTCCACATACGTAGACCTAGATTCACATATCTCAACTTATCTATGTAGGTTTCACTTCTAAGGTAAGTCCAGGTATGCTTATTTTTCTTTTATACTAGTCATTTTGGTTTATTGCATTACTAGCATAAAGGGGGGCAAATGTAATCACCTAAATGTGGTAATTGGATATTAAGAGTGTAATTTGAGTTACCCTATTTGTAGCTTAGCCCTAGACCTATCCTAGAGCCTTAGACATACATTTTCAATCATTATGTAGACCGTAGTCACTTACATTTAGTCAAAACACATTCCCAAAACTATCTTCCCAAATCCAAACCCAACTTGCTCAATAGTCTGCCAAGTAGACATTGGTGCCACATTTGGGACACTATAGCCACATGACACTAGTGTCCCTAATTGAGTGGTATTATCCTTAGCCATAGCTCTTCCCAATGGATACTTTTTCAAATGTGTGCCCCTCCTAAGGTTGACCTAAGTACAACTTATTATCCACACAAGCTACATATCTCTATAAATACAAGTTTAATTGACCTTTATTCACTAGATGGAAGATAAATGCAAAAGCACATTCAAACCAAAGAAAAATTGAGAAAATTAAGGTATTTGATCCTTGTTCTACCCTACTTATGCATACTACCATCTAAAATATCCCTAAGCCCAATTTTTAAAGATTTCAAAACTCAAGCACATTCAAGGCATCCAAGTCCACTCTCATTCTATCATTCACTTGTACTTGCATCAAGCACTAGGTGGGAGAACTACATTGGGCTTGATCCCTGTTCAGAGTATTGGTATATAGGAAACTCTCTTCATAGAGGGGTGTTGAGTATGTTAAGCCTATCCTACTAACGAACACACAATTATTGTTCATGCCATACTTGTAAGGAAGATTAGGGTTTGTACACTAAATTAGGTATTTTAG
Source organism: Torreya grandis (assembly GCA_037957365.1). Classification (NCBI taxonomy): domain Eukaryota; kingdom Viridiplantae; phylum Streptophyta; class Pinopsida; order Cupressales; family Taxaceae; genus Torreya; species Torreya grandis. Next base: position 915,433 of record JARHVA010001419.1, on the reverse strand, counting down.
GCACAACATATATCTCCAAATTTCATGCACATAGGAATAAGACCTAAAAACATAGGTGCGTGTACTCCCAAAAAATAGGAATGGTCTAATAAATGGGACACTATTTCCACCTGAAGGACACTACACAAACATGGTGCTACTGTCCATATGGGGTGTTACTATCCAGTGAGGAAATAGACTCTAGAATCTTGTTGACGACACTTAAAGTTGTCTAGAATATAGTTTTTAGAACCCAAATCATCCATGAGAGTCAGTTTTCATATAATTCTATATTTATGCTTATTTATTACTATTTTTATAAAGTCAAAGAAGGTCAAATGTTATAAAAAATTAGTGCTTAATTATTGTAATTTATTTAATTGATTTAGACATCTCAACCCTTTAATCTAACATAAGAATTACACATGTAAATCCCTAAAATGTTAAATTAAGAACTAAGAGGAATAACTAAGGTCTAAGTTTTCCAAGTGTACAAGACTAATGTGTTACATAATCAAAAAATATTGTCTACATTTATCCCCTTTTAATCTAGTAATTAAATTTATAGTTTAAAGGAAAGGAATAAGTACCTGAGGGTATATGCACACCTTGTCTTTGCTTGAGTTGAATTTGAGTGCTTTGTTGGTGATTGACTTGAAACCAAGAGCATGTTATACTGTAAAATCAATGCATATAATCTGGGTTAAAAATACTTGAAGTTGATTGAAATGAAAAAGTAAGGTTTAGGAGTACACTTGCATGTTGATGTAACTACCTTACATATTGGCAAGTTATTTTGCAAAATATGTATCATTTTAAGGCTTTGAAACTAAGATTAGGATAAATATGGATAAATATTTAAAGTGCATATATACGAGAGAGAGAGAGAGAGAGAGAGAGAGAGAGAGAGAGAGAGTACATGCCCCCAAATTTAGAGAAAAAGTGAGTTGCCACCTAATAGTTGAGATTAGATCAATCATGCAACCCAATGATGATTATAATCTGGTGAGGTTGGATGATAAAGTCTAACTTTAAAACTTGGCAAGATTGAGTGATTTGATCACCTCAACCATACCAAAAGGTGAACCAAGTACTATAGTAGATTGACTTAACATGGTCAATAAAAGTCTATGGGGTATCAATACATGCAATTGTTTTAGAATCTGAATATGATTTGGATTTTGTAATATTAGGCACATGTTACATAACATATGCACCTTAGATATGTATCATGCTAAAACTATGTATAACAATGGTACCAATGTATAGAATTCTACCACAACTATGAATCTTAATCATATAGTTGTGTCCTTGAGCCAATTCAGATAACTATGTAAGTGTGGAGGACATGCTTCTAAAGCATGCCCCACTAGATATGAAAAAATATGAAAATTGATATAAGTACCAATGTGGAGTACATGTTTCTAAAACATACCCCCACTATAAACTGGAGATGTTTAATACTGAATAGATGTGGAGAACATGCTTTCAAAGCATGGCCCCACTAAATCCGTGAACTGATATAAATACCATATACTAAATAAATGTAGAGAACATGATTCCAAATCATGTCCCCACTAAATTTAAAAATTGTAAATGCGGAAGCCATTCCCATATGACACGCCCCCACTAAATATGCAAACTTATATAAGTACCAAATACTGAATGAGTGTGGAGAACGTGCTTCTAAAGCATGCCTCCACTAAATCTGAAACTATGACACATGTGGAGAACATGCTTCCAAAGCATTCCCTCACTAATATTTTCCTCTTTAAGGTGATGTAAATATAGTAACTGGGAGTTATCTCACCTCAAAAGGACAAGAAAATTGTATAATCTATGAATGTAACCATGTAACATATATAAGGAAACATGTCTAGGTAAATGTATCATTGAAGTACATATAACCAAATTGATCACATGTAGGCCTAAGATGCATGATAAAAATCATGGAAACATCTAGATAGTAATATTATAAGCTCAACAAGTAAATAATCATGCACACAAGAGCACTCAAAAGTAAGTCAATAAGTAATGGTCTAAAGAGACCACAAATAAGAGGCATGTTCAAATGCCACACAAACAAAGGGTCATGACTTAGTCAGATGTCCATGAAAGCTAGGATGACATATTAAAATGTCCATAAAACACGTAATGAAATATGCAAATGTCAATAAAATCATACATAGGCACGAAGATTTCAAGAAAAAGAGTATATTCAAATTCTCAAACAAGCAAGATAAGACACTCAAGGAAGTCCATAAAGTAAAGTATAAGCAACCAACATAAACATGTCATAGTGGCGCATGGATATAATATGTTAGAAAAGTATGTTAAGTGTATAACATATGAATTACCATGTACAAGTGTGACACATATGTGTATGTAGGAGTAACTGAGTATATGGTCCATCAAATATGGAAGTAACATATGGATGCTAAGGAGCCAATAGAATAGGTAAGTACTAATAGTGTTTTTTGTTTTTCTAATGTTTTTGATTTTTTTGGTTTTTTTGCATGTTTTGGAGTAGTTTCAATCAAGTAGGTCCTCATCCTCAAAAGGTAATGGGTCACCTAAAAAGGATTCTATGCTTTGTTTATATCAATGTAGTGATAATACCTCAATGTTTCTATGTAATGGTTTACCTGCAGCCAATGGTGCAAGCAAATGATCATGTCCTTCATGCTGGATGAAAATCAGTGTACCCATATTGTCAAAATTTACATACATGCTTGTAGGATCCAGTTTAGCATTCCACTCAACCAACAAATTTTGTCCAAATTTTAGTTTTAAATGTGGTTCATGTTCAGTTATACATATAGTTAAAACTTGCACACGTGAGCCACAAGCAATGGGTAATCGAATGTATCCTTGTAATTTTAGATCTAATGGAGAGTATGTTACCTCATCGATATTATGTCATAATTTTGCTATAAAAGTGGTACCACAAACGGTATCCCACTTTTTTGGATCAAATTGAATATTGTGACAATATACCCCATCAATATAAGTAGTAATAGTTAAATCTTCATACTTTTATTACTTTGAAGGATGTTTCTCATCTAAAAGATAGGAAAGATTTAGCCTTTTGCTTATTATGGATGTAATATGTATGCATCCTTCACTCTTATATTATTGGATGATGTTTTTCAATGTCACACATTAATTGGTAGTATGGCCAATGATCCGATGATAATTATAGTATGGTACTTCCTTTATGGGTATAAGTCTACTGCTAGATTTGTGTCACGTAGAAGGTAAATAAATCATATTATGTTCAAGTAATAAATATTCCCATACTACACTAACCAAAAATTTATCATAAAACCAACTTTCCTAGATAATTTACTTAGCATTCTAGGAGAGATAAAGCATTCAATAACTCTTGTATCAATCAAAATAGTAATTGGATGTCCCAAAAAAGTACTTGATACTTCGATGGGAGAGGCTTGGAATTATTCTTGATGATTATCCACTATTACATGAATATGCTATTAAAAAGTTCCTTATTGAGATGTAAAAGTGGATGTATTATTATTTCTATTATATGCCTTCCACTGAGGACAATCCTTAGCATAATGATATCCTCCACAAGTAAAACATCCACCAAGTGTTACCTTTATCTCAACATAATTAACACCCTTGAATCCTTCTCTAAAATTATCTCTTGGTTTCTTATTTCTAGAAACATTACTAAATCTTTTATTCTAATTATTGAACCAGTTATTCCAATTACCATTTTGTTTCTAGTTTCTCTTCTTGAAGGGTGTCTTAGAACTACCAAAATTCTTAAAATTTTATTTGACCTCTGCCAATGATTTCAACTTTTACTTCTAGTTGCCTACTTTCTAAAAAACTTGATCCATGGTGGATGGTCCATGCACATCCACTTCACACCTACTTTGGGGTTTTAATCTCATGATGAACTTCTTGATCCATAAATGCTCATCTTTTTGGTACTATAAGACAAACTTGAATAGATTTGTGAACTACTCTTAAAACTCACTCAATAACAAATCCCCTTGCTTTAGATTCTATAAATCTATCAATTTTTGATTAAAATGAATCTAAGGTAAACACCATGATCTCAACAAAGTCACAAAAATATCCCATGTTGTGGTAGTAGAATCAAGGTTCATCTCAAGCTTCTTATTATCCCACTATGTTGATGCTTCACCAGCCTGTTGGTAAGCTCCCCACATAGCCTTAGTTACTTATGACTAGTTTATAATTTCAAAATACTTTTCCATTTATTTGAGCCAAACTTTAGCTCCATCACCTAACACCCTACCATTAAATTTGAGTGGCTTCACTTTCTTCATGCAATGTGCAAGATTTTTAGTTGCTTTAGATCTAGCCATTTGATGACCTATCTCATGACCCTACTCCTAAGGCACTTATTATTCTTCAAGTTATTCATATAGAACTTCCTATTCTTCTTCCACTTTAGGTCCACATACTCCTCACTCTAGATATGTTATTTTGCCTCTAGTCTCATTCATGATAGTGAGAATCTGATCGATTTTTATAGCTTATTCTACTACAAGCTGATTAAGATCAACTTGAAGGTTTACATTTGAAGTTCCCTCACCAATTAATTTACCTTGTCTCATTCTCCTCACTAAAAAATTAGAACAGATAAATATGTCAGTGGACTCATTAGGTCTAAGAGCTAAACCTTAAGCTCTGATACCATAATTTTAAGACCCCACTGGGTTAACTAATAGTTACACTATTTTTTTTGTTCACGTAGATTACTTATAAAATCATTTACAACTATCTGATTTATCATTTCTTGGATACTAAATATATTTAAAGTATTAAATGTTGTAATGTATTAACCCACTAATTAAAGTCTAATCCATCTATTGTTCAAATAATCCAATCAGATTACAAGGTAAATACTTTTAATTAATGTATAGTAGAAAGAATCAAGCACAATAAATAATTATATAATCCATATTTCAACTATGAAAAATATTACATCTACTATTATAATTTTAGAATACTATATAATTTACATAGCCACTTTTGAGTTCAATTATCCATCAAAGAATAAAGTAAAATGTAGTACAAAGTTAAATATATGATATAATGTGTACAATAATATAAAAGGAGGCTTATAAATAACTCATTTATCCATGAATGTAGCCTAAGTGTAATCCTAATAGTTGAATCAATTGATAGAGGGAGAACAACATATGAGTGCTTTAACCTCAGACCAATGATCTCCTGCACACCTTCCCATTGGGAGCGGACCTACCCTTCATGAGGGGGTAGATAAAAATAGTGTAGATATTGAAAAATCAACTGGAACCCATGTGTGTATTATCACTATTACATGCAGTAATCAAATAGACCATGGAATTGAATCCTCTATCTAAATGATATCAACAAACACATAAATTAGAAGTACAATGAAATGAAAATGTCCAAACTATGACATTACTTTAGCCAAAGTTTTCATTATATATTTTATATCTAAAAATCTTTGTCAATTCCATTCACACTAAACTATTTGCTACTAAATCATAACTGCCATATCATGGGATAGGTATATGAGCTACCCCATGGCATACTCATATAACTATCTCCTATTATCCAAATGTAGTCTACATATTAAGATTCAAAATCAGAATAATACAAAATTCAAAATGCATTAAATACCATACACCATTAAATGATGTAAGAAAACATCAATCATGAATCTAATTATTTCCAATCATTTAAAAACAAAGGTCATAACATATCTAAAAATCTATGTCAATTCCATTCACACTAAACTATTTGCTACTAAATCATAACTGTCATATGATATCATGGGATAGGTATATGAGCTACCCCATGACATACTCATATAACTATCTCCTATGATCCAAATGTAGTCTACATATTAAGATTCAAAATCAGAATAGTACAAAATTCAAAATGCACTAAATACCATACACCATTAAATGATGTAAGCAAACATCAATCATGAATCTAATTATTTCCAATCATTTAAAAATAAAGGTCGTAACATAAATTTATCAAAACAACTATACTCAAAACCAAATATGTTAAGTAGAATTGAACAAGAAACAAGTTTTTCTATGTCTTTTTCTAACATATATTTCCATCACATTCCATATAAGCAAGTAAATATAACCGATGCCAATTATATATTAACATGGTAAACTATGTATCTCATAATAACTCATACAATAATATTGCCTATAAGCTTATTTATATATATCTCCTCCACTAATTCCCTCATAATCTACTATTCAATAAAATCTTATTAATAATAGGATTGTAGTCTAATTATGAGTGTTAATGAACTTTTTAAAGCAACATAACATACGAAAACATGTATAGACTATATACACATAGCCCATCATAATTTTGCTTTATTCAAAAACACTAATCTTAACCGAATAGTCTTGTCATTCTTGTCATAGTAAACCAATCACTTTTATTTTCTCAACTTTGAATTTAATCATAATTATTAATAGTTTTTCATAATCAGTTAGTATAAAAATATGTCTTTGTGTAGTATACGGTATTTATTTGAGTACTTTTTTTATATAAACAAATATACATACCCATACATCTATATAAAATAATAACTTAAGTTCCAAATGGGATGTATTATCTAATTTGTCACCCAGGTTTCATCATATCATTAAATAACATACATGTTTGTATAATCCTTGATGCTTTTACACACACACACACACACACACACACACTCATGATAGTTAGTTAATTTATTTTACAAACATCTATTCATATATGAAACTAATTTCCTATTTCATAGTTCACATTTCAGCTCACTGTGCTCAAAATGACCCATAGTTAGGTCTATACTTACATAAACACTCAATGTTATCAACTCAAGGTATAATTTTTACTAAATGATTACAACTTGGTTTGATGTGTACAAGATTAAATATCCATCAAGGTCTACATTTAAAGTTTTAACCTTAAAATTCATATCCTTAAATATACGTACAAGATTCATAACTCAAAACTCACTACTCACAACTATACAAGATACCTTAATTTTATGCATAATTTTACAAATTCCATTTTCTTATATATATATATATACACACACACACACACACAAAATAATATTATGTGCATATACATTAATATAAATCCATAAATAATGTTTCATATGTTATTTGTTATTTTATCTACAATGTATACATTTAGACCATGAAAACCCAAGTTGACCAGGGAGCCAAACAATAATTACTAACTCCCCATAAAACCTTTATTTTCCTTAATTATATCTATGACTGCACAGAAATGAAAGTAACATTACATATGTGGATTTTATAAATGTTCTCATCAAGTTACTATTGTTTCAACTAATGGATTGCATAGGATTGAATTTATGCATATATGCTTGGGGATGGAACATAGTCCCACCCATAGGTCTACTTCTATAAAACCCTAATACTATTTAATTAAAAAATACCATTTTAATCATCTAGCCAAAATAATAAAAATCCATATCAAGAATAGCTAAGTATGTAATTGATAAATAATTTAACTGACCGGAACTTGTAGTGGGTGTCATATAGATATGCAAAATGATAGCTTATTTTTTTTCTTCCTACTAAGCTCCAATCTCTTTCTATCATCTACCATCTATAATGCTCTCTTTTCATTTCATTCATTATATTTTCTTCTTTTTATATAACCCATGCATAACCTACAACTCGCAAAAACTCTCCTTGTCCCTTACATTTGTCATTATCCAACTGTAGTTCATAAATACTCATAGTTTTCATTTTTCTAGTTAGCTCAAGTATTTTACTTCATACCCTTGCATATTGGTAGAAAAAAACAACCATCATGCCAAATGGTGAGGTTAACTCTCACTATGATGGTAGAATAACCAAACAAAAACCATAATCAGTTACCTTTTTACCATTTTAGCATTTACATTGACAATGAAGCATCATAGTCTAGAAACTTGCCACAAAACCTAGTTTCCTTATTACCTTTTTAACTTCATAATTCATGCCAGAGAATATGAATAATCAAAGAATTATATAATGTTTTAAAGATTATTTAAACCAATCTGCTTTGAGGTCCCTTAACACTATGCCATTAAAAGGCATATTAGTGTAAAATATACACCCTATTTAGTAGACACTCAAAATGTATAAATGAATTAAATAACATCACATATCGATAGCCTTAGTTTCTTACATTATTTTCATGGAGATACAACCCATCAACAAGATTGATAAACAACTAGTTAAATGAGATCAATTAAACATGCTAACAAGGTCAATAATATTTATATGATACATCATAAAAAGAAAAATGTGACCAATCAAGATGACTCATCAATAAGATAATTCACACTCATGCCTTTACCAGATATAATACAATGAGAATCAACACAACACAATAAAGGTTTAACATACATATGCAAATCATGAATCATAATGAAATAAAATCAAACAAGACTTAGTTGTTACCAAAAAACCAATGCAATTAATATTTATTTCACTCAAACACTGAATGTGGTGTGTGTACAATGTGGTGATTAAATCTAATTCAGATAAATTGAATAGAATATAGTTAATGTTATAACACAACTTGCAACAAGCAAAATGAAAGAAAGGTACTAAAATTGACAAAAAACATTTGAATGAAAGAAGAATAACTATGAATAAAAAATACTTAGATTTTTATTATTTATGATCTGACTGTGTGAAACTGAATAGATGTTGAAACTGATCAATAAAATTTGATTTTGTAGGTGACATAAAAACTATGACTGAGACTGATGAAGGACAAGATCATCTGGCTTGGGACAAGATCGATTGGCACTATAGTACTGAATTGGTCATTTTTTCCTCTATTAAAAATTGGGTAAATTAGGGAAAAATCATCTATGATAGCTCCAATCACACTTGTGTGTGTAAATTTGACCTTTGTGTGTGCGCAAAATATTTGTAACTAATTTATTCTAATTTGAAGCCCTAATAGGGCTTGTAATAACTAAAAACCTATAAATAAAAAGGGGGAGTATAATGGGTTGATCTAACCCCAATTAAATTCATGATGATTGATCATTCCCTACATATCTAATAATCTAAAATTGAAATTCAAGCACACGTAGTTCTCCCACTTAGAGTGCTTTTTACATTTGTGTTTCTTTGACTACATGTATGCATATAGAGATGGCTTTAATACTTGATGATTATTTGATTTGAATTGGATAAAACATGAAATTAAATTGGTTGAGGATTGCTTCAAAAGATTAGAATTAGATTTGGGAAGAATAAGGAGCTTTTCTCAGTGTGAAATAATGCAAGTGTGCGTCAATATTGAAATTTCCAAGTGGTAGAATAGGTGACTTAGATGTTCTTTTATATAAATCAAAAATGAGGAAACCTCACACTAAATATCCTAAAAAATACTAATTAACCTATAAGGAAGGGTCTAAATTTGAAAAGTGAATGCTAGAATGGCTAAGGATAGGATTGACTCATAGGGGTAAAACTGACTACCACTACTGTCCCCTAATGGTCAATCTTGTCCTAAAGGGAAACACGTGAATTTTAGGTCCTATAATGTTTGTACAGATGTTTGGAGGGGTTTTAAATAATTTAGAACTTTTTTTAGGTGAAAGATAGCAATTTAGAAAGGAATAGGTCTACATAGGTGTTTACGATAGAATGAGGTGGAGAAATAGGTCTAGATTAAGTGCTCAAGTAAATTAAAGTGATAGTGGACCAAAATTGACATTATTAAGTATTTGTACCTAAATTTGAGTGACTACATCCCCCCCTTTAATAGATAAATGAAATGACTAGAGTAAAGTAAATATATACCTAAGTGCGTAAAACACACTTTGCCTTTGGGAGAAGCTCCAAATAATGTAAGGTGTTCATGCAAAATCCTAAAATGATGTAAAATGTCATTGATGTCCATATGTGAAACTTAAAATTTAAATGTAACTTGAATTCAAAGATATTAAAAATAACAAAGAAGAAATAAACTTGTATGTATCAAACCATTATTGCTCTTATATCTTTGATTGGAGATGATGTTTCCTTGAAGCATTAAATAATTGGTGTTTCCTATGAAACACTTGGATGATTTGGTTTCTTAGTTGAACCAATGGATAATTTGAGGGTGATCAAGCCCCAAATTAAATTAAAGTTGCATATAAAATAAAATCCATCAAGGGACGTAGAAACCTTATTTTATGTTGTTAGTCTTTGTAACCCCAAAATGTGAAACAGGTTGGAATCTATAATGGATTCATAGTTGTTAATGTTAGATGGCACTAAACCTCTAAGTTATGTATTATGCACTTTAGTTTAGTCAACCACTAGATATGCATTGTAGATTTAATTGTCACTTTGTTCTTTAGTTCCTAAATACATGATCAAAATAGAATGGAGTAAATATATGATTATACCATGTCTACATATAGCAATTAGTATTGAAAGCATGGCACAAATCTATATCATGCCCCCTAAATTCAAAAAATAGTATAATATTCATGAATCTATATAGTGCCCCCATTATGATAATTGTAAAATCTATAACTAAATATACATGCAAATTTTTAAATTTTATTTGAAGTTTGCACATGAATTTGTATCATACACACAAAACTATATGAACCTATAATTTGTTTCTATAATGTAAGTGCATATGCATGGCATATTACCCCATAATATATACCAATGAATTAATTTTGAACCATTCTGAAACCTTTGAAATTGTATTCAATACTTAAAACTAATTCTTGATATTGAAGCAACTTATCTCATGTGTGAAAAGCCCACTGAAATGTCCCCCTTTTGAGGTAATGGAATTATGTCTTAAAATTCACTTATCTCAAAATAAAAGTTAATTTCATCATGCATAGTTACATATAATCATTGAATAATGTAGCATATGTAAAAATTAGGTCAATCATAGTAAAATATATAGCACTCAAATCATGTATGTAACGTATGAGGTAAGACATATGGAAATTTATCAATAAAGTTCATAGTAGTATATTGTAAAATTTAAATTTTGTGCATTAGTTATTGCATGATATGGGTCATGACACTCATCAAATATAACAAGATCAAGAAGCACACAAATATAACAAGCACAAATTCATACAATAAGGTGAAGAGCCATTTAAAGGTACATGTTAAAATGTCACCTACTTAAATATCACATACATAAGGCCAAGGGCCACATGCAAATGACATGAATAATTTCACAAACAAGGGACATGTTCAAATGTCACACAAAATAAAGGATCAAGGGCCACAAACAATTAACATGTTCAAATTTCACACATACCAAAAAATGATCTCATATAGATGCTCAAGTAATTACACACAAGGGCCAAGGGCTATACATAATAGACAAACAAGTTCTAATTAACTATGTAAATTCATAATATAAATAAAACATAGAACTAAAAATATAGTCTACATCATGTATATGTAATGTGATCGTATCCTATAAAATAACATATCTATATACATAATGTAAGATTTATATGTTAGTAAGACATTTGTAAAGAGTATATAGATTAGTAATATAGGAGTCATAGAATGGTAACACTTGTAGATACTATAACTTGTGAAAAAGATACCCCCAATTTAGAAAGGCTACTGAGCAGAGTCAAGTCCAACATCTTAATCCATGTAAAATTTGTATGTCTTGCATAACCCTCATATACACCATTGAAAATCATATGTGATATAAAAATATTATGTTATCAAATAATCATATGATAAATAACATATGACAATGATGTAAAATAGAAGTCTAATCATGTTTTGGTCATGATTTTGGATTTTAGAATATTTTGAATGTTTATGAATTTTTAAAATATTTAAATGTTTTTATAATTTTTATATTTTGAAATAAGAACCTTTTGATGACTGAAATTGCATCACAGGGTTTCAATAGTGTTTAATAAACACTTCTCATTTCTAGATTCGGAGAATCCATTACATGAGTTGTTGGTTGTGATATTCTTGATATTTGTGGTGGAGTAGTGGCAAAGCTAAATAGTTATTCACAAAAAGAAATATAATTAGTTGTTGGGAGAAACCATGATGTTAAAGCCTTCTTGTGAAAGATGAAAGTAATCTGAACTAAGTATAGTGAATTATGATCAAAACATAAAGTCTAAAGTCTAATCTAGCATGTATATTTACAATGAAAGCTAAACTATAGTGACTTGATTAAATAAATGAGCAAAAGAAAGGGTAGGGTAGAAAGAAGGTGAATATTATTGATCTTCAGTCCAGACATTATTACAAAGCTTGAATCTCATCAAAGACATGAATTCAAACCAATATATGATATGAAATAGCCAAAGGCACACATCCTATCATATTCTAAGAAAATGTCTAAGGAATCTGAAATAATGCAAATAAGAACTCAAATTCACTTTAAGGATTTTCTTCCACAATAAAATAACATGAGTACATCTTCAAGAAAAACAATGGAAATGAAATGAATCTAAAGTATTTCAATCAACCTAGCACAAGCAAAAATTGACAACTCTAGATTCACACATGCACATCTAAGATTCATACAAGTAACTATTTCTAAATATCAAACCAGATGTTTGAGGAAGTAGCCATGATAACAAAATACACAAATAAATATGAGATAATCCTTGCAAAATTCTCTTAATTACATTAGTTTTCTCTAAATTTACAAAGTAGTTTTTTTGATCTAAAACTCCCTTCCTTCTTAAAAATGACAATACCTATTTTATAGAAGACCTTGAGGTATGTTGGTCAGTCATGTCAAATGATAATTAAAAAAGTGTCAAGGACAACTATCCTTCTACAACATTCTAGAATCAGACACTTTATAAAATGGACTGACCTATAAGCAATGCACTTTACAATATGCACATGCTTTTATAAAATATAATATTCTCTTTTCAAATTATATACATGTTTCACTATAAAAAGAATATGATAAGTAAACAAATTTGACTTTGAAAAGCTCCTCTAGTTGTGGTCTTCTATTTTTACTACTTCATCTTCATTTCCTTATCATGTTATTCATCAATCAGTCTAGAATTGATGATAGGCTCCATGAATAGTTCCTCTTCTTGGTCTGCTAGGCCTTTCAAGTCTTTGTTAGCTCTACCCATTGCTTCCTTGATGCTTTTAACATCACCAATATTCTCCTCTATAGATCAGATCATGTCCAAGATTCTCTTATTGTTTGCCCCTATAGTTCCTTGGATTTTATTCTTCACTTCTTACATGAATTTATTAGCCATCTATTTGAATTCATCATCTGTTATCAAACCCATAGGACTAAGGGTAGTTGGGTCTTTGATCAAGCCTCCTAGTATATGCACCATTTTACTCTCCAACGGTTTGAAGTCTTTAAAAATATCCTCCATGCCCTTGGACCATTTATTCATATCATTTATCTTCTCTGACAAGATAATCATAGCCATGTTTAAATGTGCCAAGCTGACTATTTTAAACTCAGGAATTTGAACATCCATCAATGCATTGATTAATTCCTTTACCATATTGATTGAATCCTACCATTGATTGATTTTTTGCATAGCCATGGAATTTTTCTTGTTCATTATGTCTTACTTATACCTTATTGCTTTTAGAAAGATAAATGTGTCATAAATGATTGCTTCAAACTTATTGACCATGTCCCCTAGCACTGATAGGATAGATTGCTCCTCTAAGTTCTTATTTTGCTACTTTAGGCCTTTGATAGTAGCTTGTAACTATTTTGATTATACTTGAGCCATCTCTAGTATATCCTCCTTAAATATTAGATCCTCTCCAGGTCTCTATCCCTTCTTTTGGGTCAAATTAGTCAAGGGCTCCACCTTTTGATATGTGATTTCTTCACCACCTTGCATGATTATTTTCTCAATCATCCTTTGCAAACCAGTAGTCTCTGGATCATACTTGATGCCAACTAAAGATTGTGTCACATGTGGAACTGGGACCTCTACTTGTGATTAACTTGATTAACTTGGAATAGCCAATCTCTTTACTTCTTCTTCTTGTAGAGTAATGATCCATGGCTTCAATTCTTGTTGTATTTCAATGTTAGTAGCCTTTACCATATCCTATGGATGATGACTAGTGGGAAGCTTTTCTAACCTTGGTTCATAAATAAACCACTTAGGAATAGGTAGACCTTATAATATGTTTTCTTCACTAAACAAGTTGACTTCACTCAAAGGTGGTGTAATAGTTACCTTTGGTTTCTTTGCTTTTGGAATAATGGCCATCTCAGCTTTCCTTTTAGGGGTGTTAATAACCATTAGGTCCAAGTAATTTTCCTTATCATGTTTGATTTATTCAACCTTTGACTCTTCATCTGAATCTATCTCATAAGTCATAGATAACATCCTAAGTGCATCTTTAATAGATTCATTGGGATTTAATGCTATCATATGCACCTCCTCCTAAGTTAACTCTTGTTCTACTACTCTAAAAGATCTAGGAGCTAATAAACTAGAAACAATTTCATTTGGCTTCCTCTCTTCAATATTATGTTTTACTTGTACCTCTACTATGGAAAGATTAGAAGAACCAACATCAATCAATTGATACTACCTAGGGCCTAGTTGCCACCTATCTTCCATTTCTTGATCCTTATTTAATCTAGACTCATGTCTTATGTTGTGTTCCTTTAATCTCTTGGAAAATTAATAGCTTGAGGATGATTTAATGTATATGAATTCAAATTAATTGGGCTTATGCTCATATGGTACATTCAAAATACTCTTGATCTTTAAATGTTCTTTTACCCTCCCATAAGGGTCCCATTGTCTAAGATCATCAATTTGCAAATTGAAAGACAACCTATGTTTTGATGCAACCTGAATATGGTCCCATTGTCTTATGAATTATCATGGGGAAACTATGTAGGAGACCCTTCCTTTTGGTCTTACAAATTCCATCAATCTTATTAAATAACTAATAGGCTATCTCTTGTTCTACTAATTTATCAGGTACATGAATTGGTAATTTTAGAGGAACACTTTAGGTTCCCTCAATCCTTATGACAGTACAATATGGACACATCCATATGTCCCCCATTACTTCAATAGAATTTTTTACTAAAGATTTCACTCTCATCATAGGAAGGCAATCTATAGCCTCACTCAATGCAGGTTAGACACAATCAAAAATGAACTAGATGTGGTCTCTATACTTATAGATGTGCAATCTAGAGTAGTGCTAAAAAATGGTTTAAGTACCATTTAGAGACCATTATATTTGATTGGGAATCTTTGTGATTGCACATAAGGCATCTAGTAGATGAGACATCATGTAAAACTCAATCCTCTTCTTATTCTTGATTGCATATATATGTTTGCTTAGGGAGATAATGATTATCTCACCTAATGGAAGAACCATTACCTTTTCAATAATGAAATACACCATGGGGACCTACATTGGTTCTATATATGTTGTAATTTCACACCCATACAACTTGTTTAACATGGTCATCACCATCCTAACTCTAGGTCTAAACTAAATCATAAGGATATTCTTAGTAGGGTCCATAATAACCTGGTTACCAAATTCCAACCACATAACTAAGATATCCATCATAGTGTGCTTCTTATCCCATGAATTAATAGAGAATAAGTCAATCTAAGGCTTGGGAACTTTTTTATTAAGACTCAAATGTAATTAAGGATATGTAAGTAATTTTACTCAGATTATGTCCATTAATCAACATGCCCTTGTCTATTTTAGCTACTTTGAAAATGGGACCAAGAACATCAATGCAATGAAGTATCTTTGGTTTAACAGGTCTATTTTAGCTACTTTGAAAATGGGACCAAGAACATCAATATAATGAAGTATTTTTGGTTTAACAGATGCATAGTGAAGCCCAGTCATTTGGATGGCAACAATGTCATCGTAAATTCTCTTTGTTGGGAGGATATTTTCTTCTTCTTTGGTGATAACTGATTGGTTTTCAATTATCTAGAATAATTTGGAGCAATCGTTATCCCCTATATTTAAATAAGCAACTACAAGCTTAATGTCTTTGAACACTCATCTTTCAACATTGGATGTCAAATATATCTAACTTCTTGATTTGAAACATGTTTATGAGTTGCCATTGCTATAATTCCAATTGAATTATCCTTTTGAACATAATAGTTGAACTCCTCTCAGCTCAATCATAGTGAATTTAGGGATAAATTAGGGTTATCCATATACTCTCAGGGATTTTTGGAGGTTTTCACAAATCTCTAATGGCAACAATCAAGTTCAAAATATGAGATTTGATGAATTCTACCTTCTGCATGATCGAGTCTATAAGATCTTCTAGTATGACATGTTTTACCTATGTGGCACTACCATGTCACATTGTTCATTTATTTAAAATGTGATCCTTATAATTTTTTAGGACACATGTCAACACCTTGTGTAATCTTGAAGCTTGATCAATTCACACCATTGATCTCTTAATAAGTTCTCTGTCCTTGACTTTATCATTGGTCATTGATCTTCAATCTGGGCTTATGAGAATATGCCACTTGATTGTTCTGTGGGATCTCTTTATACCTTGAATACATTATTCATAACTTGAATGTTATTACACCATGTGGCATCATCTCATTCAATCTGGGCTCTTTGAATTATTGACTCCACTCACACTATTGATCTTGAATATATGATCAAATACAGACCACTGTATTCCTTCTATAGGATTAAATGTGCTCTATCGATCTACTTATTCATAAGATAAAGCATAGGCCATTGATCTTCTTGATCACTCACTGAGATTATGACACTTCACTTTCACATTCCACCTTAGTATCCTTGACTTGTTGACCTTTGCTCATTATTAGATCTTTGATATGTATCTAAGATCATGACACTTGTAATTCTCGTGTTTGATTTTAGAATCCTTTGACACCTTGATTCCATGCTCATCATTGTATTTCCATTACATTATTAACATGCACCATTGATCTTTGGGTTTGACTTATTGACTCTAGCTTTGCATGTGGATCATTGATCTTCGGTGTAAGCTCTTAAGATTTTGTCATTTGGTGACATAATATTTAATTCATTCTTGTGAACATTTAAAATTAACAAAGTAAGGATTTAGATACATAGATACTTAGGATAAATTTTAAACTAATGTTTAATATATATCAATAAACATGATAAAACTTAGGATAAAATTTAAACTAGGTATAAAATATAATAAAATGTTCCCACATAAATTTAAATCCCTTTCAAAATAAAATTTAGACTAAAGCATTTAGACTAAAGTTTTTAACTCTATTAAACATGGACTTAATCAATCAACTAAGGATAAAAATTTAACAAAAGGGTCAAATTAGTATTAAAGCATAAAACCCTAAATACTTGTTCATTATGATGAAGATCCATTAAACCTATAACATAAAGGTACATGAAGCAATTGCTAGCAACATTAGATGAATTCAAACAAGGATTACATGTAAGCATGTCAATTAAGCTAGATAAGAACCATGATATTCAAATAATTCACTCTGATCAAGTGGGATGTTCAATTTTTAGCTCAAATTTGTAGAATTTGAACGCGAGTCCTCATTTTTCAGAAATGGGGGTATGTTGACCTCAATAAATAATGAATTTTGGAGTAAACATAGCAATATGTTAGAACTTAGATACTCTTGGTTTAAACTAATAAATAGACCAATCATTCCACATGATCAAGTACCATTATTAAGATCAATCCATGATTGAAATAAGTCTTACAAATGCAAAATTAGGCTTAAACATCAAAACTTAGTCATGTTGTGTGTGTGATTTGATTCATTCACTGATTGTCATGGAATTTAGAAAAAAAATTCTAGATTTTATGACCTTAATCATTAACATTGACTGATAGCATATTTAGATATTCATTATGAATCATGCTTTATGAAAAGGGAAGGCTTGGGCATTGCTCTACTGCCAACCAGACATCCATAGCCCTGTAAGAGATACCTTTGGATCCACTCAAGGCTTTGCTCCATTGCCAATGAGGCATCCATAGCCCTGGTAGAGATTACTAGAATCACCTTTGCTTAGAAATATTTTAAATTTTCAATAAGGCTCTTATTTTTTTATTTTTCAAATATATTTAGCTTTCCAACAAAGGTTGGGAACTAGAATTAGCTAGGTTTTAGGATTTTATCTAATATTTGATTTTCAGACAATCATCTTTGGTTATAAACTTTATCCTAGGCAATAATATTATTTAAGTGCTAACATAACTTTGCTCTAATAATTCAAAATTTAACTTAGACATATGCAATCCTTATTATAATCAGACTTAGATTATAACAAGGTTTAATATTTTAAAGTACAATTAACCTAGATATCAATCCTCACCATTTTTTCAAAATCATAACATCAAGCTCTAATTTCCAAAATCCATGATCAACCAATGTTTAAGGTTTATACCTGCATTCTTGATTTGAGAAGTTATTTTTGAGCATTTAAGATGGATTGGAGCTTGAAAATTGTCTTGGAAAAGACTTATTGAAAGCAAGGAACAAAACAAACAAAATAAACACACAACAAGAAAAATAAATAACAAGCAAACAAATATGTATAAAAACTATTTACAAATAAGGAACATGAAATAAAACTAATATAATCCTACCTAAACTAACTCTAACTAATATTAAAAGTTACTCCATAGAAAATTGAGGTGGTACAATAGAGAAGTAGTGCTTGAGGTATTTCCCATTAGTTGTCAAAGTGAACTCTGCTTCCTGCAAGTATTTGATCTTGAAGGTGTTGTCTCCCAAAGTCTCAGTAATTTGATAAGGACCAATCCATAAAGGAGTGAAATTTCCATGATTTCCTTTTGATTTAGATGTTTTATCCGATAGGAGAATTAGGTCTCCCTACCTAAACACCTTAATATTTGAATTTTTATCAAACCATCTTTTGACTATGGTTTGATGTCTACTAAAATTGGCAAATGCTTCTTCCCTTGTATCCTCTATTTGTATGATGTCAAGGAACCTTGAATTTGCATATTATTGGTCTTCTTCCATGTACTCCTGTATAAACCTGTGTGTTGGAAACTTGAGAGTAATTGGAAATATTAGTTCTTGACCATATACTAATAGGAATGGTGATGCTTTCGGTGCTTGTTTCACTTTAGTTCCATCTACCCATATATCATACTTAAGCAATTTATGCCATGTTCTTAGTTGTTTAGCTATAGACTTCTTGATGGCTTTCATCAATTTTTTGTTTGTTGATTTTGAGACACCATTACCTTGAGGGTAATCATTTAATGAGAACTTAATAATTATGTTGTTATCATAGGCCCACTCAATCATTTCTATAGATATAAAGGTTGATCCATTATCATAAACTAATGATACTGGTATCCCAAATCTTGTGCAAATGTTCTCTTCCAAAACTTGATCACATCTTTAGTTCTACATTATTTTGTTGCCACTACCTCTATCCATCTAGTGCAATAATTAGTAATGGTAAAAACATATTTATGTATATCTAAATGATTAGGGTTAATCAACCTTATAAATTCTAAACTCCATTGAGCAAAAGGCTTATCAATTAAAACTGGCTTTAATGGCATAGCTGCTTTTGGTTTTTTGGCATTGATGACATTATCTAACATGTTTTTGTGCATTATTGAAGATTTTTGGCCAATAATATCTTGTCCTTAGGATTTTATGAGCTATTGTTTTTCCAAAGGGGTGTCCACTCCTAAGTTTCTCATGAAAATTACTCAATATCTCAGTTGTTTCTTCCTTTGAAACATGATTTAAGTATATTCCTTCATAAATTATTCTAAAAAGTATACCATCCTTGATCAATAAATATGTTGCCTTGAGCCTCAAAGCTCTTCTTTTTCTCTAATCAATCCTACAGGATGAGAACCATTGATTAGAAGATGAATAATTGAATCATACCAATCATTTAGTTGGAATTATTGTTGATCAACCTGCATGACACTTAATTTAGGATTGGTGTTAGCAATTAATTGAATCAATCCTTGACACCTTACCAACTAGGCAATTTCCATCTCAAGGTCATACTCTTGGAGTATATACATCCACTTACCTCTTCTCTCTCCTAATTCACATTGATTAAGCATAAGTTTAGTGGTAGGGTTTGACATTATTGCATGCACTTTATTCCTAAGAATATAGTGTCTAAATTTTTTAACTACCTTGACTAAAGCAAATGCTTGTTTATCAATTAGAGAATAATTTAACTCAACATTATTAAATTTAGTGCTCATAAATGCAAATGTATGATCACATTTATCTATTTTCTAAGTTAAAACAATAACTATAGTATGTTCTAAAGCAAAAGAATAAATCTAAAAATCTTTTATGAAATCAGGGCTTATCATCATAGGTGCTTGTCCTATTGCTTCTTTAATATCCTTGAAAGATTTTTTTGTCTCTTCATTCCATATGACCTTTGCATATTTCTTCAACATGTCATTAAATGGTTTCACAATTTTTGTAAAACTAGAAATGAAATTTTTTACAAAATTGATTTTCCCAAAGAAAGACTTTAATTCTTTTCTACCATTAGGGGGTTCTATTTTGGATATGGCTTTAACTCTATCAAGATATATAGAAATCCTATCTTTGGTTATACCATGTCCTAGTAACTTCCCTTCTATAACACAAAAAATACTTTTCTTAGGATTAAGGGAAATTCCATACCTTCTATAATGTTCAAATACCTATTGTAAATGCATAATATGGTCTTCCCTATTTTTAGAAAACACAATTAGATCACCTATATATATGAAGATGCACTTACCTATGAGACCTTGAAAGGCATGGTCTATATCTCTTTAAAAAGTTTCTCTTGCATTTATGAGTCTGAAAGGCATCCTTTTGTAAGCAAAAGTACCCCACGTTATTGTGAATGTAGTCTTCATTTTGTCCTCCTTGTTTATAAGTACTTGATTATAACCTGAAAAACCATCTAAGAAAGACATCATAGTAGAACCACTGATAATTTGAATGACTTGATCAAGGGAAGGTAAAGGATAATTATCATTTTCTAAATATTTATTCAAATTTCTAAAGTCTATTCATAATATAATTTCTTCATTCTTCTTTCTAGATGGTACTAAGTTAGCTACCCAAGTATATTGTCTAATTAGAAACATTGTTTTTACATCTAATAGCTTCTTGACCTCTTTATAGATTAATGGTTCTAAAATAGGATTGACAGGTCTTTGCTTCAGTATAAAAGGTTTACAAGCTTCTTTTAATGGAATGGTATGGGTAATGACTCTAGGATCAAAGATATTTAAGTCTTCATATGAGCATGTAATGACATCCTTGTACTTGATAAAAAAGTCTCTAGCCTTTTTAGACTCTTCATTTGTGCATGTTGTACCAATATTCATTAGTTGAAGTTAACCTTGAGTTCTTATGTCAACTACATTATAATCTTTCCCATTCACTTTGGGAAATTTAACAGATTCAAATAGTTTTTCTTGATCAAACAATATTTCTAAGGCAATCATGCCTTTGGGAATTTTATTGTCATTTAATTGTATTGCCTTGTCATCAACTTTGTCTTCATCAAGAGAATTCTCATCAATGATATGAGAATCAAATACTCTTGAGTTTTTCATGAAGTTTATGATTTGTTGATCATCATTAAATACTTGCAAATGGTTGACATTGTCAGGAATTGAGGGACATGGAACCAATTCAATGCTAAGGTTTCCTAGTTTAGAATCTTGATTTGGCATAACATTGGTTGTAGCTGAGGCTAGCTCATCAACAAGCTTGTTCTCTTCTCTAAGAATGGAGACAATATTAAAAACATAAAATTAATCAATCAAGTCCCACACTCTAAACTTATATTTTTTAAGATAAAATAATTTTCATTGGTACTTACTCCCAACCTGATTAACTACTAGTTAAAAATCACCATACACTAGTTTTTTGACCTTGTGTTTGATAGCAAATTATAATCCTAAGATTAATTTCATACTCTGCCAAATTATTAGTGTAAGGAAACTAAAGTTTTAAAGAAGCATTAAACTCCTTACCAATGGGATTGATTAGAACAATTCCTACTCTAGATCCAGATTTACATCTAGCACCATCAAAATATAATTTCCACATTCTAGACATAGCATGAGTGTTTTTAGAGTCACAAACGAGTGTCAAGGGTAAAAAATACTAAATCAAAATTGGCCATGTTGACCCTTTTATTTGTTGCATTGTATTTAGTGATCATGTGTTTCATTTTTGGCTCCCTTTCAATCCGAATTTGATTGGGAACTCCCTTGCATAGAAGCTACATATGAGATCAATTAGTTGACATGTATCCATTTAAATATTTGGTCCAGTATTTTCTTAGTATCATTTTATAATCATATGGAATGACCACAACTTGAATATCTATGAATTGTTACATGCTTGGCTCTGAAGCAAGCTGCATATGCACATTCAATAGTTTACCAATTACTTTAACTCTTGATTTGTTTAATTGAGTAATTACTCTATCAGACTTAATTAGAGTTTAACTAAGCTTTTTCAAAATACCTTTTGGCATGATATTTTTAGAGGAACCTAAATATACCAAATAATTATGCAAATTTTTACCAAAAACTATAATTATTAGTAAGAAGGGTGGAACCTCTACTTTGTTCTTGTACATAACTTCATTGGCATTTGCAACTTTTTATGATTTACTAGGTTTTTTTCTCAAAGATTCTAGCAACAAATCTATTTATTCAATAATTTGATTCAATTCATGTAAAGTGATATTAGCTTTAATCTTCTTCATATCCTCAACTATATTGTATCCACTCCTAGTAGAAGAACTAGATGAATCAACATTATTTTTAGATCTACTTCTTTTTGGAGGTTTTGGGTTGTTGTCTATTGTAGGATTAGGAGGGGTATCAAAGTTATTCGATGGATTCAAACTTGTCAATGGTTGTTTATATTCTCTATTCCTAAGTGGATAAATATTCTTTAGATACTATTGAAAATCATGAATATCCTCTGGAGTATCTTCAAGTTCATTCTCATCTTGGAATGGAAAATCAAATGTCTCCACCATGAGAGTTATGTCAATAGATTTAGATGACTTTGAATAACTAGATGTACCTATAGTATTATCTTTGTTAGGTCCACCTTCAAATTTATTTAACTCATCTTGAAATAATTTAGAAGGATTACAAAATTTTATACAATCTAATTCACCATGCTTTGAAGTGTTATGAACTCTGTAATATTCAGTTAAAGTTACATCATAAATGTTTATTTCAAGACTATTTTTATTTGTAGATGGCTCATTATTATTTTTATTATTTTTGATATTTTGAAACCTATTTAAAAATCTATTAAACCTCCTATAAGAATAATTTCTATTGAAACTTTTCCCATCATTACCTACTTGTCTTTACAACTGAAGGAAATCAGTGCTCAATTATTGAACCATTTTGAGTATGGAGTCATTTTCATTCTTAGGCGCCTCTAAATTATAAACTTGAGTACTAATAATATCCATTAGCACCAAAAATCTTTGATCTTATGGATGAGATCCACTTGCAGTGTTATTTAAGAATCCTAGGTTTTGACTAGGATGAGCATGACTCAAAGGCAATTGGTTTAAAATTGGTGTTTGATTTAAAGTAGGCATGTGTTGATTAGCATTTGGAATGATATTTAATGTAGGGAACTTAGGATTAATTTTAGGAATGACATATGCTAATTGACCCTTGGGTTGCATTTGATCACTAATTTTCATAGTTTCAGCATAGGCCAAGGCTAATGTATTTATAATTATCATAGATCTTTTCAGGTAAATATAAGTCATGGGATCTAAAACATCCTTATAAATATATAAAGCTAGAGCTTTATTAGGTCTATAGGGAGCTATAGTTTTGCTAAACATCTTATAAAATCTAGCATTAAAAACTCTAATGGTTTCACTTGAATCTCTCTTCACACTAGTGAATTATTGATAAAGGACACAAGGACTGATGATATTTCCAATTTGATCAATGAAAATGCTATTTAAATAATTTAAAATATTAATGTAATTTCAATAAGGTTGATAAACCAATCATATGCAACATCTTTGAATGTAAAAAGAAACAACCTACAAGAAACATCCTCATGAACAATATTTAACAATCTCAAATCAACCTTAAAAGACTTGATATGTTCTTCAGCAGTAACCACACTTGTAAGACTAAAAGAAGGCAAATACTTCTTAATATTTCTAGGTAAATCATGTAACTGACCAGGTACATTGATGGAAGATCCACCTAACCATGCCATACCTTGATAAGGGTTGAACACAAGAGCACCACAAATGGGTGAAGTAGGTTGAGATTTAGAAACCATGTGCTTACCTTTATCTTCTCTTGTTTTCTTATGAAATTCCAACGAAAGAAGAGGTAGCCTTGTCTCAGACCTCGACCTAGTCCTTATCCTTAGTAGTTCCAAATTGTAAACTTTGAATCCTATTCAAAATACAATGTATAAACCTTATCTTTGTAAATAACAATGATAAAATTTATACGTTAAGCAAATTCTGCACAAATTCATATAATTTATTTCAAAGAACAATAATATTTAACTAAGTTATATCAAAGATACCTCAAAACTTGTAAATATGAGTGATCTTTACACTTCCAAGTCAAAATAAGCCTAAATTTATAAAGAATCAACCAATATTTGAACAAAATTGCTATCACTAACCTCAAGCACGTCAGATTTACAAAGCTTAAACTACCTTTGTAATAATTTATCATAAATCTTCAAAGAATAGCTATCTTTAACCAAATAAGCCTAAAGATTGGTCTAAAACCATGAATATCAATTATCTTTACATAATTAAATCTAAGAAAATAAAAAACTACAAAGAATCAACTAATCTTTGAACAAAATTCACTAAAATTAGCTAAGATACTTCAAATTCATAAACTTTATCAAAAGGCCCTCCTTCTAGAGCCAATTTTCATGCCTATCAATGACTGAAAGTGCATCATAGGGTTTCAGTAGTGTTTAAGAAACACTTCTCATTTCTAGATTCAGAGAATCCATTGCATGAGTTGTTGGTTGTGATATTCTTGATATCTGTGGTGGAGTAGCAGTAAAGCTAAATATCTACTCACAAAATGAACTATAACTAGTTGTTGGGAGTAGCTATGGTGTTAAAGCTTTCTTGTGAAAGATGAAATTAATTTGAACTAAGTATTGTGAATTATAATCAAAACCTAAATTCTAAAGTTTAATCTTAAATGTATATTTATAATGAAAGCTAAACTATAGTGAGTTGATTAAAAAAATTGGACAAAAAGAAGGGTAAGGTAGAAAGAAGGTGAATATTATTGATCTTCAGTCTAAACATTATGACAAATCTTGAATCTCATCAAAGACAAGCATTCAAACCAATATATGACATGAAATAGCCAAAGGCATAGATCCTATCATATACCAGGCAAATATCTAATTTTTTTGAAATAATGCAAATAAGAAATCAAATTCACTTTAAGGGTTTGCTTCCATAAGAAAATAACATGAGCACATCTTCAGGAAGAGCAATGAAAATGAAATGAATCTAAATTCCTTCAATCAACCTAGAATAAACACAAATTGACAACATTGCATTCACACATGCACATCTAAGATTCATACAAGTAATTCAAATCTGAACATCTAACTAGATGTTTGAGGAAGCAACCATGATAATAAAATACATAAACAAATATAAGATAATCCTTGTAGAATTCTCTTTCTTGTATTAGTTTACTCCAAATTTACAAAGTATTTTTTGCCTTAAAACTCCCTCCCTTTTTACAAATGATAATACCCCTTTTATAGAAGACCTTGACGTATGTCGATCAGTCATGTCAAATGATAATTAAACAAGTGTCAAGGATAGCTATCCTTTTACAACATTCTAGAATTAGACACTTTAAAAAATGGACTGGCCTATAAGTAATGTGCTTTAAAGGATGCACATTCTTTTATAAAATAGAATATTCTCTTGTCAAATGATATACATGTTTCGCTATAAAAAGAATATGCTAAGTCAACAATTTTGACTTTGAGAAGCTCTTCCAATTGCAATCTTTTATTTTTTCTACTTCATCTTCATTGCCTTATCATGTTGTTCATCAATCAGTCTAGAATTGATGATAGGATCCATGAATAGTTCCTCTTCTTGATTTGCCAGGTCTTTCAAGTCTTTATTAGCTCTTCCCATTGCTTCCTTGATGCTTCTAGCATCACCAACTTCTCCTATATAAATAAGATCATGTCCAAGTTTCTCTTATTGTCTACCCTTGTAGTGCCATGGAATTTGTTCTTCATTCTTGCATTAATTGATTATCCATGTATTTGAATTCATCATCTGTTATCAAATCCATAAGACTATGGGTAGTTGGGTCTTTGATCAATCCTCCTAGTATGTGCACCATTTTACTCTCCAATTGCTTGAAGTCTTTAGAAATATCCTCGATGCCCTTTGACCATTTGTTCATATCCTTTATCTTATTTGACAAGATAATCATATCCATGTTTAAATGTGCCAAGTTGACTATTTTAAACTTAGGAATTTAACCATCCATCAATACATTGATCAATTCCTTTACCTTATTTCTTGAATTCTATCATTGATTGATCTGTTACATAACCATGGAATGTTATTTATTCACTATGTCTTACTTATACCTTATACCTTTTATAAATTTGAATGTGTCATAAATGATTGATTCAAACTTATTGACCATATCCCCTGGAACTGATAGGATAGATTGCTCCTCTAAGTTGTTTTTCTATTTCAGGTCTTTGATAACAACTTACAACTATTTTGATTGTGCTTGAGTCACCTCTAGTACATCCTCCATAAATATCAGATCCTCACTAGGTCTCTATCCCTTCTCTTGGGTCAAATTAGTCAAGGGTTCCACCTTTTGTCTCTATCTAATAACATAGTAGTGAAAACATAGTGGAAGAAAATGTAGTGGGAGAAAATGTAGTGAGAGAAAACGTAGCAGAGACATAATGTTGCAAGATAAAATGTAGCAAGTAAAAAACATGGAGAAATTGATAATGTAGCACAAATGTATAAAGAATAATAATACACCAAATTTTCAAAAAATAAATAGATAAAAAAATAATTTCATGAATTTAGAGTTGTAATTGAAATCTATGTGTGATGCCTCATAAATATTCCAAGTGATTATCTAATGAATAACTTGATACTACTCTTTCTATTTTTTTGGTAGTCTCCTTATATTATTTATTCTATAGGGGTCCTTCAAATCCTATTATGTATTGTTCCATGGTGACATCAATGAGGCTTTGTTCCTCTTGTAGAGCTTTTATGAATTTCTAGAGTGTTGGGTGTTGGCATGTGAGGAGTTGTTTGAATCCTCTATGCCACCCTTCTATGTAATTTTTAGTGTGGGGTAGATTAGTGGTAATGACTTCATAACAATTCCATAGGTTAATTACAAATCTACCTCTTATTTGGTTTATATGATGAATTATCTAACTAATCAAGGTGTTCTCACAGTACTCTTCAACTTATTGAAGCTCATTTTTTATTTCTCCATCTGGCCCATTGAGTTTATAGTATGGAGAGTTGCACAATTCTTGGAATGCTTCGAGCACATATTCTACTGGAACGTACACTAGTGTAGCTAACTAGCAAACTTGGAGTGTAAAATTTGAATCTCTTTCATATAGTTTCTGGAGCCCTTCTACTTGGATTTTTTGCCAAAGGTATTGAGTAAGGTGGAAGAAACATCCTCTCTAAATACTATTGGGGAAGGTAAAATGAAATGCTTTAATTGTAGCTATTTTGAAGTCTATCATGAGAGTTTCTAGTTATAGGGAATTGTTGATGTCTTTCAACGCTTTGAAAACTCTCCTGTAAGTTTTCTTTTTTTTGGTTTGTCATTAGAGCATATATCATGGGTATCATTGTATGATTCTTATTAATATATATGATGTATAGTTGATTGAATAGTGGCAGAGTACACTTGAATGTGCCATCTGCAAACCAATCTAGAGTGGCAGTCATTGATTCTAGCATTTTTTGTGTGCCAAAAATTATGATACGATATTTTTTAGGGCTATTATTAAACAACAAGAATTTTTCACCAGCCACAATTTTCTTTAAAATGCTCTAGTATTTCTATTGTTTTTAGAGATGATGAATTCACAGTTGTTTTTTTCCTTCTGCTATGACAAATTATTCTTTTAATATTTATAATTGATGGGAGTTGACCTACAACTGCATTCGATACTATGGCCACATTTTCAGTAATAATATGTTTTGGGGTTTCAACACTTGTAGATGTTTTCTCTTTCTATTTCTAAGTATTTGCTTAGCTTCTACCTTTGTAATGTTTGCAATGTGATTATGTTCTTGGGTGATTTTAACAGTATCTAGCTCTGTATTGGCACATCCTTTACATTTTTTTTAATCTAGTTGGCTTATTTTATGCATCTATAAATGTATTTTATTTGAGTCTTGCATTCTAATGTATATGTGTGGCCTTCGTAAAGTAATATTTTTTCCATTTTTGGCTTTCCACAAATTCTAATGAAATGATTTATCTAAACTAGACTACGAATATTATTCCCTCTACTATGTATACTATTTAAAGATCAACCTAGTGATCCATACAAAAATGGACTTCATTTTGGTTATATTAGTCTGTGTTTTGAATGGTCCCTACTATGTTTTGAATCTAGAATGTGTTTTATGATATTGTACTACATTTTCTATAAAGTAAACTGCATTTTTAATAAACTAGGCTACATTTTATGATACTACACTACATTTTATATAAAGAGGACTGCATTTTTAATAAACTGGGCTACATTTTTATAAACTAGAAAAAGCTAAAAATTCTATAAACTTTGATACATTTTGAATGGTCTCTATTCTGTACTTATATAGACTTTGTTATGTTTTGAATGGTCTCCACTACGTACTTTTATAAATTTCTAAAACTTCTACGCTTACTATATTGAATAAACTAGAAAAAAAAATTATTTCTACACTTAGACTATCTAGCGAATGATGATTATTTGTGATACTATGTTATTAAGAAACTATCATAAATACCTATGACGTTATCACCTACAAGCATATGTAAACAATGTTATCTCTTACTACATTTTTTCTTGCTAATATTGCGTTG
This sequence comes from Torreya grandis, assembly GCA_037957365.1. Lineage (NCBI taxonomy): Eukaryota > Viridiplantae > Streptophyta > Pinopsida > Cupressales > Taxaceae > Torreya > Torreya grandis. Next base: position 886,255 of record JARHVA010001419.1, on the reverse strand, counting down.
GGTACCCACCTTTTGATATGTAATTTCTTCACCACCTTACATGACTATTTTTTTAGTCACCCTTTGCAAACTAGTAGTCTCTAGATCATACTTGACCCCAACTAAAGATTGATTCATATGTGGAACTAGGACCTCTACTTGTGATTCAATTGATTGACTTGAAATATCCAATCTCTTTGCTTCTTCTTCTTATAGAGCAATGATCCATGGCTTCAATTCTTATTATATTGAGATGTTAGTAGCCTTCATCATAGCCCATGGATGATGAATAATGAGAATATTTTCTAACCTTAGTTCATAAATGAACCACTCAGAAATAGGTGGAACATATAATATGTTTTATTCACTAAACAAGTTGACTTCACTCAAAGATGGTGTAATAGTTACCTTTGGTTTCTTTGCCTTTGGATCAATGGCCATCTCAGCTTTCCTTTTAGGGGTGTCAATAACCATCAGGTCTAAGGAATTTTAATTATCCTATTTGATATATTTAACCATTAATTCTTCATCTGAATCTATCTCATAAGTCATAGATAACATCCTAAACGCATCTTCAATAGATTCATTGGGATTCAATGCTATCATATGCACCTCCTCCTAAGATAACTCTTGTTCTACTGATCTAGAAGATCTAGGAGCTAATGAAATAGAAACAATTTCATCTAGATTCCTCTCTTCAATCTTATGTTCTACTTGTACCTCTATTGTGGAAATCTTGGAAGAATCAACATCAATAAAGTAATATTGCTTAGGACCTAATTGCCAACTATCTTCCATTTTCTAGTCCCTATTCAATCTAAACTCAGGGCTTATGTTATGATCCTTTAATCTCCTAGAAACTTCATAGCTTGAGGATGATTTAATATATATGAATTCAAATGAAGTAGGCTCATGCTCATATGGTACATTCAAAATACCCTTGATCTTAAAATATTCTTTTACCCTCCTATAAGGGTCCCATTGTCTAAGGTCATCAATTTGTAAATTGAAAGACAACATATGTTTTGATGTAGCCTCAATATGGTCCCACTACCTGAAGATAGTATTACCAATTATCATGGGGAAACTATGTAAAAGACCCTTCCTTTTGGTCTTACAAATTCCATCAATCTCATTAAACTGATAGGCTATCTCTTATTTTACTAATTTATTAGGTACATGAATTGGTAATTTTAGAGGATCACTTTGGGTTCCCTCAATCTTTATGATGATGAAATTTGGATACAACCATATGTCCCCCATTGATTCAATATAATTTTTGATTAAAGGATTCATTCTCATCATAGTAAGACCATCTATAGCCTCACTCAATTCAGGGTAGACACAATCATAAATGAACTTGATGTGGTCTATATACTTATATATGTGCAATTTGGAATAGTACTAGGAAATGGTCTAAGTACCATTTGGAGACCATTATCTTTGATTAGGAATCTTTTTGGTTGCACATAGGGCATCTAATAGATAGGACATTATGTAAAACTCAATCTTCTTATTCTTGATTACATATATATGTCTACTTAGGGAGATACTGATTATCTCATCTAATGGAGGAACCATTACCTTTTCAATAATGAAATACACCATAGGGACCCACATTGGTTATACATATGCTATATTTTTACACCCATACAACTTGTTTAACATGGTTATCACCATCCTAACTCTGGGTCTAAACTGACTCATAGGGATATTCTTAGCAGTGTCTAAAATAACCTGGTTACCAAATTTTAATCGCATAGCTAGGGTATCCATCATATTGTGCTTCTTAACCCATAATTAATAGATGTTAGGTCTATCTAAGGCTTGGGAAATTTTTAGTAAGACTCAAATGTAATTAGGGATATGTAAGTAATTTTCCTCAGATTATGTTCATTAATCAACATGAACTTGTCTATTTTAGCTACTTTGAAAATGGGACCAAGAACATCAATACAATAAAGTACCTCTAGTTTAGCAGCTACATAGTGAAGTCCAATCATCTAGATGATCATAATGTCATCATAAAGTCTCTTTTTTGGGAGGATATTTTCTTCTTCCTTGGTGATAACCAGTTGGTTTTCAATGTCCAGAACAATTTTGAGTAATTGGTATCCCCTATATTCAAGCATCTACAAACTTGATGTCCTTTAACACTCATCCTTTAGCTTCTGATGTCAAATATAGCTCAACTTCTTCCTTTGAAACATGTTTATGAGTCACGATTACTATAATTCCAATTGAATTATCTTTTTACACATAATAGTTCAACTCCTCTTTGCTCAATCACAATGAATTTAGGAATAAATTAGGGTTATCCATACACTCTTTTAGATTTTTGGAGGTTTACACAAATCTCTAATGGTGTCAAGTAGGTTTTAAATGTGATCTTTGATGACTTAGATTGCATTTAGATTGCACATTTATACCTTTCACATGCTTGGGTCCATAGGATATTCTAGTATGATGTGTTCTGCCTATGTGGCACTTCCATGTCATGTTGTTTATTTATTTAAAATGTGACCATTGTCATTTTTGGGACACATGTCATCATATCATTCAATTTTGAATCTCAATCAATTTGCACCATTGATATCTTAATAAGTACTCTAGCCTTGACTTTATCACTAGAATTTGATCTTTAATTTGGGCTTACGAGAGTGTGAACTTGGCAACTCTATGGGCTCTCTATGTACCTTGCATATATTCTTCATTTCTTGAATGCTCTTGCACCATATGGCAACATCTCATTCTATCTGGGATCTTTGAATTTTTTACTCCACTCACACCATTGATCTTGAATGTATGATCAAATGTGGGCCATTAATCTTCCTTATATGGGATTAAATATACTCCATCAATCTACTTATTCATAAGATCAACTGTAGGCCATTAATCTACTTTATCACTTACCAAGATTGTGACACTTGTCACTTTCACATTCCACCTTAGTATCCTTGACTTGTTGACATTTACTCACTATTAGATCTTTTATCTATATCCAATATCATGATAATTGTCATTCTTGCATTTGATTTTATAATCCTTTGATAGCTTGATTCCATGCTCACCGTTGGATCTCCATTACATAATTAATGTGTACAGTCGATCTTTGGGTTTGAGTTATTGACTCCAACTTTGTCCATAAATTTTGATCTTCACTTTAAGCTCTCAATATTTTACCACTTGGTGACACCATGCTTAATTCATTCATGTGAACAATTAAAATTAACAAAGTAAGGGTTTGGATACATAGAGACTTAGGATAAATTTTAGACTAAGGTTTTAGATGTATCAATAAACATGATAAAACTTAGGATAAAATTTAAACTAGGTCTAAAATATAATAAAATGTTCCTGCATAAATTTCAATCCCTTTCAAAATGAAACTTAGACTAAAGTTTTTAACACTATTTAAATATGGATTTTATCAATCAACTAAGGACCAAAGGTTAACAAAAGGGTTAAATTAGCCTTAAAGCATAAAACCCTGAACACTTGCTCATTATGATGAAGATCTATTAAACCTACAACATAAAGGTATATGAAGTAAATGTTAGCAACATTAAACGAAGTCAAACAAGAATTACATGTAAACATGTCAATTAAGCTAGATAAGAACCATGATAATCAAATAATGCACTATGATCAAGTGGGATGTTCAATTTATGACACAAATTTAGAGAATTTAAACAAGGGTCCTCATTTTTTAAAAATGGGGGTATGTTGACCTCAACAAAACCAAAGAAATTATTGAAAACCAAGGGTTAGGAAATAGAAGAAAGGAGAGGGATATGAACAATCCATAACATGTATAAATGTAAAGTATTCACTAAAATATGATGGAACAACCATGTTTGAGGAAGATTACACCACTATATATTTGAATGTAACTAAAAATAGGTGGGATTATAATATATATGAAAAGGAAAGATTGTACATCCTCACCTCATCAAATGTACACTTGTTAATGTATGTAACACACATATATGAGTAATATAGCAAGGGAAAGATATATTTTTCATGAATAATTACTATTTTGAATACTTAAATTAAGTGAAAGATCGATAAATTGGTAGTATTAAGGATTTATGTGTTTTATTTTTTTATTTGACTATGAAAAAAGGTATAGAATAGGATCAACCAATTCAGGATAATAATGGCAGCCATTTTTGTCCCTAAACGGTCAATTTATCCTTATAAAAAATGTAAGTTTCTCATTTTACAATGTGAAAATAACAAGATAAATGGAATGATGGATCATTGTATATTCTTCAGATTTGAAAAAATGAAAAATATCTAAGATCCCCAAAAGTAAATAAGAGTCAAGGGCTTTAAAATAATTGTTCAAATTATTGACACGTGTAATACATAGAAGAATAAAATGATGAAACAATCAAGAAGCTATGTAAAATTAATTTTATGATTGGCTAATTACATTATGTATAGTATTAGCATACGTGAATGATGTTCATACAAGATTTTATCGATTTTCCTTCTTGTGTAGCTAACCAATAAACCCAACCAATTGGGTTTGATTTTTAATTTATTTTATTTATCTTCATTTGTACTCTTTTGATTTTATTTTATCTCTAAATTTCCCATGTAAAATTCTTTGTTTCATTTTCCATAAGCATGTTTGATGCACTCCTGATAGAATTTGATATGTTCAATAGCTTGAATACTTTTATTGTCAAACATTTCTAATTTATGTAATCATTTTTCTTGATATTCATTATATTTGATTATGTCTTTAAGGAAGACCCTCAAGTAGTTTCCAATATAAGTGGTAATATTTCTTCTTTTCCATAAATAAGAAAATATGGTGTAGCCTTTGTCAGTGTCAGCACACTTGTAAGATATGACCAAAGTGCATAAATAATTTGATTGTGCCAATTTATTCCATGCTTTGCAACTATTTTTCTTAATATATTAACAAGAGTTTTATTTGTAGATTTTGCTTACCCATTTCCTTGTGGATAATATGGTGTAGAAAATTTGTGATTAATTTTGTATTTTGCACAAAATCACTTAACTATTTTTTTTTGAAAGTTGATCCATTATCTGTAATAATAGTTGATGGAAGTCCAAACCTTGAAATAATGTGTCATTAAGAATCGACAAATATCTTTACCTATATTGAAACGTAAAGGTATGGACTCAACCAATTTTGTAAATTTTTTATAGTAGTAATGATGAATTTATGACCATCTGATGATTCTAGATTTATTTTTTTGATTAAATCAAATCCCTAAAGGGAAAATGGCCAAGGTGAAATGAAGAGTTATAATTCATATGATGGAGCATGATTAAGGTTAATACACTTTTGACATTGTGGACAAAGTTTTGCATATTCATGACATTCATGTTCCATTGTAGGCAAATGATAACCCTATCATAATAATTTATGGGGCATATCTTTGCCACTAAAATGACCACCACATGCACTATCATGTACTTAAAGTATGGATAATTTAGCTTCTTAATGATTTAAGCATTAAATTAATTGGTCATCAAGTGATCTTTTGCATAAAAACCCTCCAATAAGAACATAATAGAAGCCTCACATTGTAATTTCCATTTTTCATTATGTGTAGCATTCTCTAGTATTGTTTCTTTTTATAAAAGGTTATATATATCATTATATCATTCTAGATTAACTGTATTATGAGTAACCACTAGTAATTATAAAACTTATACTTGCATTGTGGATATGGATGACTATTGTAGCTATTTTATAGTAAAAATAACATGGTCACCATTAATATCAATAGGAATTGATTAAGTCGCACTAGCCATGCCATATACATGTCAATTTTATTTTTAAGGGATGCTTTCTAAATTAAATATTCAAAATGTGCCATTAACTGTTGTACCAATTATTTATATAGGACTAGCTTTTATTATTTTATTTTTTATACATATGATACTTGATTAACCACTAATTGAGAATCTCCATATACCCTTAGGGATTTTATCTGTAATGTGTGTGTTATGTATAAACCCAATATTAATGCTTCATACTTGAATCTATTATTTATGCAAGAAAATCTTAAATGATATGAAGATACCATAGGTTGACCTTGATGTGTAATGAAAACAATACTGACACTAACACCTATGATGTATTTTAATCTACTGAAATACATTATCGAAATGTCATCATCAACATTATAGGAATTTAAATCCTCTTTAAAATCATCATCAATTGGTAGTGTATCTATTAATAGAGTTGTCATTAGTTAATCTACGATATCTTATCCTTTTGATGATTTTGTGAAATAAACTTTAAATTGAATTATGTCAGTAACATGAACCATTTTATAATACATCCTTATAAATGTGATTTAGGCATAATAAATTTGAGTGGATCTAATTTTGCAATGAGTTGTGTCTCAATGTTTAACATATACTGTCATAGTTTTTATGTGTAAAAAACTAATACAAGACATAATTTTTCCATAATATTTTATTTTTTTCATAGTCAACCAAAGTGTGATTGATATAATATACTACTCATTATATGTGATTACCATCATATTATACCAACAAAGTCCTGAGGGCATGATCTGCAATAGAAATCTATAACAATAAGAACATATCAAGAATAGGTGGTATGAGAATAGGTGGTTGCAATAAAAATTCTGTCATAACATCAAAAATATTTTGACAATTTACATCCCATTCAACCTTTGTTCCCTTTTTTAATAATCATGTAAAATTTTATGTGTTATCTTCAAGTTGAGACATGAAACATCTAATTACCTAAATTTTTCCATATAAAGATCATAATTGATTTAACCATTTTGGTGGAGGCATGTCCAATATGGCCTTTACCTTTTTAAGATCCACTTCAATGCCTCATTGATATATGATGTACCCTAATAAATTTCCATAAGTGGCACCAAAGACACACTTGTGTTGATTTAAGTGTACATTGTACTTACGTAAGTGCTAAAAAAAATGTTGTAAATTGATGGCATGATTTTTTGATTGTTTAGATTTAGCTGATAAATCGTTTACATAGTCTTCAATTATCTTATGTATGTAATCATGCAAAATATGTGTCATAGCATGCTAATAAGTTACTCCAACATTATTTAATCCAAAAGGCATGATTGTTTAGAAAAATGGTCCCTAAGGTGTAATAAATGTAGTTTTTCTTGAACTTCAATGTTAATTTTGATTTGATTATATTTATAAAATCCATCCATTAATGGTAACATCTCATATCCAGTTGTAGAGTCCACAATCATGTCTATTTTTGGTAAGGGGAAGTCATCCTTTGAATACACTTTATTTAAATCTAGATTATCTCTATAACATTAAATATCTCCATTAGGTTATGCAATGGATATCATACTAGATATCCATGGAGAATAATCAATATCTCAAATAAATCATGCCTCTAGTAACCATTCAAACTCTTTCTTAACTAACAATTCCACTTTAGGATGCATCTTTCTAATTTTTTATTTGATAGATTGTGCATCTAGGTATAATAATATATTATGAATTTATAATGTTAGGTCAATTCATAACATATCTCAATAATCCATAGTGAATAATTTTGAATAATATTTTGAAACTTGCCATAAACCTATATCTTCATTATTTTTTTAATAACCCAAATCTAAAATCCAACAATTTTCCCTAAGGGATAAGAACTCCCAATAGGGATAGTAGTGGTAAATGTTATTGTCCCTATCCAAATTTTATGTCCTTCTACCACCAATGATCATATTTTTTAATTAAACCCTCCCTTGGGTCATCCTCTATGTTTTTAGGCTTCCTATCATGTGGTTTTCCCTTTTGAATTGCTACAAAGGCACACTCAAGTCACTTATTATTTCACTTGGAAATTTCAATTTAGAGTCTTGCTTACATAATTTCACATTGAGAAAAAGTTATAAATTATTTTCAATATGGGTTCTAAATACCTCAAAAAGTCCTCATCCAAGTCATAATCTAGTTTTATGTATCCCTAAGTCAAGCATGATCAAGTCGATTCTAGGTACATTAATATAGTCAAAGGAGCATAATTTCACAAAGCATTGTAGGTGGGAGAACTACATTGGGCTTGAGTTCCTTCATTTGAGTATTTGATATGAAGGTAGTGTTAAGTCATTATGGGGGTGAGTGGGATCAACTCAACCCAACTATACTGCTCTTTTTCATACTTGCAGGTCATTCAATCATTGCATGCCCTACTAGGGTTTTACAACTTTAATAAGTTATATATAGGTCTTCCACACACTTCTGAAGGCAAAATCAGCACACACATATCTATGTTGAAATGTCATAAGTAACCATGCCCTAATTTCTATTTTTTTTAATAAAATATAGAATCAATACACAAATAAAATAGAGGTAAATGTTCTTACCCCTATTCATCGTTCTTATCCTTGCATAGCTTTAGATCTAGCTTCTAGTGGTTTCTAGGTTTCTTCATGTTTTCATGTTTATTCATTTTTTTTAGTCAATCAAGTGATCAAATACAATTAATTTTATCTTCCATTTTTGTATTTAGTCTTGCTTTCAATTATTTCATGTTGTCTATTTTAGTATTTCATGTTCAATCTGTTATTTAGAAGTGCATTTGTAGTACCCTAATTTATTTTATTTTAGTTATCAAAATTAGGGTATATTATCACAATTAATTAAATTCAATATAAAACCTTTGGAAAACATATTTATTGATCTAACATTATAAAACCTTAAGTCTTCCTTAGGGTTCCAACCTTCTAGGGTTTTTAATTGTTCTTTCTAAGATTTAGATGCATTTATGTCCTATAATTTCTTTCTTTCTTTTGTTATAATATGTGAAGTGTATGTATGGTTGTAACTACAGCAAGGGGGTGAATGAGTCCTTATTTCCTCAACCCCATCCTCCTCCCATAAAATAAACCAAGGGATGTTATGTTTTAGACTAACTAGAGCATGCCCATGCTAAGATTTATTTGCTAGACTTACTTCAAAATATGTATATATAAGGATATTCTTTATGCAACATTGAAAGATAACATGCTACCAAAGGATGTGTAACCTTATTATGTCTCTTATATTGTTAATACATTAATATGGATAGAATAAATTATTTATTTTAGAAAATAATATTTACTCCCAAAACATATAATAGATGCATATCTTCATTTGTATATTCAAGTACAAACTCATGATCAGCTAGTCAAAAGGATTTTGGTAGATAATAGATCATGAATAAATATTTATAACATATATTTTCTTCAATGTTTTGGAATGTAAGCTATAAATATCATTCATTTCTATATGAAAAATTGATGATTTGATAATATTCCAAGGAAATTATGCGGACAAATTACATTACCTATCACATTGGGTCCTAAAACAGTGAACACAATTTCCCAAGTTAAGCCAAATGATATAAATTATAGTATACTATTGGGAATACCATGGATTCATGAAATGAATGTATTACCATACACTCATCATGCATGTTTAAATTTCAATTATCAAAAGTACATTTACACATTCTCATTAGATAGATAACCATTTAAGTATTGTGCAATGATGTAACTTGAGGATTATTATGTTCTATATATGTACCTACATGATCAAAAACCTAAATCATGTGAATCACCAATTTATTATATTTGTCCAATCAAAAACTATAGTCAATATGGATTTGGGTTTACATATATAAAACAAATGAATTTTATAGGATAGATGTTAGGAACATATGCTCGAGGTAATGTTGATCCTATTCATGCAATTTAATTAAAATGACAAGGATTATGTTACTTTGAAAAGTTATGTCAATCATATAAAGAGTCAACTATACCATTCAATAATTACACACATGTTCTTAAATCATAACTTGAGCCAATGCATCAAGTTCATTATGCATTAACATTATAATTGATATATCTAGATATGAGAGATGATACACTTCCACCAAAACTCCCAATGTTAGATGAATTTTCTAATGATGAAGCTCTCCTAGAATGTTTGGGTGAATATGAGGATTTACCTCTTGTATATCAGAAGAAGAGGTTTCATCATAATTCCCGTGCATATTTTATAGACCCTAATTAATTTTATGTGTAAGTTCAAATTGATGGTTCATATACTATTTATATGACACTTTATATGGAAGATAGATCAACTTTGATTAATGAAGAAATAATTAAATTTAATTTCAATATCGATAAAAATCCATGTCATATGTTATTAGCAACTTTGTTGAAAAATAAGGAAGATTTAAATTTATGACAAGTCTTAAAATATTATCTAGAGTTATTTGCTTGGGTTTATTCATATATGCCAAGTATAGATCCTAAAATAACCATGCATAATATAGTATTATATATGGATGCATATCTTGTCAAATAGAAAATAATAAAAATGCATTATAAAATGGCATTATTAGTATTTTATCAAAATTGGAAATTCATCAAGTGTTTATTTAATTATAGAAAACTATTGAGTAAAATCATAATGTATAAGATATGCAATAAATACACATAATTGATTTAAAACTTATTATTTTTATAAATATGCTAAAAGGGGAAGTACTAAAAATAAATAACTTAGCTAGCACTCAGACCTAATGGACTATAATAGATACTAGGTGATTGACTATGGGAATATGTGAAGTCACTATGGATCGGGAATGGGGCTTTGATTTATTCTAGGACAAGGATACACTATTTGGATAATGTTAGCCTACATTGCCATTTATAGAGTATACCAATTTCCTTTTTCTATTTTCCCTATATATGAATTTTGACTATTATACCTTCACCTATAGGTAGTGTGTATATATTTGGGATGACTAGATTTACTGTGGGAACCATTGTATGCCTTTTTCTCCACTTGAAACCTAGCTCAATGACAAAGAGGACCAGATGTAGTAAAATGAGAAAATTTGGGTTAAGGGTTGAAGTTGTGCTTAACCTCAACACCTCTTGTGTTGATCATTTCCTACATACCAATAATCCAAAGAGGATAAAACTCCATGTAGTTATCCCATGCTATAGTGATATGTATAAAATATTGGTGTAATGTTATATGTTAGTACAATCATGGTGTACTTATGTACTTCAACAATGACTTGTGACCTTGTTGTTATATTCATACCTAGCTCAGGGCTACTTGGGTTGTATGGACTAAGAATTGGGAAGAATAGGTGCTTTCCTCTCAATGTACATGTTTCTACAAGTTTTTTGCTTTTTTACATTCAAAGGAAGTAAGAAACTAAGATAAGTGGTCAGGGGTTTCTACATACCCAGCTGAGGTCTGCGCACCGTTATCCAGATGTTGTAGGGACTCCTCTTTGGCTGTGGAGGATGACACCTGTAGAGAGAAAGACTAAAACAAAGAGATCGTTAGATGGATGTAAGGTGGACTGCCAAGCAAAGCTCGGTCCTGGAAGTGCAAGGACTTCCTGGAGGGATGACAGTCCACTTTTGATAAAAGAATGTCTGATAAAAAGAAATAATGAAAGACTAAACAAAAGAAATAAAGGTGATGCATTCTTGTATTCTACTGTCTGCCTCTCACAGTCGTCGACGCCGATTAGTCTACCATCATCATTTGGTCTAAGGTCACCGACATCAGTTAGTCTGCCGATGTCGATAGGGAAAATGGGCCTAGTGGTCGATGTCAGTCAGAGCAATGGTCTTGGACAGGGTTTGGACGGGTTCTTGGTCGATACAATGGTCTGAAAAATGGTCTGTGGTAGTCTGAGAGCCTGTGCTGGGTTTCTAGGGCAGAGAGTGTGGCTGAAAAAGGGATAAGGATGTGGGGAAGGCCTCTTAGCCTTTTTGGGAAGAAGTCAAGTCTGGTCTAGTTGATAGCCGAGTCTGGTTCATAGCACTTAGAAGTAGCAAATGGGGACTGATTATCAAAGCATTCTGAAATATTGAGATGAAACAAAAGAAGGATACTTATCTCTTGCCTGCTGAAGAAGAAGTGTAGGAGACTTGTTGCTGATGTTACTGATGTAAAAGACTACTTGTAGAGTGGAGTGATTGATGCAAAATACATGTACCTTGTGATGCTTGTTGTGCGTTTGGGAGAGAGGGAGCGAGAGAGGTCAGAAGATTGGAAGGTTGGCTGATTGAAATATTGAAGGATCCACACTCTAGATGCAGAATGCTATTTTGAAGGAAACCAACGTTGAAAATACCGCCGATGTCAGTCAAAAATTGATCGACGTCAGCAGATAGAAGATGGATAAAAAGGCTAAAAATAGCCTTTTGTCCATTTTCCCATCTACCGAGGTCAGCGGGTCGTGGTTTAAAATGGTTGAAGGTGGGTTTAATAGGCGTGGGGGATGAGTGGGATAAAGGAAATGGGGTCTAGGCATTTAAGAATTGGCATGGGGTGATGAAGGGATCCAAGGAGAGGAATCCAAGGGGAGGTGAGGTGTCATGGATGAGGTGTCAAAGGGGGGTGTTTATTAATTTAAAATAGATAATTATTTTAAATTAATAAGTGTGTGGGTTAGGAATGTGTAGAAGTAGACCAAGGGGACCAAGGGGGAGAGGACCAAGGGTTAGACACGATTTTGGTGTCTACATTTGCCCCTTTTTGTCTTGTTGGTTGTTCTGGATGAACTACAAGACAAAAACAGGGATTGGTTGCCCCAGGTATGGGATAAGGTCTTTTTTGTCTTGTTGGTTGTTCTAATGAACTGCAAGACAAAAATGAATGTTGGTTGCCCCGATTATGGGATGAGGTATTCCCCCTCAAAGTAGGATTCAAGAGAAGGGAGCCTAAAATCAGGTGCTGATTTGACAGAGAGTGGATGGATATGGTGAAGTTTGGGTGAGAACGTTGCAATAGTTGAGATTGCGTGCATACCACTTCACGAGATGGTCAGGTCAAATTTTCATAGGTAAGGGTCGAGGAGTGCCAAAATTGAAATAACTGGGCCCCAGCATTTAGTCATAGCTGATTGGGTTATTCGATCCAAGTTGTAGCTCTAATGGTCATCATGTTCCAAGTATCTCAGGCTTAGGAAGTGCTCTTGGAAACACAAAAATGTCACAAGTAGTGGGGATCAACTTTCTCGCGATCCTATACTTGTGAGGGTCGAAATGGGTTGTGGACAATTTTGCTAACCATTCGTGGGGTAGCATACATGCAAAAACAACCAAGGCAACATTGTCTTGGGAGTGGTCAGAGGAGATAGGTGCGATCTCCAAGGTTGGTGGTCGAGGTGAGATAGTTGGTCCATTAGATGGATGGATGAAGAAATGGCCGAGCTAACCTTAGAAGACCCTGTGTCAACTGAGTGCTGCCTACATAGCCCCTCGTTGTTAGGGCCTCAGGCCGATGTAGTTCTCCCCAAAGGGGAGGAAGGGGGTCGGTTATGGACGGGTTGGATGAGGTTAAGTCATGGTCAAAGGTAATATGGTTTGTCCATCAGATAGATGAACAAATGGATGTGGCTGAGCTAACCCCAGAAGACATCATGTCAACTGAGTGTTGCCTAAATAGCCCCTATTGTTAGGGCCTTAGACCAATGTAGTTCAGACTAAGAGTCAAAATGGTCGATGATTGGTCATGATGAAATGATGAGGGTAAGATGATGTTACAACATTTTCCATATTAGGTGATGGTGTATTCTATAACATTGGTTGAGTGGTCTTTCATCCCTAGCAATTTTCCATATTGGTAATGGTGTATGCTAAAAATGAATTGAGTCAATTTATGCTTCAGCAAGTAATGGTTTATGCTTGACATAAATTGTGTCTGGTCGATAGTTCCCATGTGTATTGTTTTCCATAGAAACTATGTGAAATGGACTATATCATGTCAGTGGTCTGAAAATGTTTGGGTTGATTTGGTTTTGATTTGGAAATAAGTTGGTTGGATGTGTGACCAAGATGTAAGAAGTGAAAGGCGCGTTGCTCTTTCATTGACGAGGACCATAATGATGACATAGATAAGGGTTTTTAGAAACAAAATCCCCATTCATGCATTACATTTTTGACCATTGATTGTGTTAGAGAAGTAACCGAATCACTTGATATTAAGTGAGCTCAAAATCCCTTGAGTATGTTGGGGTGTGAGATGTTAGGATTATGTGAGATGGATGGATTGGGGAACCCTTTTTGGTAGGAACAACTTTTCCCCTTTTATAGGTGACCCTGAGAACAACTATAGACAAGTCCATGACTTTATAGTTTGTCAGTCAATTTTTTTTTTTGGGCAGACTGATCAATGCGGGAAGTCTACATAGGGATGTTATTTTGTTTGGTGGTCATTTTGTGAAGCTGATCGATGCGGGAAGCTTCTAAGATAGTGTTGTTTGTAGCAAGATTTAGGCATAGCCATCCTTCGAGGGAGTGGTCTATATTCTGCTTTGTATAGTTTAAAAGTCTTTGAATAGTTGTCCTTCGAGGGAGCAGTCTATCAATTACAGCAATTATGCAGCTGTCTTTCAAGGGAGTAGTCTACATTTTATAGTTTTATGACCTTTTGATATAGGCATCCCAATTTTATATATATATTTTTTTGTTTTTTTATTTTTGACTAGAATTTTGGTCATGGACTTGACTATAGAGGTTTAGAGGGTTTCCCTTTTATTAAGACAAAGCATTCATGCTTGAAAAAATGGTTAACTGATGTTTGCAGGGTTGAGGGTTGAAAAGGAATAGGAATGATGATGATGAAAGGTTGCTCAAGGGATTGAGCTCAAGCTAAATGTCAAGTGAACAAGTACTCGACTAACAGTAGGACGGTCATAGATGCAAGGCATGAAGGGGCTCAAGTTCTGATAAGTCCCTGACCCATGCCTGTGCGTCATGATGCAAGGTCTGAGTCAATTAGGAGCAAACTTGCTCCATTTGCTTCGCTCCATATTGGTCACATGTTGATTGATGATGAAGAAGTTGGTTGATGTTTGGTTGAGGTCAAATGTTTGGTTGAGGCTTGGTCGAGGCTTGGTCGATGCTTGGTCGAGGCTTGGTCGAGGTTTGGTCGAGGCTTGGTTGATGCTTGGTCGGTGCTTGGATGGTTGAAGTTTGGTTGAGGCTTGGTCGATTGATATGATAGTCAGGGTAAGGTTGAATTTTTCTAGTTGCTAGGGAGAATGTTTGACAGATTTAGTTTGAGAGGGCGAGATCTTGATCTGCCAAGTTGGAGGTAGGAATCTCAAAATCACGGATGGTAACAGAGGAAATGGTTGGTAATGATTTGATTAAAGTGGCTAATGGTTGGGGGTCATCAGGCTGGACCTCCATCAATTTTAAGGCTTGGATCAAAGTTTGATGATGTTGTGGAGAGTTTTGTATGAGATCATACAAAGACATCTTCACAGGGGTCGTGTGGTGAGGTTGTTTCACCACGGAGTCAGGGATTGTTTTTGAGGATGCTGGTCGAGGTGTGCCCAAGACAGTAATCTTGGGTTTTGGTTGTGGTGAAGGCTTGGTAGATGGGGATGTCCAAGGGATAGAAACATGTCTTTTCCCTTTATCCTTTTGGGTTGGTGGGCTGGTGGTCAAGTTGACTATGTTGATTTTGAATAATGGGGTTAAAGGCGGTGGAGGGACCATAGTCTGGTGTTGAGATCTTGATTTAGGTGATGATATTTGTGAGGCATGTGATGGTGTCAAAGATTTGACAAAGGGGTAGTCAAGAGGATCCTTGATGAGAAGGGTATCCTTTTTTTGGTGTTGATGAATGACAGCTTTAAGAGTGCAACAACACTCAGTGTCATGTCCTGATGTGCGATGATAGTGAAAAAATTTAGTGTTGTCAAACCAAGATGGTCTTGATCTGAGAGTTGATGAGTGTGAAGGTGAGGAGGTATGGGAAGCATGGGACGATGTTGAAGGTTTGTTGATAATATGGTCAAGAAGAAGGGTGTCTTTCTCTAAGCATTGGCGAATGACAACCTTGAGGGCACAACAATGCTCAGTGTCATGTCCCAGCGTGCGATGATACACACAAACTTTAGTGTCATAGAACCAGGTTAGTTTTGGTCTGAGAGATTGGTATGGTTTAAGAGGTGGAAGAATGATGTGAGAAGACTACAATAATTATCGTAACAGCAAGGCATAAGAACCTGCCAATGGGTCTGCGTGTTTTGTTGTAGTAGGGGTTGATAACTTTTGTTTTGGAGGCATAAGAGGCATTGGTCATTTTGGAAGAAATATATGTTTAATGGGTAAAGGGGATAATGGAGGCAATTTGCCTCTATGAGGTGTTGGAGTAGAAAGCACTCCTATTAAGGTGGATGGATGTGGGCCCAAAATAGAGGGCAATGATGAAGGTGGGGGAGGAATTCTCTGGTGTGGTTTAGTGGCCTTCTTTGGTTTGGTTTGAGGGCCACTATTATGCGAGGCAAGATTAGATATGGGGCGAATACCAAGAGATTTAATCTCTTTTGGCATGGTGGACACCTACGTGGGTTTAGGTTCAGATGTGGATGGAGGTGAGTGAGATGTAGTGATCTCAGGCAAAAGGCAAGAGAAAATCGTCACTGGGTCTTCCTCGGTCAAAGTGGGTGAAGAGACAGGGTCTTCTCTTGGTGGAGAAGAAATTGGAGAATGTGACTCCTCAAGAGGATAGAGGGCAGGGATGATGGTGCCTTTTACTTGTGGCTGAGGAGTAGGAAGGGTATGGTCCCCCATTGGTAGGAGGAAGGATGAAGGTGGGGCTAATGGCATTGGTAAGGCCGAAGCATCCTCCAATATAAGAGAGGTCGATGGAGAAATAATAGGAGAAGAAGGATCTTCTACCTGTGATGGATGAATAGGAGAAGAAAGCTCTTCTACTTGTGGAGGAGGTTGGTCAGGGACAAGAGGCAAGATTGTGTTAACCGTATGTATATCATGCTCTTGGGAGCTATTGGCCATGGTCTAGACATTGTTTTGGCTAGGAGGATGGTTAGGAAAAGGTTGTTTGAAGATATCAATGTTTTGGTTGGGTGGCACATTTGGGTTATCCAAAACAAGATCTCCCTTATCTATCATGTCTTGGACAATGTTCTTGAAGGTTCGGCAGTTGTTTATGTCATGGCCTTGGACATGGTGATAGTGACAGAAGTCATTTTCCCTATACCATGTATGGATGGCTTTTGAAGGGTCGAATTGAGGTGGTCGGATTTGAGGGAGATTAAGGACTCCCTATTTGACAAGTTTATCCAAAACGAAAGCATATGATTCTCTTATAGGAGTATACTGACACTGTATATACCATTGTTGGAATTGTTTAGTTATGCTTTGTGATGTGGAAGGTTGAGATTGATTAGTTGTTGTTGAAGATGGTGATCTAAAGACCACAGCGTTGGCCACTCCCTTGGACTTGGAGTGGGAAGAAGAAGGTCTAGAAGAAGAAGGGTCATCGGTTTTTGCATTGATATTATGCAATTTGACCCTATTTTCTTCAATAGCGCAGAGTTCAAGCTTTTGGGCCATGGTGAAAGCTTCGTAAAAAGTGTGGAATGTTTAAACCCACAAGGTGGATGAGATGTGTGTGGCACATGCTCAAGAGAAGGGCTCAATGAGCTCGAGTTGAGGTAAAGGGAAGGAGAGCTGGTTGATTAAGCCTCTCCAATGGGCGACGAAATCGGCTATGGATTCGTCATCAAACTGTCTGATAGAATATAGATCTGTGATGGAGACCTTTTTGGTGATATTGATCGAAAAGTGGTCAAGGAAAAGTTGTGTTAGCTGGGTGAAAGAAAAGATAGAATGACTGGTAAGTGAGCCATACCAATCGAGGGCAGCACCAGAAAGTGACATGGGGAATGTGCGTAGCAACAATGCATCATCATGCGCTATAAGGTAACAAGCATGTCTAAATGCTCGTAGATGTTGTTGTGGGTCTTCCTTACTCTAGAAATAAGTAAACTTGGGAAGTTCCCATTGACTGGGATACGGCCAGATTGGGACGGAGGGATGGATGGGTTCATTGCAAATTTGGTCATATGAAAGGACATTGCTTGAACCAAAAATAGAAGCCTCAAGATTAGACATTTTTTCCATCAGCATCTTGATGAGATCGGCTGACGGATTGGCAAATGGGGTGCCCCCTAGGTTGTAAGGCACTTGAAAGGTGTTAGAAGGGGCATATGACGTAGTCGTTTGCGCTTGTATAAGCGCAACATATTGATAACTAGTCATTGGAATAGATGTGGAAGCCAGGGGTGGTTGTGCCATGGAGTTAGAGGGCACAAATTGAATAGGGGCTGCCAAAGGTGGTTGAAGGGTGGCAGCACTAGTTGAAGGGTAGGTAGTTACTCTTGTGTTGATAGGGGCAAGAGTAGGTGGGATGGAGACAACTATATTTTGGAAAGGGGTAGAATTTTGTTAAATAGTCTGTGGTTAATGGGGGGCTGAAACCCTGATGGAAGTGGGCCCAGAGATAGAAGGAGAAGCCACACTTTGAAGATTAGTCGTGGTTGGGTTGATGGTCGAAGCAAAGGCCAGAGTGGTCATGGGTTGGGTAGTGGAGGTTGTCGATATCGTTGCCACTTCAGTTAAGGAGGTTGGCATCCCATAGACTGGGTTGCCTGAAGAGTCTCGCATTTGGCTTCTCACGAGATAATGTTGAAGGGCCTTGACATTGAGGTCAAGGAACCTTTTGAAGTCTTGATCCCCTTCAGGAACAATAGATGGTCACGTTGGGGTTGGTCGAGTAGGAGTATGTTTGGTCTCTGAATGATACTCCATTAGAGGACTAGTTATGGAAGGCGAAGGCAAAAGCGGTTGTTACCTTGTGTGGTCAAGAAGAGTTTTGGTTTGACTACGTGTCAAAACCATTCAAGGTAAGAAAGGGTCAGGTTCTAGAAACTATGTTTTTTTAGTTTTAGAAACTCAGAATGTGTGTTTGACAGAAAAAGGGTCGGGTTTTAAGGTTGCTATTTTGGAAAAAAAGTTGTTGACAGTGACCGACATCGGCGGAAAAACTGATGTCAGTGGGAATAAGTTGCCAACATCGGTCAGATAATCGATGTCAGTGAAAATAGGTTGTCAGCATCAGTTAGAAAACTGATGTTGGTTACTGTGTTGTTGGGAAGGAAGAAAAAAAAGGTTCTGAGTTGTTTGAAGCTCAAAAAAATGCATCCTCACTAGCTCAAAAAACTAGATAGAGACAGAAAAATAGATAAAGACAAGCAAACCCTAACGTTAATTCCTAAGAATAATTTTTAGAGTCTTGTTGGCTTAGGCCTTAGAGTGTGTTTGGGAAGTTGGCTTTTAGAACGGGTCCTAGAAGAAGTAGTCTAAGGTTGGTTTCAAGTTAGTTTCAGTGTTCAAGATCTGTGTTAGGTTCCATACATGGCCTGGTGCTAAGGAGCAAGCTCCCCTCACTTCATGAGCCCAGAGGTGAACTGGGTCGCTTAGCCAGTATATATTTCCCCTAGAGTTTATCCTCTGCTAGAGAACAGAGTGGGCTTTCCCCTTGGTGGTGAAGTCCAAGTGGGATTGCTGGGAAGGGTAAGGTATCTGTTAGGTGATGAAATCCTAGTTGGACCTTGTCTTAAGTGAGTTTAGATGTTTGATTTTGCAAGTGGTTAGGTTGTGTAACATAAGTGGTCTACACTTTTTTCATAATGCATTTTAAGTTACTAGATGTGAGAGCTAAGTATGCATTCAGGAAGAAATGAAATGCAATGTATTTTAAGCCCAAATTGAAATGTGTGTTCGTATGCAGACAAGTGAGAAGGGGTTGAAGAGTATGACTTTGACTAGTCTAAGATGCAAGAAAGAAAGAAAAAGAATGATTCTTTTTAACTTTGTTGATGGTGTCTTTTTAGAAGAGATAGAAGAAGAGAGATGCAAGGAGAGACCTAATGCACCTATATGAAAAGTATGCTTAGAAGAAAAGAGTATGAACCCAAGGAGAATTCCTAGGGTCCCACCAGGCGTGCCAGAATGTTTCTACAAGTTTTTTACTTTTCTACATTCAAAGGAAGTAAGAAACTAAGATAAGTGGTCAGGGGTTTGTACGTACCTAGCTGAGGTCTGCGCACTGTTATCCAAACATTGTAGGGACTCCTCTTTGGTTGTGGAGGATGACACCTATAGAGAGAAAGACTAAAACAAAGAGATCATTAGATGGATGTAAGGTGGACTGCCAAGCAAAGCTCGGTCTTGGAAGTGCAAGGACTTCTTGGAGGGATGACAATCCACTTTTGATAAAAGAATGTCTGATAGAAAGAAATAATGAAAGACTAAACAAAAGAAATAAAGGTGATGCGTACCTGTAATCTACTATCTGCCTCTCACAGTCACTGAAGGCGGTTAGTCTGCCATCGTCAATTGGTCTAAGGTCACCGACGTCAGTTAGTCTGTCGACGTCGGTAGGGGAAATGGGCCTAGTGGCCGATGTCGGTCAGGGCAATGGTCTTGGATAGGGTCTGGACGGGTTATTGGTCGATAGAATGGTCTGCAGAATGGTCTGTGGTAGTCTAAGAGTTTGTGCAGGGTTTTGTATTGGGTTTGCAGGGCAGAGAGTGTGGCTAAAAAAGGGATAAGGACGTGGGGAAGGCCTCTCAGCCTTTCTGGGAAGAAGTCAAGTCTGGTCTGGTTGATAGCCGAGTCTGGTTCATAGCACTTAGAAGTAGCAAATGGGGACTGATTATCAAAGCATTCTGAAATATTGAGATGAAACAAAAGAAGGATACTTACCTCTTGCTTGCTGAAGAAGAAGTGTAGGAGACTTTTTGTTGATGCTACTGATGTAGAAGACTACCTACAGAGTGGAGTGACTGATGCAGAATACCTGTACCTTGTGATGCTTGCTGTGCGTTTGGGAGAGAGGGAGCGAGAGAGGTTGAAAGATTGGAAGGTTGGCTGATCAAAAGATTGAAGGATCCGCATTCTGGATGTAGAATGTTGTTTTGAAAGAAACCGACGTCAGAAATACTGCCAATGTCGGCAGATAGAAGATGGGTAAAAAGGCTACAAATAGCCTTTTGTCCATTTTCCCATCTGCCGAGGTCAGCAGGTCATGGTTTAAAATGGTTGAAGGTGGGTTTAATAGGTGTGGGGGATGAGTGGGATAAAGGAAATGGGGTCTAGGCATTTAAGACTTGGCATGGGGTGATGAAGGGATCCAAGGAGAGGAATCCAATGAGAGGTGAGGTGTCATGGATGAGGTGTCAAAGGGGGGTGTTTATTAATTTAAAATACATAATTATTTTAAATTAATAAGTGTGTGGGTTAGGAATGTGTAGAAGTAGACCAAGGGGACCAAGGGGGAGAGGACCAAGGGTTAGACACGATTTCGGTGTCTATAGTACAATTAGAATAATTTTGATGTTTTTAATATAAAAGACTCTTGCCAACTAGTGAACAAATAAATAGAAAATGTGCTTATATAGTGGTCTTTTTAGGATTTCATCAAATGGAACTTGTGAAACATGCAGGATGACCCATTAGGTGAATTTTAATTTGATAATTTATTTATTGTTTGGTGGGAGGATAAAACCAATGACTTTAGATACTATTGACCAACAGCATTATCCTAAAGGATTAGCCTTATTTTAGGAAAAATATAGTTAAATTGGATGTATGAATCAATCTAATAGTGAGTCTAGCCTAATTGGAATGAAGAATAGGAATATTCAGTATTAGAATTGTCTAAAGATAGAAGGTCATCCACATAAAAGTAGAGAAATAACAATTTAGAATCATGGAATTAAGCATAGGTTAAGTGTGTATAGAGGATGGTCACAAGCGCATTATTTTATCATAAAATGTTAATTTTATTGACTACATTTCCCCCCACATTTTATTCTAGTAATGTATCAAAGTAAAAGTTATAGAGTAAAAGAAAGAGATTTATACCTGAGCTTACCTATGTTAGGTAGGTTTGGATGTTGATCACATGTTGAATCATGACTCATGCAAACCTATAATGAAACATGTATAAACTAGTCCTTCCTTAGGATAAAAATCTGAAATTAAAGACAAGAAACTTATAGATCAAATAATAAGGAATGAATACACTTTTTTAAGTACCTAAACTATTGTGTTTTTTGTGTAAAACTAGTGACTAGTGAGAGTGGAACCCTTGGATATTTTATTTTAGTTGAATATTGTACATGCTCTAGTCCTCATTGGTAGGAGAATGTGCTTAAGCACTCAAGACATAATTGATTCCATCATCACACAAATCAAAGTAGTACAATAGCTTAGAATCCTTGTATAAATTCCAATATATCATTCTAATGTAAAAGTTTGTGAAAAAAGATGAATCAACCACTAAAAATAGAATAAGATTCATTATAGTGCAAAATTGGTGCAAAAATAACATGATCCGAGTCTATTGTATACAATATAAAGAATGACATGATTTATAATTCCTAATGTGAAATTGATACAAACACTGAGCAATAATGTGATCATGTGCCATGCACATGCCCTCAATATGATATTTGAGTATATTGATATTGATTTTGATTATGAGTAAGAACCTAGAGCACATGTCGTGTATGATGCCCCCAATCTAAACAAAATCCAATATTATCCTATGTATAAATCTAAAAATTATTTATGAACAACACTAAAAATATATTTTTTAAACTAATTATAATTATAATAAATATATAAAATTTTGTTTTTTTACGTCTAGGATGAAAGCACGATGTTCTAGATAGTCATAGCTTGTGTTATTGGCCAAATGGAATGGTTATGTATGAATATGCTTTCTAGGAAAAAATGGAGTGTGCATTGTGATTAACTAAGCAAGTATTATGTTTTTTTGTCTGTGCAATAGATTATTTCATCTTAATATCTAATACAAGCCACTCTGTGTGCCCCTCTTTAGAGGTGAGTTGTGAAGCATGCACAATAACTTAGCTCAAAAGAATAAAGTTATGTAAATGATGTTATATATAGATTTAAATATAGTAATAAGATAACATTGAAAATCATGACATCATATTGATAATCTAAGAAAAATAGTAATGTATGATACATGTAAAACCAATCATACATAGTGTCATGTTTAGATAGATGTTATTAATTACGCGTGCACTAAAAAATGATCAATATTGAGTACTTGAAATTGATATAGAATTAATAAAAAAAATGCATGATATTTCTCATGGCATCAACAAACTAGGGAGATGCATGATATCTATCATGGAATCACAAATTCAGCAAACAATAACAAATAAGAGTCATGGCTATGATGCATACCCAAAGAGCACATGTATAAAATCAAAAATGACATCGAAGAAGGCCATGGGGAAACATACAAGGGACATGTTCAGATGTCATTCACAAACATGAAAAGACCCAATAAGACTTAGAGATGAAAATAAGGACATGTTCGAATGTCCACAAACTAGATAAAATAATACACACAAAACATGAAACAAAAAAGCAAACATGATAAACATGCACGAATAAATGAAATTTATATAAATAAATAACTTGTAACATTAGTGTATTCAAAAACTTAGTATCTAGTAAGATAACAATGTGAAAGTAAGTGAGAAAATATGAAAATATGAGTTGTAGTAAGAAGAAAATGGAATGTCATAGAGTGATAAACCATGAGTAAAATATTCCCCAATGAACTTTATGTGATGTACAAAAGCTATATAAGGTTTTTGATTATTTTAGATCTATGAAATTAGAGCATACGATCAATAGGATAAGTCCATTGGAATCAAATAAGAGTGCAATACATTACTATATGGGCGAGAGAAGTTTTATCTATGTAAGTTTTCTTGGTATGAGACAGTATCACCATCTGCATTGCATTTAGAAATGACAACCTATATGTTTTTCAACTCACTCAAGTACACTTACGAATCATATTTGATATACAACTAGATATAGATAAATATTGAATATACTAAAGCATGAATCGATGGATGTAAATAAAATACACATGTCATGCATAAGTCCTTATTTTTTAAAAAATTGTAATATTTTATTTTATTTATATTTTTGAATATAAATAATTGAAAAATGAACATAGTAACCAATCACTCCTACAATAGCCTCCACTCAATGGGTCATGTATCTAACATAGGAAGGAAGACCTATAGTGAATATAAAGTATCATGCCATTGTGAAGTAACTAGTATCAATTCAGAATCTAAAAATTGATATGGCACTGTAACATAAGTACCATTATCATGATGATAATCTATAATATATTGTGTAAGTTGTTTAGTATTACAAAATTTAGGACTATTTGGAACCAATCATGGAGTATAATAGTTTTATTTTAGTGTTCTTTATGGAACACTCTTAATGTCTTTTAATATCAATTAAGAATGTGTTGGAGTAAAGAGTGGCTCACTAGAATCTATGAAAAATTGCTTATTAAGTGGTTTTTCAAGGATAGTTCTCCTTGGAAAGTTGACCATCATTTTTTGAACTTTTTGAATAGGTAGCTCAACTGGTATTTATTGTGTGGGAATAATGACATTTGGTTGGAGGGGGTATTCATATGGAATGCCATGAACTATGATAACCTCAATGGAAAATATGTATTTCAAACATGTGTATTATAGAAGTTATTGCACAATTTTTTTGAATCCAAGGATGTCCTAATAACATATCAAAGACTCATGCACTGACTACTACTATAAACTGGAGGCCACATACGATAGACCAACTTATAGTGGTAATGTGATCTCATGAATATAAATCTAAACATGTCCATTGAATCCCTTGATTATTATTATTTTAGGAAGTATATATTTATCTATGTATCTAAAATGAGAGAGAAGTGTGATATTGCACATATTCACACTTGAACCATTATTAACCATGACACTCTATACATGTTTATGATCAATGTAAGCTTGAATGAACAAAGAGTGATAGTACAAATCATCATCTACTATATCATGCTATGTGAATGTGATAAGTGGTCTAGATGGCATTGAAACATAATATGTACCAATAATTCCATTCAAAGGATGTTGTGCCTCTATACAAAGATGATAAGAAGTTGGTGGAGAATCTACAATGTATGTGTGAAGCACTTTTAATATATTTGTTGTTTCTTGCCATGTATACTTAGGGAAAGGATCATTGAAGATCTTCATTATTCTACTCTCACTTGGTTGTGCCTTTTTAAATATGGAAGATGTTCCCACATCAATGATGTTATCATTTATCAAATCATGTATCTATGTCTCAAAATGATGCATCTATTGGAAGTATGCCTTGGTGATCTATGAAAATCACAAAAAGAATTTTGATAAAATCCTTTTAAAAGAGGTTTACTCACATCAACCAATTTAATATGAGGGATATATATGAGGTGACATTCCAATAGCTTTTGTAACATATTGTAGGGAACTTCTGGTAAGTTAGTAAATTGTCTCCTTGAGGAATGAATAATAGAATATGTGGAGTAGGTTTGGAAAAAAAATTCACTATTGTCTTTGAATCATTATTATTTTCACTTGATCTCACCTTATAGAATGGCTTACTTATATTCTTTGCATGAGAAGTATAAACTAGGTTGGTTGAATACTTTAGATTATTCACTACCATCAATTTAACCTCTCTTTCATTAATTGTGTGACATAAATCTATCAATGATAGAAACTTATTAAACATAATAGATTCATATAGAGGTGGAAACAAACTCTGTTTGAATATGCCTTAATATAAATGCCCTAATTTGGTCAAGCCACCACAAGTACTACGTCTTTTTTTGTTCTTCCACATGAAGGTCTTAGTGATGAATAGTCCTTCTTCACATGGTCATTTTAAGTCTTTTGATCTTTCTTATGTCTTATTTTACCTATTTATGGCACTTCCAGTGATCCTAAGTCACCTTCTCCCAATCATAGGGCCCCCTAGCCTATCTTTATTAGTTTTAGCTCTACTTTAAGCCCTAGGAAATTAGCACCATTTTTAGGAATGTAATGCCATGTGGCACTAATGTCCAATTATGGCTCTAGTGTCTGATAGCCATTTTCTCTTATGTTTGAGTCCTAACCCTTTCTTAAGCCTTCTCTTATGTTTTTATCTTTTTTACAACTTGTCGGCCAATGAATAAGGTATTATATTAAAATCAAAGTTCTTTCTATATAAATATCCTCATAAGGAATTTTACATCTATCACTTACTATTTTGGCACATAATTACATAAAATCAATCAATAGTACAGCTCAATACTCTATAAACTACTTAGCCATCACATATAGACATTACATGCTTGATCAAATAAGGGCCTAAGTGAAAGTCATTCTAGCATACCTTGAAAGTTTATTATGCATGTTCCCTAAGGGATAATTACATGTGATATGAGACCTCTAACACTGGGGTTAGTGTAGGCAGTGGATAGGACAATAGAGGTTCTAATTCACATGATCATAACATCCCAAAACCCAATTTTTTCCTTCCTTTTTACATATAATCTAATCATTGTTTCATGTGTGTAGGTACTCATTAGGGTTTTGTAAGAAATTTAGCTAAAATATTGACACAAGTGAGCTCTTGAATGACATAGAACTACCTATAGGACCCTTAGAAGCTCTCGTACCTTCTTTGAAAGTTTTATAAAGTTCCTACAAGAGGGACACTAGCACCACATGGCATTATTATCTTGATATTGGCACTATTGTCCAAGACCAAATTTCAACCACAGTCAGAAAACATAAGGTGTCTACCTATTTCTCCAACCTATTTTAGTTTCCTAATCTATAAAAAGGCTTGTTTACCTATAGATAAGTGTTGTTTCTCTTCTCACTTGCTATTTTGAGAAAAGTTAATTGAATTAATCATTTTCAATTTTTATTCTAGATTAGCATCATACTCAATTATTTAACAATATAAGATCTACACTAGTTATGTCATAAAAGATTAAAACATTTGGTGAACCTGAATTACTTTGAATATTTCTTAAAACCCTAATTTTTCTTGGGGTTTACCTTCTACCAATTTTTGTGCACTAAATTAGGGTTATAAACTTCTATTTTTTCTAATTTTTGGCATAATATAGCTCATTTAATCAATCCTATCTTATGATTTCATCTATTTAATGTAATTTAATTTTTTTAAAAATAACCCTCATTCAAAACCCTTGATCCACATATTAGGCCCCTATACATCCAAATATTAGTAATTAGGGTTTCACTTACAATCCTAGTTTCTATTACATACTTAGTTCAAAATTTCTTAATTATATATATACTTGTGTTAGATTATATTCTACCTCGTGTGTTTATTGTTCATTATTTACATTATCTTCTTTGGCAGTTTAAAATGGCATCTAAAAAGTCTTGTATCCTTCACCCAATTGATGAATTTTTGAATTACTCTCATAATTATAACAATGAATGGATAAATTTTCAAGATTATACATTAGAGCATAATAATGACTTCATTTATAATGATGATGATGACTATTATATAATGATGGATATGAGGATTATTATGAGCATGACAATGAAAATGTAAATGAGGATACATTAGATGCATCATCTTCACTTTTCTCTCAATCTTATCTTACACCTCAAAATCAATTTAACAATATAATGCCAAAAGTTCCTATTGTTGGTAGTTCTTTGTTCCAATGGGATCCTATATTTTCAACTAATTTTGATACTTCATCATTCAAATTAAATCAATATAAGTGCAATACATGAAATCCACCTTTACATGATTCAAAAAGTAGATAATAACAATCTATCTTCTTTACCCTTCTCAATTAAATTCTAAAAATCATGTACCAATGATATTACACCTTTTAACAATGCACAAACTAAGGTAGATGAAATTATTTTATCACCTTATATTACATTCGAAGCTCCATGCAAAGATTCCTTACAATAAATTGATAATGTAAATGTCTCTAACTCCTCTCCTACAGGTCATCATATTCAAAAAGAAAACATGATTACTACTTATTCTACCCTTGACGTCAAAATTGAAAGTGATAATCATTATTGGATTCCACATGTAGCTAGTGAACAAATAAATTGCATTACACCTACACATGATGACACATTACATAGTAGTAAAAAGTTAAAATCTTCTCATACACACTCTCTCTTAATGACCATTGGATTATACTTATTCTACTCTTACTTCTACAAGTGAATTAAACTCTGATTTTAATGAACCTTGGGATAATGATGATTATTGTGATTATGATGAATAGGACATAGAATCTACACCTTATATTTCTTCTCTTACCTCACATATTTATCTTGTTCAAACAAATATTAAGTCATATGGAATTAAACACACACACACACACACTTATTCTTATGTTTATAATTTACATCTGCTTGAAAATAAAGTACATTATATTCAATTAACATATAATACTAGGCATTTGGCACTTATAGTGATGGGGCATAGTTGGGTAGCACATTAATCATCACATATCTAATGAGAGTAACTAATTATAGTGCATTGATGGTGACCTCGTTGCTCTGATCTATGTTATCTTGGACTATGATGAAAATGGAAGAAAGAGAGAAGGAAGGCGTACGGGGGAAGGAGGGCACGAAGGGGGAGAGTGCAGGTCATAGCTACAGGGTGGCATTGGGAGTGCAGTAGTTGACCCAGGGAGTTCAGCAGTTAGCCTAGACCTTGAGGAGTGTTGGAATGGTTTTCCCCCCACTGATTCTAGGTACATGTGATGCTGAAGAGCCAACTAGCATGAGACTTCCCATGGTCAATGGATGCCTGGAAAGATGTGAGGAGAGGCCCAAATTGGTCATACATATGGACATGATTACTGAGGATATCAAATATTATATAAATCATTCTCTATATTGCAAGTTTTTGGGGCTCAAGACTTCGTTCCAATTCTTGGAAGCGTGGGCTCAGAGGACATGGGCTCCGAAAGGAGAAATGGATATCACAATGTTAGCCAACAGTTATTTTATGGTCACTTTTACCTGCTTAACTAACTATAGTAGAGTCTTTACTGGAGGTCCATACTTTCACAATCAGGTGGGGTTGTTTATCAAGCCGTGCCATGCTAGTTTTATACCTTCAGAGGAATTGCCAAATCATGTTTTGGTGTAGGTGCGGCTGCCTCGCTTTCTAGTGGAATGCTATCATGAAGATACCCTATAATTACTTGCATCCCTCCTGGGAAGGCCAGTTGGTTCATCAATGTCAATCCTTGGGAAAAAGGTAATGACTTATGCCTGTATTTGTGTTAAAATTGATCTTAGTAAGCCAATACTTGATGTTGTTGAAATGAGTGCGGGACCCTTTTCTTGGGTACAACAATTGGATTATGAAACTCTTCCCTTTCGCTATCATCTTTACCATGCTTATGGTCACTTGCAATGATGGTGTCCCAAATCTAAAACCTTTGAATCTCAGCCTGCTCAACCTGCTCATAATCCACTTGGAACTGATAAAGGGAAGGGCCCGATTCTAGGTGAGGTGCCAGAAACTGATGGTTTTATCCCAGTTAAAGGGTGATATAAAAGCAGGGGTCACAAATGGTCTTTAAAGGAAAGACAGGCAGATGACTCACTTAACAGATTTGAAATTCTAGATGACCTTAACCAATAGGAGGTGAACCCAAGGTTGATGATTTTGGATCAACGGATTGAGGGCCCGGCCCAGGAGAACAATGTTTTAGTTGATTTAACTAAATCACAAGATGTTGGGGATGGGCACATGGATATGGACCAGTAGATGTTGATATCAGATGTTTTGACCTCCTCAGTTGTTCCCTCTAAAGAAGATGGGAATTTATCTTTAATAGGGAAATCCAGAGAATTAGGAGTAGCAAGGAGTAGTAAATCTTCTCCTCACTCGGGACTTTTGCAAAAAGACCTTAAGAAGGGTGGGGGGGAGAAATCGGTCAAGCTTGGTAGGAAAAAAGACTTGGAAAAGATGAAACTAATGGGAGAGACTTTGGTGGAGTCAGGGTCAGTGAAGACTTTGGATGCTCACTTTCTAAATCCTTTGAAATGATTATACTATCCTAGAATGTAAGGGGTTTGAACAGCAGCCCTAGAAAAAATGATGTTCACAACTTGATTAGAAGTCAAAGACTTGATGTCCTTTTTTTGTAGGAGACTAAGCTTTCAGTAGATGATATGTCCAGATTAGCGCCTAAGTTGTGGAGACAAGGGGACTGTCAATGCATTGGGGCTACCAGATCTTCAGGAGGATTAGCTTGCCTTTGGAACCCCCATAAGATCGGCCTCATAACATGGTTGTCCTCTAAGTTTTCCTTGACTATGATGGCTTCCAACTTTGAGATGGGGGAAGTCATTCTTCTATCCAATGTCTATGCCCCTACTAACTGGTGGGGTAAACAATCCCTATGGGGCCACATTAGTTTTGTCTGCAGCTTGGCTCCCCTCCAACCTTGGATTATGGCTAGAGATTTTAACGCTATTTTGGATTTGACTAAAAAATGTGGTGGTATGACAAAGCTTGACCCCTCTACTTTGATTATATGAAATTACATTGAAGTTTTGAATTTAGTCGACATTCAGCCCAATAATAGACAGTTTAATTAGAACAATCGGAGGACTGGCCAACATTGCATTACTGAGAGACCGGATCATTTTTTAGTTTCTGGCTATTGGGTCAGGGGTATGTGGTCTACAGGGTCTAAAATTTTGGACTGGAGAGGATCGAATCATTGGCCTATTAAGTTGAACAGTGTTTCAAAGTACCATCCTCGCTCTCCTTCCTTCAGATTCCAACTCATGTGGCTGTGAGATTAGTCATTGTTTGAATGTGTGGCCAAATGGTGGAGGTGGGGTAGGCCTGCCCATGGTACGGCGATATATATTTCTGCTAAATCACTACAATTTGTGAAGTATAAGCTTAAACAGTGGAATCATCAAATCTTTGGGAATATTTTTCATGCTAAGGATGATGCATAGGCTAAGCTTGATGGTATCACAAGAACAATTAGGGAGGAAGGATTGACTGAAATCTTACTTCAAGATGAAGCTCAGGCTGTGAAAGACCTGGAGGAATGCGAGCTACGGGAGGAAGTGTTTTGGAAGTAGAAAGCTCAGATAGAATGGCTCCAAGAAGGTGACAGAAATACTTCTTTTTTCTTTCAATCATCCAAAGCCAGGAGGCACGACAACTCTATCTCAGTCCTGGTCAATGAAAGAGGTGAGTGGCTTAATTCCTTTCCTACAATGTCAAAGGAGGTGGTGCAATATTTCTCTACTATTTTTAGGGAAGATGCGAATGAGGAATTACCAAAAGAAGCACAGGTTCTCTACTAAATTTTGCCCCTAGTGACGCATGAAATGAATGAGAATTTAATGAAGGATATCACACTTGGGGAGCTTGAGGCGACTATTTCCCAAATGAAAAAGGGGAAAGTGGCTGGTCCTGACAGCTTCTCGACTGAACTCTATCAAGAATTCTAGGATATTATCAAATTGGATCTTTTAGCTATTGTTCAATAATCTCAACGAAATAAGAAAATGCTTAAGGCTTCAAATGCGACTTATCTCGCCCTCATACCGAAATGTGAAGGAGCTGATAGGCTAAGTCAGTTTCACCCTATATCTCTTTGTAATGTTGTTTACATAATCATATCTATAATCATTGCAAAAAGGTTAAAAATTGGGCTCAGCGATGTGATTTCTGAAGAACATAGTGGTTTTGTAGAAGACATGCAAATTATTGATGGTATTGTCATAGCGGTTGAGTCCATTCACTCCATGGCCAGCTCCAAGGATAAGGCAATGTTTATTAAGCTAGATATGGCCAAGGCTTTTGATAGGGTTAGATGGTCATTCCTGTGGAAGGTTCTCAAAGCATTTGGTTTTGCAGATGAATGGACCTAATGGGTCATGAGCTGCATTTCCTCGATTTCCTTTTCAGTGCTTATCAATGGGGAACATATAGAGTTATTTGGTGCCTCTAGGGGGCTGCAACAAGGAGATCCCTTGTTTCTGTATCTCTTTCTTCTTGTTGTTGAAGGCTTGGGGAGGATGATCAAAAGGATTAGAGAGGATGGGCATATTCAAGGCTAGCGATGGGGGGGTGAACTGTTGGCACAGTCTCACTTGCAATTTGATGATGATACTGTTCTGATGGGCATGGCCACAATGAGTGAAGCCACCAATTTGCGTAGGGTGTTGGATGTTTATCTAATGGCCTCAGGGCAAAAGTTCAACAAAGATAAGTCATCCATCTTCTTCTTTAATACACCAACTCCCATACAGCAGCGAATTGCTCAGACTATGCATTTCCAGATTAGGACTCTCCCCTCGATTTATCTGGGTATTCCTATTACAATTGGCCATATACGCAAAGAATCTTGGAAAAATATTTTGGATAAATTTCGGGTGAAGGTGAATCATTAGACTCGTAGGTGGCTTTCTTTTGTGGGCCATGTTCAATTAATTCAATCTATGGTGCAAGCTTTGCCCATTTACAGATGTATGCTTCAGGTTGCCCCAGTGGGAATTGTTAAGGAATTTGACTCGGTTACTAGGAAATTTTTA
The DNA here is from genome assembly GCA_037957365.1 of Torreya grandis. NCBI lineage: Eukaryota > Viridiplantae > Streptophyta > Pinopsida > Cupressales > Taxaceae > Torreya > Torreya grandis. The sequence goes on along the minus strand of JARHVA010001419.1, from coordinate 853,887 downwards.
TGGGCTGGTACTTTGATGACCTCAAAATGGATCTTAGTTAGATGGGAGATGGTCTGTAGCCCCAAACAACATGGGGGGCTTGGCCTAAGGTAGACAGACTTAAATGGAGTTGCTTTGGTGGTTAAGATTTATTGGCACTGGTGCAATGAACAAGACAAGGCTTGGGCCAGAATTCTCTCTCAAAATTACTATTCGGGGGCCACTCAGAGTGATATTCCTCATTATCCACTCATTGGGAAAGGCTCAGCGATATGGAGGACTCTCAAAAAAGGGGTTGCTCTTATTAAGGAAGGCTTATTCTGGATTTGTAAGCGAGGATTCAAGGCTCTCTTTTGGACTGATTCTTGGGATAGTAACCCTCCCATTATTTCTCAGTTCCTTAATCTGTCGAACCTTTGCTAGAGATTCCTTGATGCTGGTTGGTCTTAGGTGATCATACATTTCCTGCAGACAACTAGAGGTGGCAAAATGCAAAGTGCCTGAGGTTTGGTCGGTTGTTGGAATACAGGAGGAGCATGATGAACTACTAAACCTCCTTTCCAAATGCCGATGTAGCTCCCTCCAGGAGGAAGATGAGCTTGCTTGGTCTCCTAATCCTAAAGGAATTACACAGTTGCTTCTGGATATCAGGCTTTATTATCTCAGAGATTGGGTAGGGGATAAGTTCAATGGTGGAGACAGGTCTGGAATAAATTATCATAGCCAAAATGCAACTGCTTTGTTTGGTTGTTGGCTTGGAACAGGTACTTGACCTAGGACAATCTCTAGAAAAGAGGCTTCCAAGGCCTATTCGTTTGTGTTATGTGTGGAGTGGCTGAGGAGGATTCTGCTCACCTATTTTTTCGTTGCTCCTTTGCTTTGTAACTCTGGCATTATTGGTGGGACGTATGGCAGCACCCCTATCTCCATGTTCCATCCTTGGTCAATTTTTAGAGTGACATGGGAGAACCCCCCTCAAGGATGGCTTTTCTGCAGAATGTTTGGTTAGGGGGGGCCGTATTTTTGTTGTGGCAGCTCTGGTTAGAGAGAAATAGGTGAATATTCTAGAATGAGAGGATTATGATGCAACAAGTATGGCAAAAAGTCATAGGGATGATTCAGGAGACTGTGTAGGCCAAAAGTGAGGTTTGTCTCCCTTTATCCAAACAGGATGTTGAGGTGGTGGTGCACCTAAGATTCTAGCAATTTGTAGGTAATTCGGCTTGTGTCAGGAGAGGTCGATAGGGCAAAGAGAAGATTCATAGGGATGATCAGTGGTACTACCCTCCCAATGGGTTTCTCAAGATCAATACAGATGGCTCTTCCAGGGGCAATCCCGGCCTTGTGAGTACTGGTGGGATAGGCAGAGACTTTGAAGGTACAATGATTTTTCTCTTTGCAGTCCATGAGGGGATGCAAACCAACAACATGATGGAAGGCCAGACTATTCTCTATTCTCTTGAGAAGGCTCAGGCATTGGGTTTGTGTAGGATCATTTGTGAATCAGATTCTCAAGTCGTGATCAACCTACTTGTAAAGAGGAAAGTGTTGGATGTCAATTGGCAATTGGCTGGGATTGTGTAGCAGATTTTGAGGATTAGCTCACTCATGGATACAATTAGGTTTGTTCATATTCCCCGTGAATGGAATAGAGCAGTGGATTGTTTGGCAAAATGGGCGTCTAAGCATTTAGATGGTGGTAATTCTGAGGATTGGGAGTCTCTCTCCCTGGAGCTTCGCTTTAATCTAGAACATATTTTGGAGGAAGATAGGAAGGCTCATATCAACATATAGGTGGGTTCGTCCCTAGTTTTTTTGTGCTTGTTTTTCTTTGGGGATTTCGGTCCCCCGTTCTTCTTGTAATGCTCTTGTTCTTTTATTAATATATTTTTACCCTTTTTATTAAAAACTAAAAAAAAAAAAACATATAATACTTCTTTACAACTTAACAATATAAGAGATACTAATGAATCCCCCTCAACTCCCCTTACTATAGTAGAACCTATTTCTCAAACTAACCTAAATGAGGGTGATAGTTCATTTACCTCTAACTAGGTCCCAACTATCACACCTCCAAAGGTTATAGAGAGCAAACCAACCCTCCCTTAAAAAGGTTTCCAATGTAATATACCAATGGCTAAGATAAATAACAAAATTCAAGCATTAAATGAACCCCTTGATGATGATAATAGACCTTCACAAGTGTTAATTTCCTTGATGCATGTTGTGGGTATTGTACAACAACAAGTACACCATCTCACATTAGAGAATAAAGCATACCAATCTCAGGCTGATGCCAATGTTATCCATGGCAACCCTATTTCATGTAGAATCTCCACTATAAAGTTGCCACACAACTTTTAGATATCAGTTTTACCTATATTTGATGGGCATGAAGACCCATACTTTTACATTCAAGCTTATGAAAAATCCATGGCACATGTCACCAATAAGTTGACTCTACTACAACTATTTCCAAAGTCCCTATATGGGAAGCACTAAATTGGTTCTAGCATACAATCCCTTGTGGGTCACTACATACATATGAAGAGTGAGAAATAGTCTTTCTCAAGCACTATATACAGAATAAGGGACCTCAAATCACATGTGAGAGGTTACCTTCATTACACTAGGGTGAGACAGAACCAACAATTGGATATATTTTAAGATTTAAATCATGTTTACATTAGTTGATTTACTAGCTAACAGATTTAGAGGTACAATACATCTTGTCTAAAGGTTTAATTTTTCCTCTTCAGGATAAATTATTATATTAGACATCAAAATCATTATAGTATTTGTGTAATGTATTTATAGCATTAGATTCAAAATTAGGACTAGTGGTTACACATTCAAAGGTAGATTTGTATGTAGGCCTCTTAGAGCCCCAATCATCTAACATGGTACAAGAACCTACTCCACTTCTAATTAATAAACTAGTGAAACAAAAAAAATTGATAAAGATAATCAACAAGGGAAAAGATCCACTTCATAGAGCACATCCTATAGTGATCAGAACATAGGATACATAGAGGGGCTATATAGTTTTCAGATAGGGATAGGCCTCATGACATCTTGTTTACATTATTAGATAGGGATATGATCACACTTCCTCCTACTAATCATCATATGGCACATTGTTTGCATAGGGTACTAAATAAGCCATATTTTAACTTTCATAATTTAAATGAACATTCAGATGATCATTGTTATGTACTCTAGGCCCACATTGACTAGTATGTCAATCGAGGCATTATAGCATTCACACAGGGGGCACCAAGATCTTAGTCTCCACACTCTCCTTGATAACACTCTTCTATGATAGAGTTATCTTAGGATGTTCCCTTTGAGGAGTTATTTTTTACTCATCATATGAGCCATGTGGTTTCTAGGACACTTGGTTATGAGTGATATCATGCACCACAACTTCAGTAGAGATGGTAGATGGTTCACACATATTAGAGCACAACTTCAGTTCATACACTAATCAAGATATATGGAAACAATTATAGAGATCAAAATGCAACATTAGTTCGAACACCAATCAAGATATATGGAAATAATTACAAAGATCAAAGCATAACATCAGTTAGAAATCCAATCAAGATATATGGAAACAACTACAAATATCAGAGCATAACTTCAATTTGAATGCCTATCAAGATATTTGGAAATAATTTCAAGTTTTAAAATATAGCCTCATTTCAAACACCGATTAAGATGTTTGCTATAAATCATAGAGTTTAGAGTATAATTTCAGCACACCAACCAATCAAGCTCTTTATTATAGAGTCTACACATCTACCCACTAGCAGTGTATCACACACAATTTCAGTTTTAGAGACTACTTGTACACCTACATAGCATGATCATTATGGTCATTGGTTCTCCATGCCATCTAGGTTTATATAGGGCATACACAATCACATGATCTACACACAAATATCTTAAAGAATACCTATAAAATCTATACCAATAAATAATAAATCCTATTCCACTACACATATACCTAATCATTCATAAATAGATAAAAAAAATCATTAACTCTGCTTCAATAAATACCATATACCAATATCACCTTTTAAAATAATCAAAACAAGTATACACATATAAACATACACAATATAACCAAATCTAGATACCTTAATACACAGTGCCAATATAAACAAATAACATCCATTTATATAACTCAAATTATAATTTCAATAAAGTATAGTCCATCACTCAATAATGCAAACATTGCCACTAGGAATAGCCTGTTCACTCTCACTCTCAAACATATCCATGCTAGAACTAGAAGCTCCACTCTCCCTCTATGACTTAGATCAATGACTACATCTACTCTCTCTCTCATAATACATACCTAGCTCAGTCATATAATCTGCATGCTCTCATTGAAGATGTATGTAGTCATATACTATCTGATTACTAGTCCCACCTAGATCATTAGGTGTCGGCATGGTCTACCTATGTAACTTTGTGTATGCCTTATCTCTATTTGTAGCTACTCATCTATTTATTACAATAACTATCATAGCTCAATCCAACAAATGGGCATGAACAACAACAACATTAGTGACCCTCTCTACCAAACCATCCTCTATGGTATCATTAGGAATATATTGTGTCAATACATGAAGCGTTGACTTGATGGTAGTCTCTCAATATTCATCGTCACCTGAACCTACTTATACCCATGAAATACATCATATTCCTAATCAAATAAAAAAGTAACCAAATACATATAATAAAAAAACACACTATAACAACTTATCATTGATATCCCTAAAAGGCTCTGCCTCTAGTACATCCTCCATGATAATCCCATCTCCTAAAAATAGAGGTGCCCATCTATGATCTCTTCACAAGGATGTATAGGGATAGTGAATCCTACATCATCTACATCTAGTATATCAATCTTAAAATCTCTCTTTGTCAAAGGAATGGGGGATAACTCAATATATGGCCTTGGTTTACTACCTAACCTTATAAGATCCTCAAAACTCTTCAACCATACAACTGGTGATGGGAGAACATCCTAAACCACACCAAACTATCATGTAACATACTCATACTAGAACTACTCATACACACTAACCCAATGCAATGCATCTAGTAGTTCACTTGAATCTATCTAAGTTGAGTACCATCCTTAAACCATCCCTCATAGCCGTAATAGGGCCTCTAAATAATGTCCATAGATATCAAACTATTTAACACATATCGACACTACATCATGTTCCTCCTATGCATGTGACCCATACCAATCCATCTCTTTAAAAATAACTATGGATGATCCCAATTACATTGTAAAGGTAACATTAGCCTGATCACTACTATGTGATCATACTCCAAATAGTGTAATAGTATACATGATCCAATCCTTCTACCACAGATATCCTACATGAAACAATCTAAGTCCATGTATAGGTGGGCTAGCATCATCCGAACCCATAAATATATAGTACCATGTTTCTCTATATCCTGCATTATCTCATGCATCCTTTAGGAGGTCGATACCCCACCCCTATCTACAACCACAAATGAAGCTAATAAAATAGCTAATAACTTTTGTAGTCGTAGAACCTCAGTAGTGATAATCAGTGTCAATAATATATCATTGTGGCTCCTTGTATGATGATTCCCTACAACCATAGTAGATAAATACCTAGAATCCCACTACATATCCCAATCACTTATCTCCTCCTGTATTATATCTCTTTACCCAAAAATAGTTAGAAGTCATGTACACATCCTCTAAGGTAACGATCATCTCCCCAATTAGTAACCAAAAAATGCAAGTATTTAGATCCCATCTCTCACACAATGCAGTCATCATGTGTTTATCCTAGGGCATAGGATCTAAGAATGCCACATGTCTAAAACCCACTCTCTCAAGCATGACCATATTAACATATGATAAAGGTAGACCTTGTAGGGTCTCCATTATCCATCTAGTTTGAAACTTTCTCATGCATGCATCCACCTACAAAATTATAACCAAATTAGACATCAACAATGCAAAATCAAAAACTAATAAATCATCAAATTAACAACAATAAGCCTTACAAGTTAGGCCTGCTAGACACTAACATTGTATACATGATGGTAACATTAGATAGTAGTGCCATAGCTTAGACACTAGCACTAGGTTCTAGATAGTAGCGCATTTTTTTCTAAAACAAGCCCTAAACTAGTAGATTTTTAATAAAAATAGTAAAAAAATGCATTACAAATGATAACAATAGGAAATAGTATGGACTCCATACTAGGGTAACCTCCTCCCCAACCTAGATTTGTACCTCCACCTCCTCATATTGGGTCAAACTAGCTCCTAATCTCCTTGGCATATTTTCTAACTCAAAAAAACAATTACTCTCAACTCAAATGCTTCAAATGAATTGAAAAACTAATTAAATAAATATTTAAGTCACATTTATCAAATGCCACCTTATTAAGGTTGACCTTGCATGCCAATTTCACCAACTAATACTAATTTATTGCCAACACAATATCTTGAGAACTGTAAATCCAATTTATGAACTGTATCTTACACATGGGACTTGACATTAATGTGCCACATCGTATATTGGTTAAACCAATCTCCTAATCACTTTTCACTCTACAAAATGATAAAAACAATATTATCATAATAAACTCAATATACACAAATATTTATCCCCTTACTAATTTCAAAAAATAACTTTGTCGCAATAAATAAACTATTTAAACTTAAAATAACATCACACCTACTAATTAACACTAGTATAACTGATTATTACCACTTTTGGTTAGACATCCTCACCACAATATTAGATCTCTCACCAAATGGGGCAAAAATACACAAATATCTTTAGAAATACGAGGTTCATACACACAAGTTCACTCAAAAAATATAGACTTAGACACACATGTCTACTTAGATACAACTATTCAGACATATAGGTCTACACATATATACAAATACTCAAATGCATAGGTTCATATAGATGCATAGGTCTACTCAGATATAGCTATTCAGACATACATGTCTACATATATTTACAAATATTCATATGCATAGGTTCATAAAGATATACATATATTCAGATGCACAAGTTCACACAGATACATAGATCTACTCAGATACAACTATTTTGACACATAGGTTTACGTAGATATGTAGATATTTAGAAACATATGTCTATGTTGATATACAATTTTGAATCAGATATACAAGTTTACTTAGATACATAGATATTCAAATATATGCCTACATTACTCAAATATTAGGATTAGGCGGTATGATGCAAAGCACATATCCTTGTTCTCTATTTTAAGACTATCAAGTTACACCCAATATCATCACCAAGATGTCATTAGGGTTTCACCAATTTGGGTCACAAGACCATTTGTAGTGGTTGATCTATAGCATTCCACTAGACCTAGTTTACATACTCAAATTCAGTTCAGATATCATATTTGGGGCAAGCAATCCTTGTTTCTCCACACATTTAGTTTACATACCCAAATTCAATTCAGATATCAAAGTGGGGAATGTAGACACCCCATTTTAGCCATAATTGTGTTCCAAATAGACTTCAGATTAATTTTTACAAAATAGTACAAATTAAGCCTAAATATCATTAAATTTCCCAATTTTATCTCCACATCAGACATTGGTGCTCAGAATTGTGTTGAGGCATCCTTGTTTGGGGTATTGTCATGTATACAATAGTAAAAACTCATAGATTCATTTCCAATAAACTTTTGACCTAGCAAATTGATAGTTTGGCCTTTAGACCCATTAATTCATGCACTTAAACAATTCCTAAAGTGCAAAAATGCTAAGCAAAATGAAATAACTAAAAAAATCAAATTAAATGCTTAAGTGAAATTTCCATGTGAAATTAATGAAAATGAATTTTTTAAAAAGGAAATTTTAATAAAAATGAGGTCATGATGATGTCATCATCTTTAGAGTCAAGGAATTGAAAATATCTCCCCTAAAGCCTTAAATTCAGAAACAGAGAGCCATGCTTAATAAATGGGATCTCTATCCCAAGTATTAATTACTTGTCCCCTCCTTAACTCAACTAGGGTTAATATAAACTTAACCATGGTTATCTCTAACCTAACTACACTTGGGTTAGAATTAGTTTGAAAGGCTATAAATACAACGCTTCATCCATTGTTTAATAAGCTCTTTTGATGTAATGTTATGATGAAAAAATACCTTCAAAGACCCTCTTTGTAGTGTTATAATGCTCATTTATTCAGAGAGCCAAGCCCAAGACAAATCCAAGTCCAACATTTCCAAGGTGACAAGGAGATATGATGTAAGGAACATCATTTCCAAAGATTCTTTGATCACACAACCAAGCACATTCCTCTATGGCCAACATACAGCTCTTTCTCTCAAGGAAGGTGAATAATGATTGTTTTGTCTTTTATTGATAGTTACTTGTATTGTTTTATTGATCTTTGAGTGTCTAGGCTTGAGTTGTTAGCTTTATTAGTGTGTTTTTATTTATTTTTTATCATACTAACATATTACTAATCTACACTCTTAGATTCCTATTGATCACATAATAGCACACCCGTGGGACCTGCATGCCAAAAAGTTATTATAGCTACTTCTTATGGTGTTTTTTTAAGCATTTTATGCCAAGTTTATGATTTTATTGCCAAAAATGTAAATAAATTTAAGATCTTGATCAAGCCATAAGGATTGACAATGATTGTAACAATCATGATCGATCATTGAGATTAACATCAATCAAAGTAATCAACAATTATCTCTACATCAAAAACACAATCAAACCAGAAATGTAGTAAAAACAAATTATTTCTTACTTTTCTTGGTACCTAACAATCTATTTATTGATTGTCTAACTTTCTTCTTGCAGGGCAGTTTGGAGTTTTGAGATTAAAACATTATTTATCAAATGTTTTTATTTCAAAACACGTTTGTCTTTGGTGTGATTTCAAGAATTGAAAATGATCATAATTGAATTGGCATCAATTGTAGAAATCAACAATGATTCCTATAGTAATTATCAATTATTTCTCTACATTTTTTTTTTAGAAACCTAGGAGTTAAATTTTGTATTTTCATTGAGCTAACTTGCAGGAACATCACTTTGGCTTAAATACAAATTAATCCACTAACTTATTTTCATGGAATTAGGCCAAGAAATAAGAAGTTTGGGTGCTTTGTACTCACTTTTTTATTTTTCAAAATAAAAAATTTCACAAAGGTTAAAACTCAATCACATTTGGTTAGGGTGCTTAAACTTCACTTAACAATTTGTTTTTTAGCATTTTACAGGCTTTTACAAGTGAAAACATAGCCAAGGGGCCAAATGTTTCAAACACATTTCAATTTGATGATTATTAAAAATAAACTACATCTTTAGTCAGAGTCCTTAAGGGCTTTTTCGAGCTTTGTTAGTTATTTAGACTAGTTTCAAATTACTAAGAATAAATTCTCTTACTTTTTGGTAAAAAAAAACTTTGGCATGTATGATCTCCCCCCATCCCCTTTAGATCACCAGGTGACCAAAAGTGCTTGGTTTATTACCATTGTTTGTAAATTTGTGTTAGAAAAAATGTCACATATGCTCTCCCTAAGCTCTAAGTGACTTGGGTGATTCAAAAACAACCTCTAAAGTCTTTTTATTTTTTTGTATGCACTAAGATTGTGGTTGGGATTTCATAGCCTCCCCATGAGTTATTTAAGGGTGCATTGACTTGGGGTTTCATCTCTTAGCATTATACCAAACCTAATCGATTGGTCAAACCATTGGATGGGATAGTGGTGAGTGGTTTGCCTAACCATCCTAATGGGTACCTAGGCCATGTGGTAGTTAGACATTAGAATTCACTAAGAAGTACATAGATGAATTCATTATGCAAAAGACCAAACCATTCCATAATAAGCTAAGAACTTTGGATTTAATTGACATGATTGCACCCTTGGGTTGGCCACACTTGGGACCATCTAATATGTTCAAAACTTATAGATTTTAGTCAAACCCCACTTATCATGAAATTTCATGCCAAATGTCAATTGTTCCTCACTCTTAGTTTGTGTCATGTACTAATGCTTGCGAGATAGAGGGGGTGTATTAACTCTACCTACACCTATACTTTAATTTTTGAATTAACATTTAATTCCTCATAAGCATTGGTATATTGGTGAAAACTTTGGTTAAATCTACGCACACCTATGTCAGTTATAGGGATAGGATGATCCATTTGTGCTACTTATATTGTATTTAATTTACATGTGTAATTTGAGTCTTGACATTTTTTTGTTTGCTTTTTTAAAAAATGAGTCATAACATCATATATGTTTAAACCACTTTAGCCTAAGAGGTGTTATTATGTCTACTTAGTGTCACACTTTTACCTTAGACTTTCTGAAAACATTTATGTATGTATCACTTGTTTAAACATGATATCATTATGATGCATGTTCCATCCAAAGTATTTACCTCAGATTTTTTATTATCATACCTTTTCATTAAAATAGCATTGTTACGTGACCCATGTTATTCTAAAAACATTGCCTTGTTTCAAACTGAGTTCAAAACCATGTGTGTCTTTGGTCTATAATTGGTGTCTTTATGATATCTATTTGGGTCTAATATCTTATTCATTTGAAAAATACAAGTATTTTAAACCAAGTTTAGAATTTTTATTGTGAATTTCATATTCAAAATTGATCGGTCTACACCTATGTCTTATTTAATTTTGTCTTGGGTGTTTACCTCGTACCTTTAAATTATGTAACTTGGACTAATTCCTTGCTTGCTGTAAAGACCCCTTTGCCTAGATATAGGAAGTGGTCTATTTTCATGTGCCTTGAGTAAATTTCTTGCCTTGAATTAAGGTTAAAACTTCCTTTTCAAATACAACCTTAAGCATGGTTAGTTTACATTACAGCCTTGATTTTCACTTGGGCTTGAATGCTTTACTCATCACTCTTATATTTGTTTACTTGATATTAAATTTCCCAATTAGTTTTTAGGTGTGTGCCTAGAGTGAATGTCTTATACCAAGGTTAAGTTTGTTCTAGAATCCATGTGCCTATATTGAGTCAAAGATTTTCAAACTATTTACATTAAAGTTAGATTAATTTCAAGTTTTCACCTTGACCTAGTGTGGTTTAAAGTCTAACTTTGTACCTTCTTACCAAATACCTAACATTTGCCTTTCAATTTTTAGACCTAGTTTATTTTTAAGTATAAATTTGTGCCTTCTTACCAAAGACCTAGCATTTCCTTGACCTTTTTAGATTCAGATCATGCCTTTTGAGTCTAGCTTTGTGCATTATTTCCAAATACCTATCACCATTTAGACCTATATTAGATTTGTTCAAAACACTTTACCAAAAAACCAGGATTTAAATTTACCTTTCATTTGACCATTTGTGTCCAAGACCTTAGACCTTGGAGATATTTGATACCAAGTTTACCATTTATGATTTTGGATAAGAGCTCCATTCTAAGCCAAGTTTAAACTATTTAAAATAATAAACCAAGTTTTCCATTTAGATCAAGTTTCTAGACATGCCAAGCATCAACTAATCCTTTTAGACCATATTTCAAGAGTTTTGTGAACTCTAAACCTTTTCTTCTCTATATGTTAGTCATGGTTTCATATATGATTTTCTACACACATAGTGGGACCATGTACAAATCAAATTACAAAATGTGGTCACAAATGATGCCTTTGTTCAAGACCCATATGGTGATGACATAATTTGTGAGATGGATCCACATCTTCCTTACACTACTCAATATACTAAACAAGGTTGAGATCCATTATCACACTACCTAATTAATACACCTTCTTATCCAAGTTAGGAATAAGAATAAATAGCTCAATACCTTGCTAGTGTGCCTCTATTATCAAACAATTCCAACAATAACCTTACTACATTACCATTACCATCAATCCTAGACTGAATGCCAATAGACCAGGACCATTATCTAACAATGCCAACCAACCTACCAATGTGTGTAATCCTTCCTTGACCTATGACTACATCCAAATGCAATAACAAATAAGGATTACCATTTTGAAACCTTATACTGGTAGCTCTTCATTGCCCCATGACCGTAGCCAAGTGCATCGATAATCAAGAATTATTCGCTTTGGTGTATCTTTATTGTTTTCTAGTTCAGAAGGTCTTGTACCTAATCTAGATTATGAAATCACAACTCAAAAATATAAAATCACCATCTTAGGCCCACAACCCCATATCAATGAGTTGATCTAACCCACTATGTTAGTTAGGAACCATCCAATTACCATTGTTAAGGGAAAAATATATGACATTATGGAACAACAATTAAAAAACACACCCATGCAAATCTCCATTTTAGATTTGTTGTGTATGTTTACCATCCACAATAATATCCTTATAAAACTCCTAATCCAATCCCAAGTTCCAAATGACATCACACTAGACAAATTTCAAGATTTAGTTAAACATCTATCCCTAGGCTAATAGTTGACCTTCAACCAAAGTGATATGTCATCCCTTGGCCCTCTCCATAATAACCCATCATACATTTAAGTTGTCATCACATGGCACAAGGTTAAATGTATCCTCATAAATAATGGATCAAACCAAAATATTATATCTCTAAAGCTAATCTAGCATCTAGGATATACAATAGTTGACCTTCAGTTAGAGACTATTACTATCAAGGCCTATGATAATGAAGAGTAGGAATCATAATGAACCATAATTTTTATAGTGATCATTGGGCCTTTGACCAATGATACACTTTTCCATGTGTTAGACCTAGATTTATCATAAAATTTGCTTTTGGGTAGACCATGAATACATGAAATATATGTAATTCCTTCAACATTTCACTAGTGTATCAAGTTTCTTCACTCTGGGATAGAGGTCACTATCCATGGAGATTTACATCCATATGAATGCTACAAGCATTTGGAGGTCAAATATGAAAGATACAATTACCCTTTTTGTCTAGACCTAGTGTTAAATAATGACAAAGACAAAGAGATACTTGTTAAATTATCAAAGGCCAATAGTATAAACCCTAATAGCCTTGCCTTACCTCATATATGCCTCCTATTTAAATGTCTAATCATTTTACCATTTTAGACAATGGTCTAGGAGAGTATTTTACCCGTGACACATTTCACATAGCCAAGCTTCCGTAGAACCCCAAGTCTTATGGAAGGCCCAAAGCTAGGCTATTTTTCATAGAATGGAGAAGAAAGGAAAAATGAAAGCTTCATTTTCCAACACCTATTATTTTCACACCTACCACTAGCCAAAAATAAGACCCACTTTCCAATGATGATTCATGGTTATAAATGACAAATTGGTTGATTTATACCATAGTATAAAGTATCCCATTCCTAACAAGATCACGGATAACCAAGTGTATGAAGGTGGAGGCCTGGGGGTGAATTGGCAAGGTACTCTTGATCCCATTTCTATTACTAGATACAAAGGAACTCATGGTCTTAGATTTAAAGCACTTGGGGGTGACCCCACTTATCTTATTCATGTTCTAATGTTAATTATTAGTGATGATAATGTCAATATCGAAGTAGATTCCAATCATATAATATATGAAGACCTTTCCAATACCAACTTATTTGATCCATATATCATTTGTACCATTATGCTAGTAATATAACATTCCCTATTTCCCCTTTATCATCCTCAACTTATAGACTAGGAATAACAAAAATCCATAGTAACTTTAGACCAATTTGAGAATGATGAGGCCTTTTGTGATTTTCTAGGCCTAAGAGACAATGTTATATTGGGAGACCACAAACAAGGGTTCTATATCAAATTAGATCCTGCAGCCTATTTTAGAGAGCGAGTGAACAACCTTGGCCAAAAACAAAAGAATAAAACATTGATGTCCCAAATTGAAAACCTCTTTGAGGTGATTTTGGACTAGATTAAAAGTAAATAAAATGGCTAATCTCTTGGTGAAAACTTGTTACAGGTGTCACTAGATAGGGATGTTCACCTTTCTTTGAATGAAGCTCAGGAGACCACCAATAATGAACTTGCTTTTGGGTCTGAGTTTAGTTTAAAATAACAACATTCCTTTAATCAAATTATTCAAAAATGTCCTATAGTATTTGTTAAATGTCCATTTATACTATTAGGAGATTCAAATTCATCTTGTTTGGGAGAGCTTGTAGAACTAGTCTGACTAGAGGACTTTGTCATTACTAGCCAATTTACATCCCTGCAAACTATTCTAGAAGATGGCTCGACTTTCCTAGTAGAGGATACTATGAAAATCAATATTTAGAATCCAGAGGACCCAAAGTGGATCAAATTAGGTGCATCCCTCATTGAGGAAGAACATGAAGTTTTTATAGCCCTTTTGAGGGAGTTTGTTGACATATTTGCATGGGCCTATTCGAACATGCTAAGTTTAGACCCCACATTAGTTGTACACCTTCTCTTTGTACATCTTGATGTCAAACCCTTGAATTAGAAACTATGTAAGATGTATCATCATATTGTTTTGCTAGTTAAGAAAGAGTTATAAAAACTTTTGGAAGCACGATGCATTAGACCGATTGACTATTTAGAGTGGATTTTAAACATTGTGCCTATCAGTAAAAAGCCAAAATGGATCAAAATGTGCACTTATTTCAAAGACATTAGCAAGGCATGCCCAAAGGACAAATTTCCTCTACCTAATACCAACATGATAGTTGACTCAGAGTCAGGTATGAAATGCTTTCCCTCATGGATGGATTTTTAGGATATAACAAGATTAGGATCACGCCAGAGGACCAACACAAGACAACATTCACCACTCTTTGGGGAACATTTTGCTATCTAGTTATGCCATTTGGCCTCAAGAATGTTGGGGTAACATACCAAAGGGCCATGACCATCATATTTTGTGGCATGATGCATGATATTATTGAATACTATTTTTTTGACATATTGGGTAAATCTAAGACCCATGTTGATCATACAGTTGTACTGTGAAGGATATTTGAAAGGCTTCATGAGTATAAGGTCTGACTCAATCCTAATAAGTGCATCTTAGGTGTCACTTCAAGAAAAAAAATTAGGCTTATTGTCTTTCTATGAGGCATTTAAGTTGATCTTACCAAGGTACAAGCCATTACCAAGATGTCACCACCTTCCACTTTGAAGCAATGTTATAGTTTGTACAACAAAATATAATCTATCAGATGCTTCATTTTTTACTAGGCTCATAAATGTCATTATTTCACTCATTTTTTAAATAAATGTATTACATTGTTTTGTGATGTAGAATGTCATAAATCCTTTAAGTATATAAAGTAATACCTATCCAATCCACTCGTTTTGTTACCACCAATGCCAGGGAGGTCATTCCTATTGTACCTATTTACCACTGATAAGACCCTAAGAAAACTATTAGCTCAACATGATGAACATGGGAAAGAACATACCATGTACTATCTAAGTCATACACTGGTGGCATATAAACATAACTATATGCCAATAGAAAAATCTTATTTAGTTATGATCTTTATAACCCAGAAGCTATGTCATTATATGTTTAATAATAAAACCATAGTCATTACCAAAGTAGATCCACTCAAGTATCTACTATCAAAAATAGATTTACAAGGCTACATGACTAAGTCGATAATGCTTTTGAGCAAGTTTTAGATTGAGTATGTCAATCAAAAGTCCATAAAGGGACAAGTACTTATAGATCAGTTTGATGAATTTCCCCTTTCAAATATTGAACCACTCACTTTTGTATTCCTAGATGAATCCATCATGACCATCATAGAAACACCTCTTAAGGAGTAGCATTGTAATCTACATTTTGATGGGTCATTCACATCTCATGGATTAGGATCAGGCTTGTTATTTATTACACCATGGGGGGGTCTTGTTCCCAAATCATTTTATATCAACTTTCTTTATAAAAATAACATGGTTGAATATAAAGCACTCATTACAGGGCTTCATCAAGTGGTACAATGGAACATTCAACATCTCTTAGTTCATGGTGATTCTCAGTGAATCATCAATCAGTTTATAGGCCAATTTCATAACAAATATGATTAATTGGTGCCATATAAGGCCATGGTGGACATTCTAAAGTATCAAATTTCCCAAATTCAGTTTGAACACATAACTCAGGCCAATAACAAGACAAAATATGCCATGGATACCATTGGTTCTTTGATTTGTATCATAAATAAATCAAAAGACTATCAGTTCCTTATTGAAAATATTCCAGTGCCTTCTCATGAGCCTTTTCCCATTAAAATACTCTGTGACATTATTGGTCCTAGTTCTATTTGGTATTCTAACTTATATAACTACCTTCATGACCAAGTCCTTCCACTAGAATTTTCATGTAAGAAACAAAAAGCTTTCACACACAAAGTCTCTTGATATACCCTACTTGGCCCAACCCTTTATCATAGAAGCTTTGATGGAACTCTAATTCATTGTTTGAATTTATCAAAAGTCACATTAGCATTGATTAAAGTCCATGAAGGAGTGTATGGATCCCATACCAATGACACCAACCTTACCAAAAAGCCTATGTACTAATTACTATTGGCTAACCATGGAAGTAGATGAAACTACTTATGTAAAAAGATGTAATAAATGTCAGAGGCATGAAAAAATTATGCATGCTCTATCCAGAACACTCAAACCAATGACTACAACATAGCCATTTTCAAAAGGGGGACTCGATCTCATAGGAAATATTAACCCTACCTCCTATGATGGACATAAACATATCCTTACCACCACTGAATATTTCACTAACTGGGTTCAAGCTATACCCCTCACTTACATGACTGAAAAACAAATTTCAAAATTCATCTTCAACCATCTCATTTGTCATTATGGTATCCCATTTGACATTATATATGATAATGGCAAATCATTTAACAATCTATGTTAAATTTTACATCGCCCAACATTTTTCCACTTCTTATTACCCACAAGGTAATGGCCAAGCAGAGGCATATAATAAGACCATTTTCAATATTCTTAAGAAGATTATCAATGATGTTGGCCATGATTAGCACCTACAGACACCCTTTGGGCTTACCATACTAATTACTATACTACAACATGTGCCACACCATATTATTTTGTCTATGATACTAAGTCAATTCTTCCCATCAAGGTTGAGTTTCCTTCTCTATGTATCTCATTGAATCACATCCTTTATGATGAGAATTATAGAATCACTTTTCTGCAAGAGCTAGAGTTACTGGATGAAAAATGTATGACTGATGTAAACAACCTTCAAGCATATCATAACCAGCTGCGTGGTTAGTATAATAGGCATGTTAATCATAGAGAGTTATAACTTGGTGATCTTGTCCTTAAAAAAACTAGAACACCATGGTTGACAAAAATAAGAAAGGCAAGTTCAAACCTAATTGGATAGGTCCTTAAGTCATTATTGCTAATTATGGCTCTAGAGCTTACGGGTTAGATACACTAGATGGAGATAAACTTGATGAACCCATGAATATAATACATTTCAAGTATTATTTTTATTGAGATAACCGAGGTATTATCTATGATGATTATTTATGTTGAAATGTAATACCACCTTCCTTGTATCATACTTATACCATTCCTTCCATGCCTTCCTTATTAACTACAGTTGTTTTGCCCTCCTTTCCCCACCCCTTTTTAACCTTGGTTTTGATCAATTGGTTTTTCATGTACCTTCAAATATTAGATTCAGATGAAGTTTTAGTAGTTGATTTAGTATTTCTTAAAGAGGTAGCATCCTTGGGCAGTATGACAGTGGTTTGGAAATTACATTCTTCATTGTTATCACATTCTATCTCATTTTTGGTTCTACTAATTATAACCACTTTTGGGAAAATCAGTATCATTAAACCATGCCATTATTTCCTCATTACATCCACCTTTGGGAAAATTAAGACCAATCTCATTTTTATTCACATTTTTGAATCCCTATGCTATATTATGTCATTTGCCTAATTTACAAACTTGTTGCTACCTAGTTGGATTCTTTCATTGTATCGAAGAACTACAGTGACTTGAGGTCTCATTCAAGACTATGTAGGCAGTGCTCAATTTATGTTGAGGTCAACTCAGTCACCCATTTTCCATGCTCTTATTATTTTATAATTAATTTAAGTTTGAACCATCTTGTCATTTTGCGATCTCACTCTCATTCTAAACCTTAGATGTAGTAGACACTATGAATTACCAATTGGGTTCATTTGTGAATACCCATTTCTTGCCTTTTAGTGTGGTTTTAGCCTAAACCATACTCTATCACTCATGTGATTTGTTTGTGTTGACATTTTCATGATTTTAAAATGCCATCCTCTCTTTTATTACACACTCATAATTTTACAAGACCATTCCCATATTCCTCTACATGACAATCATGTTTCCTTATCATCAATTTTATTTTATCCCATATCTTGGGAGAATTTTATTTGTCCTGATGTTCATGTTGGATCTTATGTCCATGGGACTATGTAAGCAACATCCACTTACTTAGTACATTTGAAGTCAACTCAGCTACCCATTCATTTTATTCTATTCCCCCCATTTTCTTTTTATGTGTCATTATTCCCTATAGCCTAGGGGCAACATTGTTAATCTTTTGCTCTTATATTGTTATACATGTATCATTGTTATCTAGCTTAAGGAACACCCTATCACTGTAACACCTCTATTACACATGCATGAATAATTTGTATTTTGATTGTACTAACATTGTGATTAAGCATTCTTTGTCTTTTTCCATTGTCTGTTGAGAGTAGTTTTTTTTCCTGTATTTTTATTTGCTTCAGATTGTTTATTTTTTATTATTTATTCATTTGCAACCATGTTTGTTTTTTTATTTATTGGTGTTTTGTTGTTTGTTTCTTTCTATTTATTAGTGTTTTATTATTTGTTTCTTTTTATTTATTGGTGTTTTCTTATTTATTCATGTTTGTTTATTTGATTGTTTATTTGTCTTGTTTTTTTTCTTTATCTTTTTACCTTTTTGTTTATCAGTTATCATAGGCTTCTTACACTTTATTTATACTTAATTCTTGATTACCCATATATTGTACTTTAGTTGTGAACTAGTGTATATTCCTACCCTTAGTTTATTGTAGTATATTCCATTGGGATTTGATTTTTCATATCTTACACCTAAGTGATTTGTACTTGAATTTAAATTGAGTTTCTCATACTTTATATAAAACATTATTATTATAGTTGTCTATAACTATGATATATAATATCCCAATCTACATCAAAAATTATTTTGGTCAAGCTTACAAGCAATGGTGTTATATTACTTCTCTTGGTTCACACTTGGAAAAATTCCTAACCTACCCAAACACTACCCAAATGCAGAGTAATTAAATCATAAATGAATAGTAATCCCTGCAAGTTAGGATGTGCGTCTCCGTACTATCAAGTACTCCAAATTCATGCATATCCTTTGTATCAGCTTATTGTTACTCTATGAGTATGGATTTAGTACGTAATCCCCCTTTCTTGATTCACCCTATTGGGGAAAATATGAATTATATTATCATTCATCTACTCTATCGGGGTAACCCACTATGCCAATATTTGTATTTGCCTTTGAGAAAATCATTATTTTTCAATCTATCCACCCTACTAGGGCATTTTCACAATGCCAATGATTATAACTGCATTTGGGAAAATTTTGTTTTTGATCTATATACCCTACTAGGGTATTTTCGTTGTGCTAATGATTATAACCACCTTTGGGAAAATCATTATTTTCACCCCTGCCCTGCTAGGGTACTTCATTATACTAATGATTATAACTACATTTGGGCAAATCATTCTTTTCATATGCCCTATTAGGGCATCTCAATGTGCTAATGATTATAATCACCTTTAAGAAATCCATATTTTAACCCCCATTACCTATAGGTCACCTCATTTCCTTCTTTTTGAGGAAACATTCACTGACCTTGTTTGCCACCCGTGCCATCAAGGGGGCATCCAAGGCTCATCCATCACCTTTTGGGGTATTAGCTAAGGTATTAATAAATTTTTCATTATTTGAAAAGATGTTACTACACCTATATCTTGAAACATCTTCCCAAATAGGGGAAATTATAGATACCCCATTTTGGACACAACTGTGTTTCAACCAAACTTCAGATTGACTTCCACCAAATAGTGCAAATTAAGCCTAAGAATATTGAATATCAAAATTTCATCTACACATCAAACATTAGTACTCAGAATCATGTTGAGGAATCCCTATTTAAGGTATTATCCTATATGCAATAGTAACTTCTCATGGATTCATCTCTAGTCAACTTGTGACCTAAAAATTTTATAGTTTGACCTTTGGACCCATTAAGTGGGGCACTTAAACAATTACTAAAGTACAAAAATTCTAAGTAGAATGAATTAACTAAGCAAATCAAATTAAATGCTTAAGTGAAATTTCCATGTAAAATTAGTGAAAATGAATTTTATAAAAAGGAAATTTCAATAAAAATGAGGTCATGATGATGTCATCATCCTCAAAGTCAAGGAATTGAAAAATTTCCCCTAAAGCCTTAAATTTAAAAATAGAGAGCCATGCTTAATAAATTAGATCTCTATCCCAAATAGTAATTATTTATCCCCTCCTTAACTCAACTAAGGCTAATCTAAACTTAACCATAGCTAAATCTAACCTAACTACACTTGGGTTATACTTAGTTTGAAAGGCTTCAAATGCAAGGCTTTGTCCATTGTTCAACAAGCTCTTTTGATGTAATGTTATGATGCAAAAATATATTCAAAGACCCTCTTTGTAGTGTTATAATGCTCATTTATTGAGAGAGCTAAACCAAATTCAAAACCAAGTCCAACATTACCAAGGTGATAACAACAGATGATGCAAGAAGCATCATTGCCAAACATTCTTAGATCACATAACTGAGCACATTCCTCCATGGCCAACATACAACTCTTACCATCAAAGAAGATAAATAATGGTTGTTTTGTCTACTATTGATAGTTATGTGTATTTTTCTCTTACTCCTTTAGTGTCTAGGTTTGGTGTGTTAGCTTTATTATTATGTTTTTGTTTGGTTTTCATCCTAATAACACAATATTAATATCCTTTATTAAATTCATATTGATCACGAGGGTAATCAAGATTTTTTTTCCACACATTTACTTTACATACTTAGATTCAATATAAATATTAGGATGGGGGGAAAAATAGGGTTTTTATTCATCATAATTTAGTGCACCATTCAGATATAGTACTGAGGACATCCACACTATGGAGTTACTCTTCACATGTTTCACTCCAACTCATTTCCACTTCTCTAGCTAAGGAGTGGGCCAGGTCCAAAACATATTCACATGGGTAAGTAAAAGTATGCATTCCTCTTTTTATTTTACTCTAGTACTTCCATTTCATTGCATTACTAGAATGAAAGGGGGGCAAATATAAACATCCTAATTTGGTCAAGCAACTAAAAATACTATGTATTTTATTGCTCTTCCACATGAAGGTCTTAGTGATGAATACAGTCCTTATTCACATGGTCATTTTGATTCTTTTGATTTTTCTTATCTATTATTTTCCCTAATTATGGCACTCCCAGTGGTCCTAAGTCATATTCTCCCAATCATAGGAGCCCATAGCCTATCTTTCTTGGTTTTATATTTATTTTAAATATTAGGAGACTAGTGTCATTTTCAAAATAGTAGCATCACATGGCACTAATGTCCAATTATGTCTCTAGTGTCTGATAGGCATTTTCTCCCATGTTTGAGTCCTAACCCTTTCTTGAGCCTTTTATTATGTCTTTTATCTCTCTTTTACAACTTATCATCCAGTGAAAAAAGTCTTCTATTAAAATCAAAGTTCCTTATATACAAAAGAGCCTCACAAGGCATTTTACATCTAGCACATACTATTTTGGCACATAATTACATAAAACCAATCAATAGTATAGCTCAATACTCTACATACTACTCATCCATCACATCTAGACATTGCATGCTTGATCAAAGAAGGGCCTAAGTGAAACTCATTATAGCATACCATGGAAGTTTATTATGCACATTTCCTAAGGGAGAACTACATGTGATTTGAGACCCCTAACATTGGGGTTAATGCAAGCAGCATCCATGGCAATAGGGGTTCTACTCTACATGATCATAACATCCCACAACATAGTTTTTTCTTTTTTTCAATTGATTTGGTTATTGTTTCATGTGTACAGGTACTCATTAGGGTTTTGGAAGAGATTTAGCTAAAATAATGACACATGTGAGCTCCAAGATGCCATAGAATGACCTATAGGACCCCTAGAACCTCTTGTAGCTTCCCTAAAAGTTATAAATAGTTCTTATAGGAAGGATACTAGTGCCATAATTAGGCACTAGTGCCACATGGCACTGTTATCTTTATATTAGTGATACTATCTAAGACCATATTTCAGCCATAATTAGAAAATAAAAGGTCTATACCTATTTTTTAGCCTATTTCAATTCCCTGATCAGTAGAAAGGCCTATTTATCTATAGATAAGTACTCTTTCTCTTCTCACTTACTATTTTTGGAAAGGTTAATTGAATCAATCATTTCTAATTTTTATTATAGATTAGCATCATACTTAGCTCTTTAACAACATAGGATTTACACTAGTTAAGTCCTAAAAGGTTAAAACACTTTGAATTATTTATCTGACATAGGATTCATCATTTTAGATAACATGGTCTTATACCTTAATACATAATTTGTGATAGGCTCATTGGACTCTTATTTTAGTTGAGCAATCTGATCATATGAAATATTTTTACTTATGTTAATTAAGAAATGTGCAAAGAATAAAGTTTCCAAATGATTGAATGCATTAACTAATTGATATGGTAAATCATAAAACCATAGTAGAACATACTCTTTTAAAATCTTGGGAAACAACTTGGTCAACAACCTATCATTTGATGCATAGTCCAAACATGTTCTGTGAAATGATATCAAATGTTTCTCAGAGTCACCTTTTATATCATACAATGTAATTTTAAGTGCCACAAAACCAATGGTAAAGGATAATCTAAAATATGTTAAGCTAATGGAGTATGTAATAAACTACCTGCATCAAGTATGTGGATAGGTTTCAAATCACCTTGTTCCAAATGTAACACCTTAGTATATAGAGTTACAATGTTTTTTATAAGGTAATGTACATCAGGAATAGAATGTGTGCTAACCAAAGGTGGTGTAAACATTAATTAAGCAGAGATTGGCATATTGATCTACTAAAACCATTGGGTTGCCCCCATAGTATATGTTGGTTATTAAATTTGTATTGAGTGATTTAGATAAATTTAAGGACCCATAGAAATATAAGTTTCAAATTATTGGCCTTCATATGCTTTCTTTAATTCCTCTCTAACAATATATATGTACTCATCTTACATATCAGGATTCTTTGAAAGATACATTGTTGATTTTCTTTTAGTAGAATCATCAAATCTATTAACTAACTCTACCATTATGATGTTATGAATTGAAATATGAGTATGTCCAAATTGAGTACCACTTAGATAATACTTATTCTAGGATATGTAGAAACAACTTTTTTTATTGTATAAAATATGAAATATAAACTTGGAAGATTGTTGTTAACAAAAAATTTATCAAATATAAAAAACTTAATACAATAATTTGAAACAATAAAAAGAAGGAAGGAAACCTTAGAAACATGAATGGTTAGGGTTTTTCTATAATTAATAATAAACATATTCTCCAATAAGTTGTATCAAAATTAGTGATTAAGTGTTAATATAATTAAGATAAACTATTGAGTAAAATCAAAATGTATAGGATATGCAATAAATACACATGATTGATTTAGAACTTGTTTTTAAAAAATGCTAAAAGGGGAAGTACTAAAGATAAATAACTTAGCTAGCATTCAAACCTAATGCACTAAAATAGAGACTATGTGATTAACTATGGGACTATGTGAGGTCATTGTGAGTCAAGAATAGGAATCTATTTTATTTTGAGATAAGGTTATGTTATTCAGATAGGGTTAACCTGAGCTATCATTTACAAAGTGCATCACAGTCCTTTAGGGTTTTGAACTCTATGTGAATTTTTATTGGTGTGCCTTTTCTTATAGGTCTTATGTGTGTGTGTGTGTGTGTGTGTGTGTGTGTGTGTGTGTGTGTGTGTGTGTGTGTGTGTATATATGTATATATATATATATATATATCTATATATATATCTATATATATATATATATATATATGTATATATATATATATATATATATATATATATCTATATATGTGTGTGTGTGTGTGTGTGTGTGTTTGTGTGTGTGTGTGTGTATATACACATATATATACATATATATATATATATATATATATATATATAATGGATCATTTGATATGTTTTGGTAACTGTTATGTGCCTTCTTCTTCACTTGAAACCCTAACTCAATGAAAAAAAGGACCAAACACAATAAAATGGGGAAAAGGGGGTTAGGGTCCAAATTTGTGTTTGAATTCAACACCTCTTATGTTGAACACTTCCTACATACCAATACTCATAATAGGGATCAAACTCCATGTAGTTATCTCATGCTACCATGGTGTGTGTGAATTATTGGTGTAATGTTATATGCTAGTTTAATCCTAGTGTAATTATGTGTTTCAATAATGATTGGTGACCTTGGTGTTTTATCCATACATAACTTAGGGCTACTTGGGTTGTGTGGACTCATAATTGGGAAGAATATGTGTTTTCATCTCAATGTGTAGTTAGAATAATTATGATGTTTACAATATAGAAGCCTCTTTCCAACTAGTGAACAAATGAATAAAAATTATGCTTATATAGTGGTATTATTGTGATATCCTTGAATGGGACTTGTGAAATGTGTGGGATGACTTCTTAGGTGAATTTAAATTTTATAAATTAGTTTTTTTTGGTGGGAGGAAAACATTTATGGCTTTAGAAACTACTAGCCAGTAGGAATGTCCTGAAGGAGTGCCCTTATGTGAGGATTAGATACAACTAAATTGGAAGTATGAATCAATATAATAGTGATTCTAGGCTTATTGGAATGAATAATATGAATATTCAGTATCAAAATTACCTAAGGATATAGGGTCATCGACATAGAATTAGAGGAATAATAGTTTAGAACTACAAAATTGAGCAAAAGTTAAGTGTGCATAGAAGATGGTCACATGTGTATTTTTTAGCATTAAATGTAAATTTTAGTGACTATAGTTAGTAAATAAAGAAATCAAACAATTACTTGAAGCAAGATTCATCAAATCCATTGACTATCCTTCATGGGTAACCAATATAGTACCCATTGTAAAACCAAATAGTGTCATTATATGTTTTATAGGTTATCAACATTTAAACAATGCTTGTGAAAAAGAGATTTTGTAGACACTATTTTTGAATTATATAGCACATTAGTATTGTATACTTGTCAATATCATAGCTTGGTTGTTCCTCTCAGGTCTAGACCTTTTCTACTTATATAAGTCTCACATTTGCTCTCTTGTGCCCTTTGGCCTATCTCTTAGTTCAACTAGTCTTATGTTGACAAACTAGACCTTATATATTTCCCAAAATACTTAAAATGCACTTATATTTTTCCTCTATAAGTTATGAGAATGTACCCATTTTCTTTTTCCCTAAACACTTGTGTCTCAGATAGACACTTACGTTGATGTAGGTGGCCTATTATGATGTATGTGTCCAGTTCCCTAAAAGTCATCTAATTTGGAAATGAAATGTATCCTAATGGTTAGCCTAAGTGATATTATGCAATTTATTTTCCAAAATATTGGTATAAATATAAAATCAACTCTCATTCATTATTCACATAGAAACTTCTTACCTACTCACCAAGTAGCTTACCAAAAACACTCAATCAAGCATTTAAGTTAGCAAAGCTTCCTTGATTTCTCTTATTTCTATATCAGTCATAGAAACAACACATCTACAAGTTTGAAGTAATAAAATAGTATCCCAAGATCTATATTCACCAAGTTAAAAGCTAGGTCACTATTGTACTTGTTTATCACACATTGCATGATTCACACACAAGCCAACACGTAAGGGAGAACTACATAAGTTTGAGGACCTCTTTAGATTATTATCTATGTAAGTAGTGTTCATTAATAGAGTTATATTTTGGGTATCTTGATACCATGTGTCCACTAACACATTTTTCCCACAATCATTATGAGGATGAAGAACTAGTGTTTTTCTATTTGACAAGAAGTGATAGTTCGTCATCTAAATTTGAATGCACCAGAATGAAGGTGAAAAAAAATGTAAAAGCATTCAAGTGGTTGCATCTTGTTTCAATGGGTGTTCCATATAGGACACATGCATCTAACCTATAAACTAGCATTTACGTAACTATCCCAAGTTAATGCAAGTGTTCGAGGCTACAAAAGCACTTAATCTAAAATTTGGTGAGTATTCCAAAATACTCTTCCAATATACTTTCTACATGTTCCAAATCTAGATTTGTATTAGCATCAGATCTAATTATCTTATTTATTTGTCATTATAATATTTATCATAGTTTTACTTTCCATTTTTATCATATCTTTGTATAATAAATTTGATATATGTTTTATTCAAGTTTTGTAATTAATTGGCCTGCTATAGAGATAGTTTATCATCCTTGTGCCCTAAGTTATCTTTATCCCATTTAAACCTACATTCCCTAATATATATTTTTAGGGTTAAATATTTAGTGAACATGATTCATATGAATGCAAACATTTCTGATTCTTAGGGTTTTTAGGTAGTAAGGGTTTCAAATTATTGTACTTTTTCATTTTGCATACAACCTAAGCAAAACCGTAGATTGGGAGGTATGCCTATTGAACATGTTGAGATTCCCATCTTAATACCTAAGATGTCTCAAATAAAGGAGGAACCTAATCCCATGATCCATGATGATACCCATGTTGAGAATGAGTAGCATGTTGATGAAGTTACCATAGAGGAGCATTTAGAAAATGAAAATTGTGAATCCAATGAAACCAATGAACATGAACAAATAAATCATAAAGAAGTGAAAACTATTACATTATTTCATGAGTGTATTCATTAATTCTTGAAGCTCTTAATTAAATCCTATAACTTTTATTATAATCTAAAAGAGAAAAAAGTATAGATGACCAAGCAGGTCCATCTATTGATCATGTTACTTAAGTTATGGATCAACCCCATATACCAACAACCCTTCTCTTGAGCACATTACCACTCCATAATTATAGTGGAGTAATAGATTATGTATTTCAACCTTTGGTTCCTAAAAACACTATTTATACATCTACCATGGAATTATCAATTGTTTCAACTCAAATATTAGTTTCAATGCCTATTACCACTCAAACCATGTTCACTTCTCCAATGGTGACTACTTAACTTGCTAAGTTAAACCCCAATGGGTCTATAGTTCAAACAATCCTTAAAGTTATAAATACATTATAGGATGAGGTTAAAAACATTAAATAAAATTATTTAAATTATCCTCATGTTATTGATTCCCAAGCTATGTTGTATAACCCTCTTTCACTTGAGATATCTTTACGTCCTTTATCGACTAGTTTTATTGCAACTAAGTTCCCATTTTATGATGGAAAGGTGATCTTGATTAACATATTTGATATTTATATTTGTCATGATTTTATTATTCCCCCAATGATAGAAATTTTAACCAAATTGTTTTCAAGTATCCTTAAAGACTATGCTTTGAGGTGGTTCTATGATTTACATTTCCAATTTATGAAAGCATTCAAACCTCTTTCAAATCAATTGTTGGTAAACTTCTCGATTAAATTTTTTGAAAAGGTTTCCTATGACAAAATTGAAAAAATCAAACAAAGGAACAAATTAACCTATCAATGAATATGTATTGAGGTACAAGATAATGTTGTCTAAAATGACCAATCCTATGGCAAATAAAGAACTTCAAGACATCTTAGAGCAAAGTTTTCTTGATATTTTGCATGAGTCCATCATTTTATAAAAGTTTAAATATTTTTATGACTCATGTCATGTTATTCAGGACTATGAAATGAAACTTATCTCATTGAACAAACCTAAGTATGTAGTAAACACATTGACTACATCTAAATCCAATACCAAGTGTTGACCAAATTTGACTTTTTGGTAAAATTTGGGCACCCCTAAGAATTTTATTTTATTTTAAGCATTTTAATGGGTCATAATATGTTGTCATAGGAAGTATTACTTGTTATATTATGTCATTTGAGATCATTTTGGCTTTAGTCCTAGTCACATTAATCAATTTGTCCATTTAGGGTCATTTTATGTACTTGTAGGGGTCATTAATGTAAATGGCACATTTACCAAGGTGAATAGGTGTCTTAAATTCATTTAAAACATCAAATAGGTTATTATTAGTGTCATATATGTCAATTAAATCATAATATTGTAGGTTACCTAGCTAAAATTATAGAAATCAGTTAAAAAAGAGGGAAAATAGCACTTATATAGCACAAAGGGAAGTGTACCATGTGTGGAATATCAAGGGAGGTCTCCTAATTATTATAAAACTAATATACATGATTTTTTAATCTTTAAGTGTCATTTTGAAGCCAAAATCATTCTACACATTTCTAATTTTTTTAGATAGACTAAAGTGACCCTCAGGTTTTTGCTCGGTATAGGAAACACATACAGTTTTAGGACAAATGATTTTTGTAGATGATATTACACTAGGATAAATTCATTTTGATTTATTTATTTTTAATATTGGTAAACTTTGATGTATGAAACATTGATAATAAGTCGATTGTACAAATTTGATAGCTGTTTGGTATACCCTATAGGTTTTGCTCCATTCTACCAAATCCATTACAACCAATTAGTGATTTTGGAACCATAGGATTTATAATTATTTCTCACATGATATTAAATCTATTTTTGAATTTTAATAGTGTTTGGACATGTGTTTTAGTGTATATTGCAAGGAGGTTCTACCAGGTGTAGTTCTAACTAAGATCTCTCTTTCTTACTAAGTTTTTCCCTATAGAGGTTTCATACAACTAGGAAAGAGTGTCCCATAAGTCCCTAGGTCATATCACTACTTTTTCTCATGTTTTAATCTCACCATGGCATTCTTTGAGTAGTTTTTAAGCTTGTCTTGCTCTATTTACCAACTTCATGCCTAGTTTTAGTTGAATTCTAGGCATAAGCTTGTTTATCCTATATATGAGGTGGTAATTGAGGTGTTTTGGATTTTTCAAGACTTTGGAGGTTGATTGAAGTTCCCTTTGCATGGTAAATGAGGTATATATTTGACCATGTGCTCATGACCCCAGCTATCTCATTTATGAAAGGCCATTGTCTGTTAAATTCCATGTATATACAGGTGATCTTCATGTTGTAATAAGTGTTTTGAAGCTAGTTCCAAGTTTCAAAATATGGAGGTCACATGCTTGAAGATTAATTATGGAATTTGGGTATTTTTGAGCTAGTTAGACACCATGTTTAACTCAATTTTATACTCTACCCACATATTTTTCCCAAAACATGCATCTACAAGCTCTTAATGACATCATGTTGGTGTAAAGAGAGATGGATGGGGGCCACAATTTCTTGTTTTCCTTGAAATGTATTTCAAGGTTCATAAAAGGCATATGAATCTCATTCACACACATGCTTCTATCTGTCCACACTCGATCTACTATTTGCTTCTCAAAACAACCTTCTACAGGTGGCTGAGCATGATTTCAGGTGTGTATGGAAGGGCTAAAGAAATTTCACACTTCCTTTTTTCATTTTCATGAAAATAAGGCCTTGACATACCCATATAAAACTCATAGAAGATAAAGGAAGTATGGAATAATTTTGGAAGGTTAAAGATTGAGTTTAGGGATGGAATCCCTAAAAGAGCAAAATAAAGCTCCAAGAGATTTTAGTGGACCTTATAAAACATGTTTTCAAGGTGTTTAGAGACATATAGATAGGTGAACCTTATATCTTTATTATAGGATAATTACCCTGCCAATTTTGAGAAGGAAAGGACAAGGGGAAAGTAGTTTTTAAAAGCTTCAAATTGCCTCAAAACACACTAAAACCAAGTAGTGAATTCTACAGGGTTTTGGTCTAAAAGAGGATCCTCTTTAATCAGCATGGAATAACTTGACTAAGCATCATGCTTGAATGACTCTAAATGACCCAAATGAACATTCATGACTAAAAGATCATCTTAAAGGGTTTGAATATGGTTTCTACTCCATACACACATGCCCTATCCATACACTATCTTAAAAAATGCATCTACAACCAAGGTGGAGTTTCAAGCTTAAAGCAGGTATCTTATTGCATAGATGGAGGTTAGGTTGTGTTCATGGTTTCAAAGGATGATTAGAAACTATATTAAAGTCCCAACCTCTTTATGAGTAAAAATGCTTTCTTTTCAAACCTAAGAGCACCTATAGGGATCAATAGATGCAAGATTTCTCAATTCTATAGGTAGGGAGGACTAAATTGTGAGATAGGGGCTTGTAAGGCCATTGGCAGGGGTTTTTATGTGAATATAATTAGTAAAATTGATAGAGTTTGCATTTGAAAGATTAAGTGAGGTTTGTACCCTGTTCCTAGTGTTTAGACCATGCTCAAGTAATCCTCAAACATGGAGTAGACATGTATTATGATAGTGTTTATCTAACTAATGTGGGTTCAGAGTTAATCAAGTATTTTGTGACCTCAAATGTGAAATTAAGAAGGTTTTCTCCATCATAATAACCTTATCCAAGCCTATGAATACCTATAGGCAAGACCATGATGAAGTTGTCCCAGTCTTGAGATAAAATGGCATACAAATGGCCTAATGGATATTAAGGGAGTGATAAAAAATTAAATAAACTAATGTAAAGGCAAGGAAAGGTTAATGAGGTTTCAAAACATCCTATTAAATACCTTCATGAGGTAATAGATACCTATAGTTATCTCTTGGAGGAAGATTGTCTCAGTCACTAGTCAAGAGATACCCTGTTTTCCTACAAGAAGGAACTTGGCACTCTTAGGTGAGTTTCCATATAAATGAAAAGTTTGGTAAGATTAAATGGTATCAATATATAATTTAAACATCATTAAAATATATTTGGATCCCATTAAACCTATAGGAGTGAGAAAATGCAGAGGTGCCTTAGTTTCAATCAGTAGGGTATAATTTGGCAAGGGTAAGTGAAGCATAGACTATATAGAAGTGAAAGGTAGGTTTAAATGACCATTAGAGGATCCATTATGATCCAATAGTTTCCTTAACATTCCAAATACCTTTATTAGGTACTAAAATTCCCTTCCCACTTAGAAAATGAACTACACTCTGTACAAGCAAGCTGGTAAACCTCTTGGTTCAAAGGGTAAACATGAAGATTATGAAGGAGGAAGTGTTATAGATGGTCATAAAAGCTCAATAATAATTAAATGAGTGTGAGAAACATGTTTAATAAAATTAGGGTCATGGTTTTGGCTTGTAAGAGTGACCACCAAGTGCTTTTAGAGAAACTTGTAGGAAAACAGGGTTTTTTAGCCCATTTTTTGACATTTGGAGATGGTTTGGCATCCAAAAATTAGAATCAGGACAAAAACTTTGGTAAAAATGGTAATTATGACTTTAAAATATCCAAAAAAAATCATTTTCCATAGTTTATAATGGAAATAACTCTCTATTTTATCTCAGAGACCAGCCACTCATGAAAATCATAACATTGACAAAACAGGTAAAGGGTGCCAAAATGAGTAAAGGACTTAAGATAAGGCCTTGGGATATTAAATTAAAATTAGGGGATTTGTATGTAAGATTTATGGATTATTATGAACACTAAAAAAATCTCTAACCCTTTAGGATGACCTAATTATTCATGCACATACTCTAATTAGGCAAGTTTCCAATAAGCCTAATTGGCAAAAGAGAGGAAAAGAGATGAAAAGAGTGTTTGAGAGGTTATGTGATGGATTTTTGAGTATTAATGAGGTGTTAAAATCCATAGTAAACCATACTAATCATTTTAGAGCATCACAAGTGATCCAAACTAGCCGGGGGCATGCCAAGCCAATTAGGCCTTGAGGAGGCTTAAAAGCAATTGGGGATCTACCTTCATTTTTAGTCCTCAATGAGCTATAAAGATGATTGGGGAATGTTTATGGAGTTAATTTAGACATTTATGAGATTTTTTTATGCAAATAGACTTTCAATAAGATTATTTTTGGCCTAGAGATAGCCCAAGCATGCGGGGAAGTGAAGAATAAGATCGATAGGTCAACTTGTAAAGCTCATATCTTGGCTAAGGATCTATATGGGAACAAAAGGGGTTAAGGGGAGTTAGATAGGGTCCTAAATAACAAATATGTGGCATTTTTTTCAAATTTAAATGTGCCATATTTATGAACAATAGTTAAGAGTAGAAAGTAGTCTAAAACCCTAGTAAAACCCTTGGAGGAAACTGATGGAGAAAACAAGCATGGAGAGCCATTAAAATGGAATAGTTTGGAAAGGAATTTTTTTTTAACATGGATAAGACTCACTCGAGATCTCATACATGCAAATTGTCTATATGGAATTGTATGGACAACATACAAAATAAGGTTTTCTCACCATTTTTTGTGTTTTATAGGGTCTAGGATGTTTTAAAAGGTGAAATAAAGTTTAATGGGAAGATAAAGACCTATTATAACTCCATATGGTCATTTTATTTTATTAAAAAACTTCTAATTATCTTAACTAGATCTCTCCTTTTAGCTAGTCAAAAATGGCATAGTGAGCACAAGAGTGAAAAGTGTGGAAAACTCAAACAAATGAATTTTTAAGGTTAATTTGAGAATTAAAAGACCATGGAGGGTCTTTCCAAGTGTCAATAACTGCCTCCCATGTATTTTCATGGAAAACTAAAGGAATTTTTTATGCCAAGTGTGAAGGGTGACTAAAATAAGGAGTTTTTTAGACTATAGATAGTGATTGCTTCATTCCAAGAGTTTTTAAAGGAGTAAGAATGCAAAAAATACATGGAATTACATGATTGAAATCCTTAACTCTTATTCCCATCATAATACCTATCCCTAGTCAATGGCGGGATGTTTAAATAGGTCTATAATATGAAGGTAGTTTCCTAAGCTAGAATAAGGAATTTTGAGACACTTTTAATCAGTTTCATGAGTTGTATGGACATTTGGACCCCCTGACATTGAATGGATCATTTCACATCTATTTCATATGTAATTTTAACCTCCTTTGTTGAATTTACATGTGTACAAGTGACCTTTGGACTTCCCTTATCTTGTATCTCTCTTAAAGGATATAAATATAGACTCTTTTCACTTTTTTTAGTAGCCTTCATTGGTTGATGGTGAAACCCTAGCCAATTTTTTTATTTAAAGATTATTTAAGGAATAAAAATTTGATTTTTCCTACTTACATGTTGTGTAATTTAGTGTTAGTGCAATCTTGTTGGTCTTGTCTAGTAGAAGATTTTCTTTTTTAGCATGTTGTCCTTGATTGTCTACCAAGTGTACAAAAAGGATATTGTTTCAAGTCTTTGTTAGTAATATTTTATAAGTGTATATGTGTCTTATAAGTGGTTTATGACTGTATTCCCTCATGGAATCATCCATTATCATCCTAAGTATCAAATGCCTTCTTGAATCTAACATAAGAAACATTGATGTGATAATGCATCTTGAGTTGCAAGTTGTGTGTAAGAAACGCTTTGTTTATCTTTAAGTAGTATATATTTAGTCAAATAAGAGGATATTAAACATTGGTGCATCACATTTTGTTTTTCTTCTTTCTTTTCCTAACTCTTTTTATCCACAAGTTGATAAGTAAGAAAGTGTTTCAAAGAGTGCATCAAGGGAACTATCCCTTATAGAGATTCATCTATCAACATTGTCACCCACATTAAGAGGGATATTTCCATTATGTCACTTGGATGAGGAGAGATAGGCATCTCCTCAAGGGT
The DNA here is from genome assembly GCA_037957365.1 of Torreya grandis. Classification (NCBI taxonomy): domain Eukaryota; kingdom Viridiplantae; phylum Streptophyta; class Pinopsida; order Cupressales; family Taxaceae; genus Torreya; species Torreya grandis. The sequence goes on along the minus strand of JARHVA010001419.1, from coordinate 819,888 downwards.
GTAAACTCAAGTGTCAATAGTTTTTGGCATGCTCGGTGGGACCCTAAGTCCTATAATATTATCCAAGATTGGTGTTGGTCTTGGCATAGTTATAGCTACAAGAGTATCTACATTCAATACCTAGTGACTCTACTAAAGTTTTAAACTCTTTGTTTGCTAATCAGTTCCTAATTTCCTTGCCAAAGGTGGCCACTAGGTTTGATGATAAAGGTATACCCTTTGAGTTTGTGTAATTACCTCTATATTTTGCCAAAAGGTTTAGGTTTGTGAATACTCATCCTTATTCAAGAGAGTTGGTGTTTAATAAGTTTAATTTATTGTTTAGTTCAATCCATAATACTCATAAGTCACATTCCAATATGGCTAGAAACCAACCTTTTGTATCCTTCACCAGATCATCTCCTTTGAATCTTGTCTAATATGACCAAATTCTAGGAGTATCCCTTAAGAGTGTTCCATATTTTAGTAGAGAGGGTCCTATTACTACCATTGAACATATTAGAAACATAAAAACCTTTTGTAATATCCATAATATTTTTTAAGATAATGTGGCTATTAGTTTTTTGGCATTGTCCTTTAAAGGAAAATCTTTAGATTGGTATGGGACTCTACCTGAAAATTCTATTAGTTCATGCGATGAACTAGGATATATATTGACTAAGAGGTTTGGAGAGAAGAGTTATCATCTATCTCTAGCTGAGAAATTGAACACTATCAAGAGGGCACCATGAGATTTTATACAAGATTTCAACACTAGATTTCAAAAAACATGGGATAAGATCATAGTGCTTGTGAGACCTACTCCAAACTATGCATTTTTTTACTATCTAAAAGCATTAAATAGTGATGTAGCAATGATGATCCAATCCATGGGTGGGAATACACTACTTTTTGCCTATGAGATATCCATAAATGCTAATATTTGTCTTGTTCAAGTATGGAATATTACTCCTAGGCCACTAATTCCATTATTCCCTAATTTGCAGCCTCTTAGCTAAGTTTTATTGCCCATTTTCACTCCTTTTCCTAGTTAAGAAAGGCCTACCGTTACCCCTTCAAATGAGATCCATGAAGTTAAAATCTTGATCCAAAGAGTCAATAATGAGTTGGTTACCCTCAAAAGGCAACAAGCCCAAGGTTATAGGCCATACTGACCCTACAATCAGTGTGGGTAAACCAATAGGCCTCCTTTTCAAAGTAATATGCAAGGACAAGGTCAAATATCTCATGCAAGGCCTTATCAAAGCTATAATCCTAATGTGCCCTCATACTATAAATCTCTTGTTCCTACCCAAAACAACCTTATTCAAGAACAACCATGATATCCATATTTTGAGAAAAATCAAGAACAAATTGCTTATACAAATGAAATGCACTATCAAACCATGGCAATGCAAGGCAATCAAGCTTCCCAAGTCCCAAGCCTTGAGGGACCAATGCAAAGAATAATGAAGAATGGTCAACCATAATTTGATTCTACCCTCATAAATCATTTGGAGGGAGAGTTTTTTGTTATTAATCACTTGGGGAATTCAAGCAATATGAATACTAGTGTTGCCTCTAACACTAGGTATAAGAAAAGGGTTGTTGAAGAGCAAAAATGAGCAACTCAAGGACCTATTTTTGTCCCCACATCATCCCTAATGGTGAGTGTGTCAAACTTAGCTCCTAAAGTACAAGATGGTCAAAAGTTTCAGAATATAAAGACAACTCCTATTCACCCACCTTCATAAGATACATCACAAGGAGTTAGTAATGGATCCCCCAAAGGTGAGCACTTCTTCCATTAATGTTGTAGACCAAATGAAGAATCTACACATGAACATATCATTGTGGGATTATTTGACAATACCAGGGTAGAAGGATATGCTTCAAAAGGAATTGCAAGGATTAGGTAAGCAAGTTGGCTCATCTAGAAATGAAAATTTTGTCCTAGTTAATGGAGCTCAAACTATGGATGGTCAAGTGAAGAAGAATGAAAAAACTCCTCTTTTATACCTATATCTAATCATTAGTGATTTCTTGGTTCATAATTGCATCATAGATAGTGGGGCTAGCACTTTAATTATGCACAAGTGTATAGAAGATAAACTAGGCCTCAAATATGAGCCAACGACTAAAGGATTCTTACAATTGGATGGATCACTAGCCAAGACATTGAGGGTAGTTAAAGATTTTAATTTGATCCTGCATTTTTACCCTACCTTTTCTATTCCTCATGATGTAGTTGTGGCATATTTACCTCCATACTTTGCCCTTTGCTTGTCAAGAGATTTTATAGCTAAGATAGATGGATACTTGGAAACTAATTGGTCTTACATGGTGTTTAGGATAAATTATGGTACTAAGGTGAAGATTGAATCAGAACCTATTCATAATAATCACTTGGATCCTTACACACCTAAAGTGGCAAATGTCAACGATGCCATAATTGATGAATAAGAACTCCACATAAACCAATCTCCAACATCTTCCCTTGAAGGAGTTTTTGATTTGTAGTTAGATGAATGGGGAGATGAACATTATGAACATGATCCTTACAAATTCATGGAGGAAGCTATCCTTGGGATGTATTTTATGCATGAGGACTCTTTCATTCTAAATTTGATGAAACTATGTGAAGATATAAATGGTTTATGGGAGATTTTCTTTGATGGATCAAGAAGCAATATTGGGGTAAGTGGTGGAGCAACATTGGTTTCTCCTTAAAAGAAAGGTACTATTCCACTTTTAGATTTCAATTCTCTTGTACCTGTAATGTGGTAGAATATGAAATCCTCATTCATGGCCTTGAATGGGATAGGAAAAGAGGTATTAAAGAGTTGCAAGTGTATGGTGATAGTGAGCTTTTTGTGAACCAAGTTAGAGGATAGAATTTGACTAAAAACTCTTTGCTTAAGTCCTATAAGCATAGAGTGTGGGATATTATGGAGGATTTTTAAGATTTAAACATCGCATCCATCCCAAGAGAGGACAACAAACGTGTTGATAGGTTGGCAGAAATTGGAGCTCAGTTTGATGTTCTAAAAGGTATAAAAGAGGATAAGAACCATCCACATCTCAAGGTAATTATAATACCCTCCATACCAAATAATGTCACTAATTGGAAAGTGTTTGATAGTGATCAAAAAATAGCACTTTTCCTACAAGAAGACATAGAGTTTTCTTCCAAAAATCAGTCCAAACTACAATAGCAATATTGAGGACAAATTATCCAATTAAACTCCAACAACCTTCCTAAAGGCCTAGTCACTCTTGAGAGCATATTCAATGATGATGACCAGCTAAAGAAAGAGAAGGTAGTCATTTATACCAAGCAATAAAACTATGAGAAATTACAAATATTCAAGGACAAGTTTCTTGCACTTAGAAAGATATGTACTAGTAAAGAGAAGAATGCTTTTGTTGAGTTATGCAAGGAGTTTTTTGATGTCTTTGCATAGGAGTATAGTGACTTGAAAGGATTTAAACCAAACTTATTTCAACATATCATAGAGATAGATGAAAATTATAAGCCTATAAATTAAATACAAAGGCTAATCAATCCTAGGATTGAGCCCCTCATGAAGAAAGAACCCACTAAGTTGATCGAGTCCAAAATTATCTTTCCTATTAAGCATTCATTTTGGTTGGAAAACTTAGTCCCTGTTAGGAAGAAGAAATGAGAGATCAGATTGTGTGTTGATTTTATGGATTGAAGGATCATTATCCCCTCCCTTCCATGGAATAAATCTTTCAAGTTATGGCAAGTAGTGAAATGTTTTCTCTCCTTAATAGGTATTTTGGGTATAATCAGATTTTGGTGAAGGAAAGTGACCAATATAAGAAAACCTTTATTAATAAATGGGGTACATATGCTTATAGGAAAATGACTTTTGGATTGTCTAATGTTGGATCTACATTTCAACATGCAATGGATATGGATTTTCAAGGACTAATCAATGACATTATGTTGGTGTTTCTTGATGATGTAACAATTTTCTACAAGGATGTAAAGGATCACTTGAATCACCTAAGGAATATTTTTGAAAGGTGTAGAGAGTTTTGGATCTCTCTAAACCCAAATAAATGTGTGTGTTTTTTTCATGAAGGAAAACTCTTAGGATACACTATCTCCAAAAAGGGCTTATCTATAAATCCTGAAAGGTTGAGTGCCATCTTGGCATTGTCTTTGCCTAAACACAAGAAAGGTTTGTAAAGTTCCTTTGGAAAAACCAATTTTAAAGGAGATTAATTCTTTATTTTTCTAATTGATTCAAACCTCTAACCTCTATGCTAAGGAAGGATTAAGTGTTCACTTGGACTAGAAGAATGAAGGAAAGTTTTGAGGAGATTAAACAAGCCATTGCCCAAGCTCCTACTCTTCCAAGTCCTAATTTCTCAAAGGATTTCAACTTGTATGCCTTTGGGAATGAAGAGGTGATCTCTAAAATTCTTACTTAATCAAATTATGAAAATTTAGAGTAGCCTATTTCCTTTTTTAGTCAAAGTTTGGAAGGCTATGAGGTAAGATACACCTATATTGAGAAGTACTTTCAATTGTTAAGAGTCTAAATAAGTTTAGGCATATGTTGTATAAAAATAATATTAACATATTCTTACCTCATCCTAGTGTCAAATACTTCCTTTTGAGTAGAGATTTGAATGAAAAGAGGGCTGGTTAGATCACAAAAGTGATGGAATATGATATGGAAATCAAGACAACCAAGCTAGTAAAAGGGAAGGGGTTATGTGAGCATCTTGATTCAGATTTGAAGGAGAAAAAAGATGTTGTTTTGGAACTCCATGATGACCATATGATAGCTTCACCTTCATCAATGACAAGTTGGACACAATATATGATCCATTTTCTTCAAACTGGTGAGTGCCCACAAAGCTTAGATAGAGCTAGAAGAAGGTACTTTAGATTTCAATCCATTCCTTATGTACTTGTTGATGGAGTATTGTTTAAGAAAGAATTTTTACGTGTGTTATTAAGGTGTATTGAATCAGATCAGGTTGATAAATTACTATTTTAGATTCATGATGAACCAGTTGGTGGTCACTTTGCTCCAAGAACCATAGCTACTAGGATTATGAGGGTTGGATACTTTTGGCCTAATTTGTTCAAATACACCCATGGTTGGGTAAGTGCCAAAAATGTGCTCTATTTGATGGTCAACAAAATCTTTCTACCTTGCCTCTTCATCCAATTCAATTTTATGCACCCTTTATGCAATGGGGTTTGGATTTCGTAGGCCTAATCAATCCACCTTCTAGTGCTAGTAATAAGTGGGTGTTGATTGCTACAGATTACTTTAAAAGATGGGTGGAGGCTATATATATTAATAAGGCAAATGAAAAATCAGTTATAGACTTTTATGAAGGTATAGTAACAAGGTTTAGGGCTCCTTCAATAATAATTTTAGATAATGCATTGGATTTTCTTGGAACAAGGACAAGTGAATGGGCTTTGAAGTATGGCATCTATCTTAGCACCTCTTCCAACTATTATCCACAAGGGGATGGACTATTTTATTCCACTAATAATAATCTATTTAGAATCATAAAGAGGATAATGGAGGAGAATCAAAGGACTTGGCATTCCAAGTTGAATACAACCCTTTGGGCTGATAGGATCACACCAAAAAGAGCTATTGAAAACTCACCATACATACTTGTCTATGGGAGAGAAGCTATACTACCTATTTGACTTAAGTTACTAGCCTTGGACCTCACTTATCAGCTGTAATTGATAGGTAATGAGAGCATGAAGGTCATGTTATGTGAGTTGATAGAGCTTGAGGAGACAAGAGATCAAGCAATGAAAACTATTAGAGCTCACCAAGAATAATAAAGAGATACTTTGACAAGAAATACATGCAAGGAAGTTTCAAAGATGGAGACATTGTCCTAAAATGTGATGAAGATAGAGCTAAACCTAAAAGACACGTAAAGTTTGATTCTTTGTGGAGTGGTCCATATATGATCACACAATGCAAGCAACACAATGCTTTCCAACTCTCAAGGTTGGATGGAGAGGAGCTTCATATTCTAGTCAATGTGATATATCTCAAACATTTTTATTAAATTTCTCCTCTCTCTTTGTACATAGTTTCTTTCTTTCTTTGTGTTCCCAAAGTGCTTATGCACATGTGTGAGTTTTGTCTTGTCTCTTGCCCTGTCTTGCTTTTGTTGGTGTGGTATGTTTGCTTTGTGTTTGTTTTTAGTAATTTCCTTGCTAATTGTATTCAATAATACATTTACTCCATTATCACTTAGCAAGATAAGGCTACTGGTTTATAGTATAGCAGGCATACTATCCCTATCAGTCACCATTTTGTTGACTAAATTTGACTTTTTGGTCAAATTTGGGCACCCCTAGGCAATTTTTTTTATTTTAAACATTTTAATGGATCATAATATATTTTAATAGGAAGTATTACTTGTTATATGATGACATTTGAGGTAATCTTGGCTTTACTCTTAGTCACATTAATCAATTTGTCCATTTGGGGTCATTTATGTAATTGTAGGGGTCATTAATGCAAATGGAACATTTCCAAAGGTGCATAAGTGTCTTAACTTCATTTAAAACGTCAAATAGGTCATTATTAGTGTTAGATATGTTAGTTACATCAGAATTTTTCAAGTTCCCTAACTGAAATTGTAAACATCAATTGAAAAAGAGGAAAAATGGCACTTGCATAGCACATAGGGAAGTGTTACATATTTGTAAGATCATGGGTGGTATCCTCATATTTATAACACTCATATCCATGATTTTTTTATCTATAAGTGTCATTTTTAATCCAAAATCATTCTACACATTTCTAGTTTTTTTAGACAAACTGAAGTGACCCTCAGGTTTTTGTTCTATACGAGAAGCACAAGTAGTTTCAAGACAAATGCTTTTGGTAGATGATATTAAACTCTGAAACATTAATTTTAATATATTTATTTTTAATATTGGTAAATTATGTTGTGTGAACCATTTCTAACAAGTTGATTGTGCAGATTTGATAGTTATTTGGTACAACCTATAGGTTTTGCTCCATTTCTACCAAATCCATATGAACCAGTTGGTGATTTTGGATCCATAGGATGTATAATTCCTTATCACATGGTATACACTATTTTTTTTAAGTCTCATAGTTTTTGTACATGTGTTTTAGTACATATTTCAAGAAGGTACCACCAAGTGTAGTTCTAGCTAAGATGTCTCTTACTTGCTAAGTTTTTTCCCCTTTAGAGGTTTCATATAACTGGAAAAGAGTGTCCCATAAGTCCCTAGGTCATATCACTACTTCCTCTCATGTTTTGATCTCACCGTGGCACTCTTTGAGTATCTTACAAGCTTATCTTGCTCCATTTGCCAACTTCATGCCTAGTTTCAGTTGAATTCTAAGCATAAGCTTATTCATCCTATATATAAGGTGGTAATTGAGGTGTTTTGGATTTTTCAAGACTTTCGAGTTTGAGTGAAGTTCCTTTTTCATGTTAAATGAGGTATATATTTGACCATGTTCTCATGACCCAAGCTATCTCAATCATGAAAGGCCATTGTCTATTGAATTCCATGTATGTATAGGTGATCTTCATGTTGTAATAGGTGTTTTGAAGCTAGTTCCAAGTTTCAAAATATGGAGGTCACATGTTTGAAGATTGACTATGGAATTGGGGTATTTTTTAGCTAGTTCACCACCATGTTTACCTCAATTCTATACTTTATCCACATATTCTACACAAAACATGCATCTACAGGCCCTTGATGACATCATGCTAGTGTAAGGAGAGATGGATGGGGGCCATAATTTCTTATTTTCCTTTAAATGCATTTGAAGGTTCATTAAAGGCATATGAATTCTCATTCATACACATGTTTCTAGATGTCCACACTCAATTTACTATTTGCTTCTCAAAACAACCTTCCACAAGTGGTTGAGCATGAGTTTAGGTGTGTACAGAAGGGATAAAGCAATTTCACACTTTATTTTTTCATTTTAATGACAATAAGGCCTTGATATACCCATAAAAAAATCTTATAAGATAAAGGAAGCATGTAATCATGTTGGAATGTTAAATACTAAGTTTAGGGATGGAATCCCTAAAAGAGCAAAATAGAGCTCCAGGAGGTTTTGGTGGACCTTCTAAAACATGTTTCCAAGGTGTTTTGAGACATTTAGGTGGGTGAAACTTATATCCCTATCATATTAAAAGGACCCCACCAATTTTGAGAAGGAAATGACAAGGGGTAGGTGGTTTTACAAAGCTTCAAAAGTGCCTCAGAAAACACTAAAACTAAGTAGTGAAGTCTACAGGGTTTTGGTCTAAAAGAGGCTCCTCTTTAATCAACTTGGCATACCTTGACTAAGCATCTTGCTTGAATGACTATAAATGACCCAAATGCACATTAAAGACTAAGAGTTCATCTTGAAAGTTTTGAATATGGTTTTTACTCCATACACACATGTCTTGTCCGTACACTGTCTTAAAAAATGCATCTATAGCCAAGGTGGAGTTTCAAGCTTGAAAGAGGTGTCTTCTTGCATATATGGAGGTTAGGTTGTGTTCATGGTTTAAAAGGATTATTATAAATTTTATCAAAGTCCCAAGCCTCTTCATGAGTAAAAAATATTTCTTTTCAAACCTAAGAGCACCTACAGGGGTCAATAGATGTAGGATTTCTCAGTCTTACAGGCAGGGAGGACTAAATTATGAGATAGGTCCTTGTAAGGCCATTGGCAAGGGTTTTTATGTGAAGATAAATAGGAAAATTGATGGATTTTGTATTTTAAATATTAATTTAGGTTTTTACCCTATTCCTAGTGCTTAGAACATGCTCAAGTACTCCTTAGGCATGAAGATTGGCCACCTACAAGAGTCAAATAGTTTTGGTGAAAAAGGAGTGAGTAGACAGGTATTTTGATAGTGTTTAGATATCTAATGTGGGTTTAGAGTTGATCAAATATGTTTTGACCTCCAAGTTGAAATTAAAATTTTTTTCTCCATCATAATAACCTTAGCCAAGCTTATGAATACCTGCAGGCAAGACCATGATGAAGTTATCCCAGTTTTGAGCTAAAATGGCATAAAAATGGCCTAATGGATATTAAGGGAGTGATCATAGAGTCAATAAAATGATGTAAATCTAAGGAAAGGTTAATAATGTTTCAAAACATCCTATTAATTACCTTCATGAGGTAATAGATACCTATAGTCAGCTCTTGGAGGAGGACTATCTCAGTCACCAATCAAGAGATATTTAAGCTACAAGAAGGAACTTGGCACTCTTAGGTGAGCTTACATCTAAATGAAAAGGTTGGTAAGATAGCATGGTCTCATTATACAATTAAAACATCATTAAAATACATTGGGAGCCCATGAAACCTATAGGAGTGAACAAATCCAGACGTGCCTTAGTTTCAGTTAGCAGGTTATAATTTGGCAAGGGTAAGTGAAGCATAGACTATCTAGAAGTGAAAGGTATGTTGAAATAATCATTATAGGATCCATTATGATCCATTAGGATATATAAAATTCCCAAGAACTTGCTTAGGTTCTCAAATTCCCTTCCCACTTAACAAATGAACTATAGTTCGTATAAGCAAGCTAGGAAACCTCTTAGTTCAAAGGGTAAGCATGAATAATATGAAGGAAAAAGTGTTATATATGGTCCTAAAAGATAAATAAGAATGAAATTATGGTGATAAACATGTTTAATCAACTCAAATGAATGTTTTTGGCTTGGAAGAGCGACTACCATGTGTTTTTGGAGAAACATGCAAGAAAATAGGATCTTTTAGCCCCTTTTTTGGACATTTGGAGATGGTTTGGCATCCAAAACTTGGAATCAGGAAAAAAATTGTTAAAAATGTTAATTATGAATTTTAAAATTTCCCAAATCACTCATTTTTCATATTTTATAAATGAAATACCTCTCTAATTTATCTCAGAGATTAGCCACTCATGAAAATCAGAACTTTGACAAAACATGTAAAGGGTGCCAAAATGAGTAAAGGACTTAAGATGAGGCCTTGGGATCTTCAATTAAAATTAAGGGATGTGTATAGAGGATTTATGTATGAGAAGGAACACTCACACAAGCTCTAACCCTTTAGGATGACCTAATTTTTCATGCACACTGTCTAATTAGGCAAGCTTTCACTAGGCCTAATTGGCAAAAGAGAGGAAAAAAGATGAAAGGAGTGTTTGAGAGGTTATGTGATGGATTTTTTAGTATTAATGAGGTGTTAATATGCATAAAAAACCATCCTAATCATGTTATATCATCCCAAGTGATCCAAACTAGTAGGGGGTATGCGAAGCCCATTAGGCCTTAAGGAGGCTTAGAGCCAATTAGGGATCTACCTTCATTTCTAGTTCTTGATCAGCTATCTAGATGATTTTGGCATGTTTATGGAGTGAATTAAGACATGTATGAGATTTGTTTATGCAAAAAAACTTGTAAGAAGATTATTTTTAGACTAGAGATAGCTCAATCATGCAGGGAAGTGGAGAAATAAAATCAATAGGTCAACTTTTAAAGATCATATCTTGGCTAAGGATCTGCATGGGAAAAAAAGGGGTTAGGGTAAGTTATATAGGGTCCTCAATAAATAATTTGTGGCATTGGTTTGAAATTCAATGTGTCATCTTTATGGACAATAGTTAAGAGTAGAAAGTAGTCTAAAACCCTAGTAAAACCCTTAGAAGAACCCAATGGAGTAAACAAGCATGGAGAGCCATTAAAATTACATATTTTGGAAATTAAATTTATTGTAACATGGATAATACTCACTCAGGATCTCATCCATGAAAATGGTCTATATGGAATTGTATGGATAGCATACAAAACAAAGTTTTTCTCACCATTTTTTGTGTTTTTTAGGGTCTACAATGTTTCAAAAGGTAAAATCAAGTTTTATGGTAATATCAAGACCTATTATAACTCCCTATGGTCATTTAATTCTATGAAAAAACTTCTAAGTGTCCTAACTAGAGCTCTCCTTTCAACCAATCAAAACTAGCATAGTGAGCACAAGAGTGAAAAGTGTGGAAAACTCAAATGGATATATTTTTAAGGTGAATTTGAGAAGTCCAAGACTATGGAGGGTCTTTAAAAATGTCACTTACTCCTCATGGATTTCCATGGAAAAATGAAGGCATTGCTTAGTCCAATTGTGAGTGGTGACTGAAACAAGGAGTTTTCTAGACTATAAACATTGATTGCTTCATTATAGGAGTTTCCAAAGGAGTAAGAATGCAACCAATGCATGGAATTTAATTATTAAATTCATTCCCTATTATTCCCATCATCAAGCCTATTTTTAATTAGTGTTGGGATGTTCAAATAGGTCCAAATGATGAAGGTAGTTTCCTGAGCTAAGATAAGGAATTTTGAGACACTTTTCATCAGTTTCATGAGTTGTATGGACATTTTGACCCATTTACATTTAATGGATCATTTCAAATCTCTTTACCATGAAATTATAACCTCCTTTCTCAAATTTATCATGATTAAAAATGACCTTTGGACTTCCCTTGCCTTGTATCTCTCTCAAAGGCTATAAAGTTGGACTCTTTTGGCTTTTTTTAGCAGCCTCCATTGGTTGATGGTGAAACCCTAGCCAATTTTGTACTTAAAGGAATCTTGAAGGAATAAAAAATTTATTTTTCATACTTACATGTTGTGTAATTTAGTGTTAGTGTAATATTGTTGGTCTTGTCTAGTAGAAGATCTTTTCTAGCATGTTATCCTTGATTGTCTACCAAGTGTGCAGAAAGGATATTGTTGCAAGTCTTTGTTAGTATTATTTTCTATGTTTATATATGTATTATAATTGTTTTATGATTATATTCCCTCATGTAATCATCCATTACCCTCTTAATTATCAAATACCTTCTTGAATCTAACATATGTAACATTGATGTGACAATGCATCTTGATTTGTGAGTTGTGTAAGAAAAGCTTTGTTTGTCTTTAAGTATTATATATTTAGTAAAATAGGAGGAGATTAAACATTGGTGCATCACTTTTTGTTTTTATTTATTTTTCTTAACCCTTTTTATCCACAAGTTGATAGGTACTAAAGTGTTTCAAAGAGTGCATCAAGGGAACTAGCCCTTCTAGAGATTCATCTCTCAACATTGTCACACACAGCAAGAGGGATTTTTCCATCGTGCCACTTGGATCAGAAGAGATAGACATATCCTCAGGGGTGAAAATCCAAGTGTCAACACCAAGTTTAAAATAAAACCAAGTTATAAGGTAAAGCCTTTTAAGACTAAAAAGGAAACAATAAGCACAATTAATGCAATTTCATAATAGCCTAATCAACTTGTCTTATCTAGTATACCAAAGAGACAATTTACACACTTAACTAAGTCTCCAACTTCATTACTCCCACAAGGAGTAGAGTGTCATCTTATATCTCACTCTCATCCTATAGAGGTCGATATGAGTCAGCCTCTACCTAAAGGATATGATGCAAATGCTTATTATGATTATCACCAAGGAATATGGCATTTTACAAACATATGCTTTACCTTTAATCATAATATCCAAAACATTATTGATTACCAAAATATTACATTTGATGATCCTCCAAAGGAATCATGTTCACAATTTGTTGATTACTAGAAATAGAAAAATTTTAACAACCCTTTGAAAGACCATTCTAAGAAAGAACTAGAAGTGAAAATGGCATACAGTTCACATGATTCTCCATTACATTATGGGCACCCATTAGATGTGTTTATTGGTACTTATACATGTAATATACCTCCTATGGTTTAGAGACCTTTTATTACCTTTGATGGTAGTGAGACTAAGGATGATGACTCTGATCTTCATTCTTTATTCATTTGAGCATGCCTTGATTAAAAAACCTATACATAGTGTTATGATTGATAATGGTATAAGTGAAAACATTTATACCATGACATTACTTACACACTTTGGTTATACTCATCATTATTTAAACCTTTCTACTAGATCAGTTATAGTATTTGATGGGACCTCTAACAGGGTCTTGGTGAGATTGATTTACCTTTACAACTGGGTACTGCACATGTGGTTACTGCCCTTTTAGTTATACCTTTTACAAGGGTCTTTTATATGTTATTGAGATGACCTTAGATACATACTCTTTTAGAAGTACCTTCTATAATGTATGAGTATGTTAAATACATTCATGTCAATCAGGTAATTAAAATTTTTAAAATTCCTAATAAGCATCCTCTTGAACAAGAGAAATTTATACTCAGGTAGTTAATTATCAATCCTACTAAGACCAATCCATCATAAAATGGTAAACAATAGGCAATCCTCTTTCTTAGCTGGCCATTACTTGAGATACCATTACATTAGAGATCCATAGTGGGTTCCATGGAATCTTCATCTATTATGCACCATGTTCAAATATTCAAAGCACCTACACATGTTCTTATTATTGTTATTCCAAAGAAACCATATAACACTCAACAATATGTTCCATGAACCCCTACTCTTATTACTCCTATTATTTATTCGTGACCACAGAGTCCTATAATACATACATAGAGAATTGTAAATCCTACAATGATAGATATTACATTTGGACATGATCCTTGGCATTAACATAAATTTATTATACTAGGTTCATAGTGGAGATATATCTTTGAGCATATTTTAGGTGAAATCATAGGTTAGTCTCTTCATGTATTCTAAAAAATACCAAAAAAATCAAAAAATATAAAAATATTTTTGGCATTTACATATTCTATTAATTCCTTGGCATCCATGTGTTAATTCCATGTTGATGGATAACATATCATTTACTTCTTCATACATGTGTTTCACACTTTTATTTAAGTGTGATATAGGCATACATAGATACATGATATATGCACTTATAGATGTTGGGATTTCCCTCTACTCAAATCACTAGGATGTTGAGGGCATCCACCTCTATGATCATGATATTCTCAGATTATATTATTATATGGTCACTTTACATTATCATGTTTGAGCTCATATATGTACTTACACATGCCTTTATACATGTTTATATCCTCTACAATGTACTTGATATGCTATGTACTTAACATTTTTTGCCAACAATTTTGATCCATGGGATACTATGATATGTTTATGGTAGATTCTTATGTTTTCATTTATGCACTTCCTTGAGTGTCTTTCCTTGCTATTATTTTATTTATTAAGCATTTTAATGTGTTACATTGTTTGTGGCTCACGCACCTTTGTTTATTTCTTTGACATTTAGATATGCCATTACTTGCTATATGGACATTTGAATATATCTTTCTTGATATTATGGACATATGACTAAGTCATGTCCATTCAATTGTGTGTAATTTGAACATGCCCCTTGTTTGTGGTCTCATTGGACCATTGTCTATTGACTTAATTTTGAGTGATCTTGTGGGTGTACTTGATTTTCTTGTTGATCTTGTAATGTTACTATCTAAACATTGCCATGATCTTTATCATACATCTTAGACCTTGATGTGATCACATTATATGCATTACAATTATACATTTACCTAGATATGTTATCTTATATAATACAAGGTTCATTCACAATTATATGGTTATCTTATCCTTTTGAGGTGAGGTAACTACCAATCTTCCCTCACCTCAAATGGGGGAATATCAGTGAGGGCATGTCATAGAGGCATGGATTCCACACATTTATAGTTGTAGATTTAGTGGGGGTATATCATAAAGACATGGCTCCCAAACATTCATAGTTTCAGATATATAGTCAAGGCATGTTTTGGAAACATATTCTCCATACTTATTTAATATTCAACATACCCATATTATAGTGGGGACATGTTTTAAAAAGATATTCTCCACATTGGTCCTTATATCTATTTTTTGATTTCTTTATGTATAGTGGGGGCATGTTATGGTAACATGTCACCCACACTTATTAAAAAATCCAAATTGGCCGAAACACACAGTTATATGATTTAGACACATATTCGTGGAAAAAATATATACATTGGTACCATTGTTATACACAATTTCAGCATGAGACATATCTAAGGTGCACATGTTATGTAATGTGTGCTTAATATTTAAAAATTAAATTAGTTTCAAATTCAAAACACTTTGAGGGACTATCACCACCCACTAACTTGGAATTTTATGAAATATATTAAGTTAATATACTATAATAGTTGGTTCACTTTTTGGTATGGTTGAGATGATTAAATCACTCGATCTTGCCAAGTTTTTAGGTTGGACTTGATTGTATCATCTAGCCTCACCAATTTGAAGGTGTGAGTTGACTTGGTTCACTCACACTCACCAGATTATAAATATGATTGGATTGCATGATTGATGTAGTCTCAACTACTAGGTGGCAATCCCTCTTTGCTCCAAGGTTAGGGGCATGTCTCTCTCTCTCTCTCTCTCTCTCTCTCTCTCTCTCTCTCTATATATATATATATATATATATATATATATATATCTTTCTCCTTAGATATATACACTTTTTAGATTTATATTTTTTATAATATGAGTTTTAGTGATTCATAATGGTACATCTTTCAAATAAAATTACCAATAGGCAAGCTAGTTGCATCGATACACATGTGTACTAAACTTTAATCTTTAAATTTCAAATCATTTAAATACTTCTAATTTTATATTATATGCATTGATTATATACTGTAACATGCTCTTGGTTGCAGGTTAGTCACCAATAAAACACTCAATTTGGACTCAAATAAATATAATGTGTGTTATACACACCCAAGTATGCATTCTATTCGTTTAAACTAGTAATTTTTATTACTAGATTAAAGGGGGGAAATGTAGACACTATTTCTAAATTATATAACACCTTAGTCTTGTATACTTGGCAAACTCAGACCTTGGTTGTTCATCTCATTTCTAGACCTTTTCTACTTATGTAAGTCTCACGTATGCTCTTTTTTATGCCCCTTACCCTATCTCTTAGTTCGACTAGTCTTATGTTGATAACCTAGGAATTATATCTTGAAATTTGCTTATATTATGCCTTTATGCGTTCTGAGCCTATACCTAGTTTCCTGCTCACTTGACACTTGCATCTTGGATAGACATCTACATTGACACTTGCATTTTTAGAGAACTTAATAACTTGCAAGTGTTAAGTTCTCTAAAAATCATATAATTTTCAAATGAAACATATCTTAATGGTCAGCTTAAGTGTTATTATGCAAGTTATTTTCCAAAAGGATTGGTATAAATATAATATTAACCCTCATTCATTCCTCACCTATAAACTTCTTACCTACTCACCAGTCAACTTACCAAAAGCACTCAATAAAGATTTCAAGTGAATAAAGCTTCCCTATTTTCTCCAACTAGCATATCAAGCATAGGGAAAACAAATATACAAGTCTAAAGTACTAAAGGAGAAACAAAAGGGTTATATTTTCCAAGTTAGAAGCTAAGTCATTATTGAAATTTCTTATCACACATTGCATGATTCACACACAAGCTAACATGTAGGGGAGAAAGCCATAAGTCTAAGGCCCTCTTTAAATTATTGGCTATGTAGGCAGTGGTTACTAACAGAGAGGTCTTTGGGGCATCTTGACACCATGTTCCCACTAACCCATTTTTCCAATGACCACTATGATGATGAATAATTAGGGTTTTGCTATTTGAAAATGAGCAATTGTCCATGACCCAAATCTAAATGCATGAAAGTGAGGCGATAAAAAACCTAGAAGCATTTAGGTGGTCACATCTTGTTTTAGTAGGTATTCCATATAGGACACCTGCATCTAGCCTAGACACTAGCATGACATAATTTTATAGGTGTACATAAGTGTTTGAGGCTATAGAGGCACTTAATCTAGAATTTGGAAACTATTCTTGAATACGCTTCTAGTCTACTTCTTACCTATTCTAGATACAAATTTGTATTAGCATCATAACCAACTAAGTATCTTATGTATTTGTCATTGCAATATCTATCATAATTTTTGTTTCTATTTTTAACATATCTTAGTATAATATACTCAATATATGTTCTATCTAAATTTTACAATTAATTATCCTACTATAGAGATAATTAATCATCCTTGTGCTATGGGCTATCTCTATCCCCTTTAACCCTTCATTCCCTAATCTAGATTTTTAGAGTTAAATATATTTCCATTTCCTGAATGTTTATATGATTATATATTATAAGGCAAGATATGAGATATTATCATTTATGGATAGATTTTTGGGATAAGATAAAATCAAAATTAACCCTGAAGATCAAAATAAAACATCATTCATCACACCTTTAGGAACATTTTGTTACATAGTTATGACTTTTGGATCAAAAAATGTTAGGTGTACTTATCAATGTGTTATGATGTATATATTTCATGATTGCATAAGTAAGATAGTTGAAGGCTATGTTGATGATTTATTGGCAAAACATAAAAAAGAGAAAATCATGCCATTTATTTGCATCAAATTTTTAAACTTTTACATAAATACAATGTATCCATACAAGTGTGTTTTTGGAGTCACTTATAGATATTTATTAGGGTATATAATATCTAAAAAAGGCATTGAAGTGGATCCAAAAAAGGTCAAATCTATTTTAGACATGCATCTACCAAAGGGATTAGATCAATTATGGTATTTACAAGAAAAAATTTAAGCAATTCGATATTTTGTGGCTCGACTTGCTAATATAAACAACCTTTTACTTGGTTAGTAAATAATGATACAAAGTCTGAATGGGATGAAAATTGTCAAAAAAAAATTGATGCTATCAAATAATATCTACTAAAACAACCTATTCTTTTACCACCTATTTCGAATAGACCCTTATTATTATATATTTCTACCATAGATCATGCTCTAGGAGTTTTATCGATGTAATATGATGATGATAAAAAAAAAATGTAGTATACTACATTAGTCTTACTTTGTTTTATTATCAAAATAACTAGAGTACCATTAAAAAAATATGCTTGGCTCTAGTATTTGTAATGCAAAAGCTACATCATTACATGTCAAATAATGAAATGCAAGTTATTACAAAAGTGTATCCTCTAAGATTTATAATATCTAAATCACATTTATCAAGATGAATTAAAAAATGGATGATGTTACTTATAGAATTCAACTTAAAATTTATTTCACAAAAAACTATGAAATGGAAAGTAATAACACATGATTTAGCTACAGATCCACTAACATATACACTACTAGTTAATGATGATTTTAGAGATGGTTTTACTTCTTAAAAAGTTAACAATGACATCTAGATAATGTACTTCTATAGATCTAAATGTGCCATAGGGGTTAGGGCTGGTAATTTTTTTATTACACCTCAAGGTCAACCCATGCCATTTTCTTATCAGTATGGATTTTCCTACGTGAGTAATATTATCAAATATGGAGCACTAATATTAGGATTATACATAACATTTATTTTACACATAAAGTGTCTCAACATATATGGAGATTTCCAAACTTGTGGTCAATTAGTTAACAAAGATATACAAGAAAAATCAATAATATATAATTCCATATAAAGATTTGGTGTAGCGATTAATGACACATTTTGAACATGTTCTCATAGAAAGTATACCTTGCAAATATAATCAACATGCAAGTGTTATGGCTAGTGCAGCTTCACTAACTCCTATTGACATGGATGATGATCATGATTTCTTTAATATACAATAGTTAAAACAATCATCCATCTCTATCGCCAAAAGTATGAGCCTTAGAGGTATTAAAAATTACTTGTAATGCAGGTAATTCAGAGTGGTACAATGACATATACATTTTTTTATACAAGGAAAACAAACCAGAGAATGCTACATGAAATGATAAAATGAAATTACAATGAAATTCTACTCATTATTTTATTATTGGTGGGATTCTATTCAAAATATTTTTTTATAGACTCTTCTTTAGATGCTTAAATTGTGAAGAGGCTAAATTAGCAATCTTAGACGTAAATGATAGTGCATGTGGTGGTCACTTTAGTGGTAAAGTTGTCTCTCACAAACTACTATGATATGGTTACTATTAGCCTACAATAGAATATGAATGTCATGAATATGAAAAACTTTGTCCATAATGTCAGAAGCATAGTAATCTCAATCACACACCATCACTGAATTAACACCTACTAATTCACCTTGGCCATTTTCATTATGGGTTTTTTGATTTGATTGGAAAGATAAATCTAGAATCAGTAGATGGTCATAATTCTATCATTATGGCCATAAAATACTTTACAAAATGGGTTGAATCCATACCTATTCAATCTACTACAATTGAGGACATATGTCAATTCTTAATGACACATCATTTCAAGGTTGGGAATTCCTTCAGCTATTGTTATAGATAATGGATCATCTTTTAAATATAAAACAATTAAAATATTTTGTGCAAAATATAAAATTCATCGTATATTTTCTACACCATATTATCTGCAAGGTAATCATCAAGTAGAATCTATAAATAAAACTCTTGTTAATATCTTAATAAAAATAGTTACTAAACATGGAACAAATTGGCATAATCATTTTATTTATTCACATTGATAATATTGTACAAGTATGTGTACACTGACAAAAGCAATACCATATTCTCTTGTCTATTGTATAGAAGCAATATTATTGCATGAGTCAAAAATCCCTTATTTACAGGTATCCCTCAAAGATATAATCAAAGATAATGAGTATCAATAAAAATTATTGCATGAATTATGAGTACCTAATGGCAAGCCCATACTTTTTATTGAAAATCCCAAAGTTTATCATGATTACATTAAATGATCATATGAAAAGAAAGTTTGAAATTGAGAACTTCAAGTAGAAATCTAGTGCTAAAGTAAAATCATAAAAATAAAAATGCAAATAAAGAAAATAAGGGAAAATTCAAACCAAGTTGATTGGGTCCATTTGTGGTTACAAAAAAAGTGGGCACATCAGCTTATCCATTGGCTACATTAGAGGAAAAGTCCATCAAAAAACACATGAACATCATGCATATATGCAAATACCATACTTAAAATTTTAAAAAACATTCCAATAGTTTAAAAAAATAAAAAAAGATTATACACAACTTTTGGATAATTTCATCTTATTCTTCTATTTGCTTGCACATGTGATCGATTGATCAATTCTTCTATGCCCCTACCTTTTGTTGACTTCTTGACCTCTTCATCCTTATATTTCACTTTCCATATCTAAACAATTCAAATAGTGATCAATTATGCTAAAGAGTTCCATTTACCTCTTTGTTTTCCCATTTTTCACTAACACATTATCATTTTCTATCCAAGATAGAATCACCCATAACATGATAGAATCATTTACCATTACTATCCCATTTGGTTAATCCTATCCTTAGCCAATTTTTGCTCAAAAATCACACTTTAAGTACATATAGCCTTAAAACTTCCAATTGTTAGCTTACTCACTTAGTTTCAGATAACAAATCACTATTTTTTCTATAAAACTTCTCTTTTTCAAATCTATATTATTCATACATGTGACATTTTTCAAAAAATGTACATTTGACAAAATGAAGATGTATAATTACTTATCTACATATATTTTTGATCTTCTATGGATTTCTAAAAGTTAAAATTCACATTCACCAGGGGAATATTGCTCATGTTTAGCAATCCAATCCTTTATATTACATATCTCACATTTACACATTTTGAAAACTATTTAAATATTTCTAACTTCTTCTATTTTCAACACTTTGCTTCATTTCAATTTCTAGTGTTGTTGGTTTTAATATTTCAACAATATGAAAAAAAATCATATATGTTAAAATGCAAAAACATTCAAATATTCTAAAAAATCCAAAATCAGGACTTGGGCATGATTAGTAATCTAGTTTACATCTTTGGAATATGTAATGTATCTCATGATTAGTAGATAGCATATTCTTTCTATATCACATGCATTTGGATGGATTTCATGAGTGTTTTGGAGGACATACAAAACTTTTATAAGGATTAAGATGTTGGCCTTTCCTTTAATCACTATTCTTTCTAAATTGGGGGCATCTTATTCACAAGTGAAAATATGTAGGTGTTATCATTATATGACCCCTATATTTTTGAGCTTTTATCTTATTTACAAATGTATTGCTAACATATCTATCTTACATAATGTACATGAATATGCTATATTCTAGGATATGATCGCATTACATATGCATATTTTAGACTACCTTTATAATTCTATGATCCATTGATGTTGTTTACATGTTGTCATGCCCATTTTTTTCCTCTAAATATAGGCATGACACAATTTTTCTACAAATAAATAACTAAAAGACATGAGCATAAATTAGCACTCACATCAATCAAATACACATATGTGAAATCTCTACAACTATCACAATACCATAACAAATCCATGCCAAATAATTAAGAGATAAACAAATCAATATATTTGGCCCAACACATAGGAACTTGTTCTCAAGTTCATGCCAAAGGGTACTGCATTAAGACATCACGATGACCATCAAACTCAGCCTCAACCACTACTGATGTAGTCAAGCTCTATGTGGCCACTTCAATAAGCTACCAACCACATCAACATCTCTTTAGCCTCTTGGGTCCATTCCCTACCACATGTCATCTCTCAAACAACCTAGGCTTTCTAGTTATTTTTCAAAATGCAAATGGCTATATCTATCAGGTTAGCAAGATGTCAACACATAGATAACTCTCAATGATCCACTTGTCTAGACTTGGTTGTACAATAAATTGAACTAATTTCAACTTGGGTTAGTGATATGGTGACACATTGATGGTTCCCAATAATTTTCTTCCCCAATGATTACCATTCAATAAGCTATGTTAACATCACTCTTGAATTAAATGGATGATGCCATGTAGATGGCTCCTAATGATCCACTTGCCTAACATTGATTGTATAATAGAACCTACTAACGTCACTCTTAGATTAGTGGGATGATGACATGTGGATAGATCCCAGTGATATACTTGCCTGGCATTGACTATATAATGGATCCTACTGACATCACTCCCATGTTAGTGGGATGATGACACATAGACAGCTCTTGATGATCTACTTCCCCAACATCAACCATATAATAGAGCCTATTGATGTCACTCCCAAGTTAGTAGGATGATAATGCATTGTTTCTTCCAACCAATTATGGAAAGTCATAAAAATGAATAAAGTAAAATATCATAATAAAAATGCCAAAATAATTATTTAGCTAAGCAAAATCTAAATGATCGATTAAGTCAACAAAAAATACCATGATAAAACAAAACACCATGTAAAAATCCTCAATAAATGGCTAAGGTAAGAAAAATGCATGTGTAGGCTACTGCCAACTACAAAATCTGAACCTAAAAATGGCTTAAGGCCTAAAGATAATGCTAGAACTAGTCATTTTAGCAAACAAGTAAGATAAAAACTAAAGCTCATAGATAAAATGCTTGGACAAATGCTGATAGGATAAAGCAAAGGCAAAGCTTGCCTATTAATAGTTTGTCACCATTAACGCATTCAAAACTAGGTCTACCTTCTTCAAAAGGTCTATACTATACTAAATAAGCTTGAATTTACTTAGATCGATACGACTTGACACTAAACCATTATCATTGGTATAGTTGACTATAAAATAATCATAAGGTAAATTTACTCTAACCGACATCACTTAAGAAACTACTCACTCCTATGAGCCAATGGGTCTATTCTTTAGAATATTATACCTCTAACATTAACACATGGATCCATTTACTCTATTAAGGCTAAGAGGTCAAACAATGCATTTATGAAGGTGTAGAAACACCATTCAAACATAAGTTTGTAATCTTGTTATAATTATTACATAATAACTAGGCATTATTAAAATTCTTTTTAATTTATTAGATGGTCTCGTTATAGGGAAGGTTTATATCAGTTAGTTTACTCAACTGCTAAGACCAAAGGGACTTTTCACAAAGCATCTTTTTTACCCAAATAACATCACCATTTAGATTTAAATAGTTTAGTTATATTGTCATTCCCAATAACAAACTCACAACTATTTATTTGAGTTCCACTCATATTTGCACAAGCTCAGTCCATTGAATCACAACACCTTTTGATTACAAAGGGAGACACAATGTTTATTTGATAACCCGCTCATGACAAATATTTAAGCAAGAGAATCAAATTGTCCATTTATTTAAAATATTTCTAAAGGCTAAAGAATATTTTATACATATAGGATCCTTCTCAAGGTCTTGTAAACTAAGTATTCTTAATTAGATACATCCTAGTTTATATTAGAGGTTTCAACAGTACTATAATAGAAGTCTTTACTGACAATTGGGTCATTACATAACATCTATCTTTCATACAATTAATACAAGTAGGATTGATACTTAATAACATTAATAATACATAATATTCCATCCAATTATTTATATAGAAAGATGCACATCTCTAGGCATGATTAAATAATGGAGGACCAGTCAGTCTTCAATGGTGTTCCTCATCCACTCCTAAGCATCTACTAGCCATAAGAAGGAAGGTTCACCTCCCAACCTTTTATCATCATTAAGTTATTGCTTCAAACACCCCTCTTAAGACTCCCAATTTTTAGCATGTTTATATCACTTGGTAAAGGCATGTATGGTTATCTAAGTCAGGGTATCTTAACATAAAGGAAAGACCATTCACTAACTACAATCCAAATTCTCGATTTTAACCTTAGAGACTCCCAGTCTAAAATACAAATCAAATAAAAATTCTAATGATCATTCAAGTGAAGCTAAGCATTCCAAAATATAAAACTAGCAAGAAAACTTTCACATCATAACAAGGTCCATCGATTGATTGGAGTAGCAAGAGGATACCTCACTTTATTACTTATTCTAATGGTCATGAGAGAGTTGAACAACCTTATACCATGCCCAACATAAGATGAATTTTATGAACTACCATCATGACATCCAAGTAAAGGTTAAATAACCTTCCACCATGTCTAGCATAAGAGGACTTTGACATGCTACTATATAGACGTTAATGGGAGGATCAAACAACCTTCTATTATGCCCAACACATGAGGACTTTGATACACTACCAACATGAAGATGTTACTCACAAACCACCATCACTCAGTTTAACATTAATATCTAATAATACACACACAATAATAGAATCACTTCATGCAAATAAGGAGGAACAACATCTCCAAGTTCCTCAAAGGACAAGCACAATATGGAAGCCAATGATCAACTATGGATAACTCAATAAAATAGGTAAAATAAACTAAGTCATAATATTCTCCTGAAGTAAAAGATCAAGAAGGAGAACATCATTACTTCATTCTAAAGAAATAGAAAAAAATTAAGTTAATGGGAAGCCCACCTATCAACTCCAAGATCATCTGGGCACTATCCTCCAATTGTCTAGACTCAGCTCTCCTAACCAGTTATCCATGTTTGTTATAATCTGATGCTTAGTCTAGCTTATTTCAAATTCACCAAAAAAATTCCTAAACTAAGGGAGTTCAACAATCGATATCTCAAGATCATCCAGCCACTAGGAACTTACCAATTCATGCCTCATTGAGGGACATGCTTTTCCATATTCAATTAAGGCACATAGTGGCTCTTGCAAGCTTTGATGGTTGCTTTAAATATTCACTTACCTCTTCCCACTTGATCTAGACTAAGGAAATCAATGGAAGATTTTCCAATTGGAAACTAGGCATTCTAGATGTTGGCTTCAAGATCTTTAGGTCAGGGAACAACAAGTTTCACCAACTAAACATAAAATATAGATGGTATATTAGGAAACTAACCACTTAGCATGGTTTAAGAAGGGTTAAAGTTATTTTAGTGGTATAGTCATGCTTGACATAGTCTCTTTCTTGCATTGGCCTTTTTCTTATTCCTGCACACTCGATACACACATCAAATTCTTCTAACCCAATATCTGAAGCAATGGAATTTATTCAAATAAGAAAATTTCAAAAAATTAACCATATCCAATCATTCATGTAATACCAAAATCTACGTAGATAATTTCATACGATTCAATACACTAGTTACCATTTTTTGAGCTTAGAAGCAATTATTCAACATGATTTAAGTCAATATATCTCATAGACATAAATTAATTTCATAAATAGACATTACATAAATAAATGTAAGCATAATTATTTCATAAGTAGGCAATCAAGGAAGATTTATAATGGGTCTTTCTCATGGTGCCCATCACATGAAAAGCCTTCATAAATATTTGCACGCCTTAGTTGGACATGAATTAACAACATAATTCAATAATCATAACAAATGAATCATAATTTCATAGTTATCTTTATTAAATATAATCACTATACAAAATGGGGCCTTACTGATGTCCTTAGTACATTACATCTTTTTTATCTATTGTGTTGGCTTGTGGCCCTTATGTGCAAAAACTTGATTGGTGCATCTCTATGAGATCTTGTGTATTGTTTACGACATTTGAATATGTCCTTTGAATTTGGCCTTCTACCCTATGCATGTTTGACATTTGAATATGTCCTTTGTTTGTGAAATTATTCATGTTTGTTATGTGTGAAAACTCTAACTTTGTGACATTTGAACATGCCCCATGTATGCATCCCTTAGCCTTTTTGTTTGATATTTATATCATTATGTTTGTTGTGTGTGTGCTTGTTGAGTTTATTGAGTTTGATAAGTTTTATGATCCATATCATGCACCACCATCATAACATACTAATTATGCATTATGATTCTATGAGATTCATTGATATATTGTATAGGCCTTACCTCATGAGTTACATAAAAAATGCAAAACTTATTATGTTAATACACTTTTTCCATATGTTATATTTTTTAATGATGACATATTTACTATGCATGCTTCAATTTATCTTCTCTTTTGATATGTATGACTTTTCATGATCAAATCCCTCACCTCAAAAGCGGGGTATTTTAATAGAATTCTCATGCATGAGATAAGCTTTTCAAAAAGAAAAAAAAAGATTTGGCACAAGTATAGTTTCAAAAGTTGAAAAGTGTTTCAAAATTTAGTCATTGGAACATATTATGGGGGCATATGCCATACATATTCACTCTTATTTTTAGGATCAAAATACAAGTCCACATGGTTTCAAATTTTAGAACAAAATTTACATTGAGCATCTGCATATAGTTTCAATGGGAGAATGGTATAGTTTCATACTACGTTCTTCAAACTCTATTTTTATATTTTCAAACATGGTAGGAGCATTAGTGTACTCCATTCTCTTGTGATCATGATTTTCATGAATAAAGTTGTAATTGAATCTACAAGCCATCTTTAATGGTTGATTTAGTTTAGGTTCTTAATGCATGACTTGGAGGCTACTATACACTCCAACATTATGTGTATAAATTCATGTTGGATTTTAACCCATTTCATAACTTGGGGTTACAAAGATGAGCAAAAAAGGTAAATTGAGGTTTCAACATTCCTTAATGAGTGTTATTTCAATTCTACTAGTGTAAATTCAATTTGGGGTTTGACCACACCCAAAAAAATTCTAATGATTTGGCTAAGGAACCATCTTCTCCAACTGCTTCATGGAAGACACTAATTAACCAATGATTCAAGGAAACATCATCATCAAAACAAGTCATAAATATCAACATTGGTTTTACACGTATAGGTGTATTCCTTCCATACTCTCATTTCAAATTATTAAATTTCTTAAAAAAATCAAAAGTTTAAGCAAATTTCAAATTTTTAGAATTTCAATAAATCTTCAAATTTCAAATTCAATCTTTCCAAATTTCATTTTTCAAAGGAACAAAGTAATTACTTCATGTTTTTTGTAGGGTTTTCCAATGTGTACGGCGCCTTGTATGATTGAAGTACTAGCTCAAAGACAAAGTGTGTCTTACACACGAAGGTATAGCTTTTCTTAATCTACCAATTTCCTTTTTAGACTAAAGGGAGGGGGAATGTAGTAACCTAAATCTGGTCATAAATACTTGATCATATTAGTTTTATCCCTTTTTATCTTTAATTAACTTGTGCACTTAATTAGTACTTGTTAGCCAATTTTCACACCTAGTTTTGCATCTTTCATTTTGGCTAAGTGTAGCGTTCCTTATTTTTTTATCCCCACAACAAAGTGTCAAGTGTTTTTTCATTCAAAAAATTTTGTTTGGTATTTTTGCAAGTGTTATTTTCATCTTTTTGATCACGTGTTATTTCTTCGGCAAGGTTTTGCTTCAGGTTTTTTGTCCAAGTCTCAAAGGAATTGTTTTGGACTTTTTGTCCAAAACAAATTTTTTGAAGGAATTGGTCCATTTAAATATCTCTAAAGGCCCACTTGAAGAACGTCTGAAGAGTCTTTTTCTCATGGAAGTGTCCTTTGCAAAAAGTTCAAAGGGTATATTTCAAGATTTCCAAAGGATCATTTCTAAAGTGAAGGGACATTTTCAATATTTCTGAAAGGACATTTTCATTTTGTTAAAGGGTCTTTTTCTCTAGCAAAGGGACATTTTTAATATTTTTGAAGGTCTTTTCTCAGGGATTGGTCCTTTGCATTTTTTTTGAAGGAATTGTTTCAGACTTTTTATGTAAACTAATCTTTATGAAAGAATTGGTCACTTAATTTTATTTGAAGGAATTGGTGCTCTTCCAAAAGGTCTTTTTCTCCTAAAATTTTCCTAAACATATTTTTTAATGGTACATTGTAATATTTCAAAAAGAATTATCCTTTGCAAAATTTCCAAGGGAATTGGCTTTTTCAACTTTTTTGAAGGAATTGTTTCAGACATTTTGTCCAAAACAATATTTTTGAAGGGTCTTTTTCTCATAGAAATGTCTTTTACAAAAATTCTAAAGCGTCTTTTTCATGCAAAATGCCCCACACACTTTCTTCAAGGGTATTTTCTCAGGAAAGTGTCTTTTTTAGGCTTTTTGAAGGGACATTCCAAGAATGCTGAAGGGAATGTTTAGGAAATGGAGAGGTGAAATAAAAATGTTGAAGGGTTATTCTCAAAAAAAGTGTCCTTCAAAAAAAGTCTGAAGGGACACTTACAAAAAGTCTAAAAGAAAAATTGTTTCAAAGAAAAGAGAAGGGGCCTAAGAGGTTAATTCTCTTAGAGAAAATGGTCCATGGGAAAATTATTTTGGACTTTTTCTCTGAAACAAAAATTTTAAATGAATGGTCCCAGTAGAGTGATGGATATATGGATGTTAACTTCAAGGTGATGATCTAGCCTTTGGTGTTTAAATAGTGGGTCCCAAGTAGATGCAAATGAGGATCAACTCACCATTGATTAGATCATAATCCATGTCATTTTTTGATGGCCAATCAAAGGAACAAAATACTGAGGAGCTTTACAAGATTTGAGTATTCAACTTGGTCAAGTTGGAATGAATTTTTAAAGGATTATAATAAATGCCATGAAATCATACACATATAATTCAGGTGATTGCCTCTCCTAGGCCAAACAGAATGAAAGTGACTCTTCCCCACATCGATGCACACCTCAACAGGCCAATGAGAAACTGTTAAGCATCAAGATAAATTGACAATAGGTGGAATCATTTGTATAACCACATTGATTCCATTATTTAGCTCAAAAACATCTTGTTTCTGCTAGCACAACCATTAGGGAAGCATCTTTGAAGAGCAAGTTAGTTATGTAACCACTTGAGGTGACATGGATCAATCAGATGGCTCGAATGAGCATCATTGGCAAAGACAATTGCAGATGAAGATCAAGACTCCTAATTGATTGATTTCCATTCTGGCACTAAAGGCCTCCTCTTCTCACTTCTTTTTTGCTATGAATATATCTCTTGGGCTAGAGTAAAAATAACCACACAGTGTATGGTGAAGCCCTACTGGATTGATATCACATTTTAACTTTAAATTATTAGTACTAGTATGTTTCTTTCAAGTTTTTAAATAATTTTCTGAAGATGTGAGTGATGTATAGTGACAACAAGTGATGATTTTCCATCCTTTTACCCCTTTATCCTTCATTCCTGAGCAAGAGTTCTTGGTCTAATAGGTCATGTAGAGTGTGTCTAAGTGTGTTAAATTGTTGTAAGTGTATGACTATTTCTGTAATGTGTAATATGCCTTTCAATTCATTTACCTTGTGTTATTTTATGCATCTCACCTCTATACTAAAATATTTGTGCTAGAACCCTTAGAGCTTAATATTAGTCTATGTATTTCACTATATTGTGCATAAAAATATGATATCCACATGGAAGATAATATTGGTGAATCACCACTCTTAGAGTAGGTTTTCTTTTTCTATAATTTCTAACTCTTTTCTTTTTAATAAAATTGGTTTAGATAGAATTTGTTTTGTAGAGATACATTCAGGGAGCTAGCCCTTTAAATCTAGAGGTTAATCTCCTCTATAAGTATACCCACATGCCTAAAAATGTTCCAATGTTGCCCAAATCTAGAAGAGACCTGAACACTCTCTTCTAGGGTGCAAGATTTGGAGACAATAGTTTTGGCACACCCGGTGGGATAGTTGGTCCTAATTATTTACATGTCAAGGTAAATGTTGGTCTTGACAAGCCTAAGGTTGTAGAAATACTCTTAATCCAACATTTGGTGACTCCAAAAGGTGATAATCTATAGTTGTAGATCAATTTTCCCACATTATACTTCATGGTCATCACTAGGTCATCTAGGATTTCTAATCAAGCCCCTCTAGTTGAAGCTCTTCTTGAAGAACAACACCCTGAACCATTCTTAATGCTTAGAGAACCTTGGCAAGGAGGTTTTAGATAATAAGAAGAAGAATTTGAGGAAGTTAGAGAAATAGGAGATCAAGAGGAAAGAATAGAAATGGAGAGGCAACAACCTTTCTCAGCCTTCAACACCTAAAATCTAATTAATGTTCCTACATATGACCCTATTCCACCCAATGCTACCAAGAATCTCCCTAGTTTTAATGGGGAGGGTTATATCACCCCATCTAAGCATATTAGGGACATTTTGAATTTTTGTAACTTCCATAATGTCACCCAAGCCAACATAGCCATTAGATTGTTTGTTATGTCTCTAAAAGGCAAGGCACTTGACTGGTATAGGACTTTGGAAGGCAATTGCATTACAAGTTGGGATGGCTTTGGGGAATTGTTGTTAATTAGATTTGAGAATAAGGGTGACCATACTTCGTTAATCCACCAACTGAATGTGATAAAGAGAGGTCCTAATGAATCCATGAGAGATTTTAATGAAAGATTCCAAAGGACATGGCATAGGTTGCCACTTATCAAGAGACCTCCTCCTAGCTTTGTGTTCCCCACTTATCTTAAGGCTATTGGTACTGATGTGGTGGTAATTTTATAGTCAATGGGAGGATCTATTATGTTAGATGTATATAAGATAGTTGTTGAAGCTGAGAATAAATTAATACAGGCTGGAAATCTACCTCCAAGAGTTTCCATGCCTTTGTTGTCTCATAGTTTGATTGAAGCTCCAAGCGTATCACAAGTTCCTAACACTAATGTCAAGCTAAGAACCTTTTCCAAGAATATAGACAATGCTATGGATAAATATGAGGAGATCCGGTCATTATGAGCTCAACTCAAGTAAGCTCAGTTCTAAGCAAGTGCTCCACCTAACCCTCAATACTATCCTCAACAAGGATATAGAGATCCACCCCAATACAACTACCAAGGAAGAGAACAAGGTCAACAAGGTTTCAATAGGAAGCCCAATGCCTATAATCCTAATTCCACTCCTTCTATGACAGTGATTGTTTTAGTGCATGCTAACCTGGTCCAAGGCAAAAATCATTTGGACTAATGGGGATAACCCCAAGGTCATTTTAAGCATGATGATGGAGAAGCCAGATAAGATTTGGAGGCAAAAGAATAAACTACTCCTTACATGACATCAAAATAAGTGAATCCCATCCAAATGGATATTCATGGAGAAGGTAGCAGCCAGAGTGTAGGTATGATGAACTTTTCAGTAAAGGATGATTATGTGTTGAATCAAATCACATCAATTGCATCCAACACAAGAGATAAAAAAGATATTTAGGATATGTTTCAAGAGTACATGTGACTCCAAGTGATGTCTCTCCAAGGCCAAAAAGTGTGAATCCTAGTGCAATACTTACTACTAGTCATGCTCCTCAACAAAGTCAGAATGCAAGTAGGGTTTCCAAGCCTATAATGAAACAAGTTCAGACTCCCTCACTACCTTCAATAATTAAATAAAAGGTGAATAATTCCCCTATAAATCTTATTGATTATTTCAATAATACCAAGACAAGCATATCTCTTTGGGAAGTCTTGCATATGCCTAGTCAAAAGGAGCTCTTATAAGAATAACTTGTGAGCATTCATGTAGCCCCTCAAACTTAAAAACACAATATTTTAGCCCTTACCAATTATCTAAATCTTGTCTTAGATCCCTCTACCAAATATAAAAATCCTCCACCCTTCTACCTCACACTCATTGTGGTAGGAAAATTGGTTCACAATTATCTTGTAGATAATGGAGCTAGCACCACTGTCATGCCTAAGGTGGTGATTAATAAATTGGGATTGAAGTATGAACTAAATAGTAAAGGTGTGTTATATATTGATGGGACTCCAACCAAGATAGTGGGATTGGTCAGAGGTTTGAAAGTATTTCTACATGGTTGCCCAAGTTTCCCCGTTATACAAGATGTTGTGGTGGTAGACCTTCCATCCCATTTTGCTATCTGCATGTCAAGAGAATTCATGAATAATAAAGGAGGGTACATTTTTTCTAACTTGTCTTATCTATATTTTAAAACAAGATATGAAACTAAGTGGTCTATAATGACTCAGCCCTTAGCAAGGTTTCATATTGAGCCATACATGGAGACAAGTTCAAATCAGAATTGTTTAATTAACAAAGAAGAAGAAGAAGGTGTCATGGATGGTGAAGCATAATCTCCCTTTGAAGGTATTTTTGATATTTTCCTTGATAATTATAGCACTAAAAAAAATGGAATTTATCCATATACTTTCATATAATAAATTTATTTGGGAGTTTATTGTATACACACAAAAGATGTTTCAATCCCTTCACTCACTAATGAAGACCATGAACTTGAAAGAATATGGGAAATGTTTATTGATGAATCAAAAAGAAAAGTAGGTGTAGGATTTAGTGTTATTTTAGTTTTTATATCAAATAATCAATACTACTCCTCATATATATTCACTTTAGCTACACCTACAATGTGGTAGAATATGAAGGCCTAGTTCACGGCCTCCAATGGGCAAAGAAAAGAGGGATCAAGAATTTGAAGGTTTATGGGGATAGTGAATTGGTCATCCATCAAGTGAGAAATCAAGATACATCTAAGAATACCTTGCTTAAATCCTATAATAATAGGGTATGGGA
Organism: Torreya grandis; assembly: GCA_037957365.1. NCBI lineage: Eukaryota > Viridiplantae > Streptophyta > Pinopsida > Cupressales > Taxaceae > Torreya > Torreya grandis. The sequence continues at coordinate 787,520 of JARHVA010001419.1, read as the reverse complement.
CATACTTTAATACTTTGATGCCTTCAACATACAACCCATACCAAGGGATTCAACTAAACATGCTGATAGATTGGATGCCATAGGAGCACAGTTTGATGCAATTGTTGATGTAGGAAAGGAGAAAGATCAGTCCCATATGAAGGTCATTATGAGGCATTATATTATAGATAATGAAGTGTCATGGTAGGTTTTTGAAAGTGATTAACACATTGCACACTTCTTACAAAATGAGGCAGGATTCTCCTTGAGAAACCAAAAGAGACTACATGATCAATATGAAGAACAAGTTATTCAGTTAAAGACAAAAAAGATACCTAAGGTGTTGATTACTTTGGAGAGTGTTTTTGATGAAGATGAACAAGAGAAGAAAGAAAGAGTGAGCATGTGAAAAAAATAAGGTAACTATGAGAGAGTCATGATTTACAAGGACAAACTTCTAAAAATTGGGAAGATATGTTCTTTGACTAAGAGGCAGGCCTTTATTAGATTATACAAAGAGTTTCATGACATTTTTTCTTGGGAATACAAATATTTGAAAGGGTTTGATCCAATTTTAGCTCATCACACCATTGAGTTAGAACCTAGAGCTAAACCAGTCAGGTAGAAACAAAGGCCTATCAATCCCAAGATAAAGGAACTCATGAGGAAAGAGCTGACCAAGTTGATTGAGTTGGCTAATATTGTACCTATCTAAAAGAAGAATGGAGAGATTATAATTTGTATATATTTTTGAGATCTTAATAGAGTGTTTCTCAAGGATCATTATCCACTACCTTCCATGGAAGAAATCTACAAGTTATTTTAGGTTCTCAACACTTCTCACTTCTTGATGGTTATTTAGGTTACAATCAAATACTAGTAAATGAAGAAGATCAGTTCAAGATAGCCTTCACTACAAAATGCAGGACCTTTGCCTATAGGAAGATGTCATTTGGTTTACCCAATGCTGGAGCTACATTTCAAAGGGTAATGGGCATGGCTTTTAAGGGTTTGGTTAATAAGTTTTTGCATGTGTACCTTGATGATATAACTGCATTTTCAAAGGGTGTTACTAATCATATGGAATATCTAAGTTAGGTGTTTGAGAAGTGTCGGGAGTATGGAATATCCCTTAATCCAAAAAAGTGCATCTTTGTTCTCCATGAAGATAAGTTGTTGGATCATATTGTTTTAAAATAAGGCTTTTCTATTAACCTCAAGAGGATTGAGGCTATTCTAGGCTTGTCTTTACCTGAACACAAGAAATGAATTCAAAGCTTCTTGGGGAAAATAAAATTTATAAGAATGTTTATCCTATGCTTTACAATTGTGGTAAAGCCTATGACAACCATGCTTAAGAAGAACCAAGATTTTTCTTGGACAAAGGAAGGTAAGAGTAGTTTTGAGATAATCAAGCAAGCAATTGCAAAATCTCCTACTCTCTTGAACCCAAACTTTTCCAAAGATTTCATACTCTATACCTTTGCTAACCTTGATACAATCTTAGTTATGCTTATGCAAAAGAATGATGAAGAGGTAGAGTAACTAATTACATTCTTCATCCAAAGATTGGAAGATTATGATGTCAAGTATACATTTGTTGAGAAGTAAGCTCTAATAGTGATAAGAGGATTTTAAAAAATTATACACATGGTTTCAAACAATAAGATAAATGTCATGGTTTCTCATCCTAGCACCAAGGAGTTTCTCCTAAGCAAAGACCTTAATGAAAAGAGATTTAGGTGGATTACAAAGGTGATGGATTATGATGTGGATATTAAGGTTATAAACCTGGTAAGAGGAAAAGGATTATGTGAACATTTAGCTTCAAATTTCTAAGAGCCAAAGGAAGAAGTCTTGATCAACGAAGTTCAACCCCAACTAGTTAATCACGTACAAGTTCAAAGTTGGACAAAAGACATCATTAGTTTTCTTCAAAATGGTGAGTACCCCAATGGCTTGAACAAGCCTCAAAGGAGGTATTTTAGATTTTAGGTCATTCTCTACTATCTTATAGATGGTTTTCTCTTTAGGAGAGACATGAATGGTGTGATGTTGAGGTGTGTTAAAAATGATCAATTTGATATGTTGCTGGAAAAGTTTCACAATGGTACAGATGGAGGTCATTTCTCTCCTAAGACAACAACTACAAAGATAATGAGGGTTAGTTATTATTGGCCTAGTCTTTTTAAGTACTATTACCACTGGACTAAAAAGTGTCCTCAATGTGCCTTCTTTATAGGAAAATAGAAACTTTCATCCCTCCCATTGAATCTTATCTAAGTAGACCACCTTTCATGTAATGGGGTCTTGATTTTATTGGTGTGATCAACCCTCCATCAAGTGTTGGACACAAATGAATATTGACTACTACTAACTACTTCACAAGGTGGTTAGAGGTTATTGCATTGAAGGAGGTAAGTGAAAATGCTATCTTGGAGTTCTATGAGAGCATTATAACAAGGTTTGGAGTTCTCCATGTTATCATTTCTGATAATGCACTTGATTTCATAAGTGTTAAAACTTTTGATTGGGCAAATAGGAATGGAGTTTACTTGAGTACTTCATCGACCTATTACCCTCAAGGTAATGGATTAGCTAAATCTACTAACAAGAATCTTATCAAGATCATCAAGAGGACATTGGAGAACAATCAAAGAGCATGGCACAACAAGTTGAAGATAGCCTTATGGGCAGACAAGATTACTCCTAAGAAATAAATTGCTAATTCTCCCTTTGTGCTTTTTTATGGGAGAGAGGCTAGGTTGTCCATGTCTCAAGAACACCCTACTCTATAACTTGCACAATAGCTGGAACTACTTGAAAATACTCTAATGGAAGTCAGATTGATAGAGCTAATGTAGCTACAAGAAGTAAGAGACAATGCACACAAGGTCATGGAGTACCACCAAGTACTCATGAAGAAGTCCTTTGATAAAAGAGCAAGTGTAAGAGTGTTCAAGGAGGGTGACTTGGTTCTAAAATGGGATGAGGATAGAGAAAAAATAGGTAGACATACAAATTTTGACACTTTGTAGAGTGGCCCTTACATCATTAGCAAGTGCAAGCAAAGCAACTCCTTTCAGCTGACCAAGATGAATGGAGAAGAATTGCCTATCCTTATGAATGGGATACATCTAAAGTTATTTTATTAATCTTTACATGTCATGTTTTGTAAATAGTAGCTTAGGTGGGTGTGTTTATTCTAGTTTTATTTTGGTCTACTTTTGTGTTCCCTAAGTGCTTTATAGCACAGGTGTGTTTCCTTCCTTTTGTTTGGTGTGCATCTTTACCTTTGTGCATGTGATTAACTAGCTAGTGTGGTTTTTGAGCCAAGGGTCTATTCAAATCATTTTTTGGGTGCCTATACGCATGACTTCATACTTAATGGAAGGATTTAGGTAACTATTCCTAGGCATAGCAGGCATGCCTCCCCTTGGAATCACCAAGAATGTTAGCCAATTTTCACACCCATTTTTGCATCTTTCATTTTGACTAAGTGCAGCATTCCTTATTTGTTTATCCCCATAGAAAAGTGTCAAGTGTTTTTTCCTTTGAAATTTTTTGTTTAGTCTTTTTACAAGTGTTATATCGGTCTTTTTGCTCAAGTGTTATTTATTTTGGCAAGGTTTTGCTTCGATTTTTTTGTCCAAGTCTCAAAGGAATTGTTTTGAACTTTTTGTTCAAAACAAAAAGTCTGAAGGAATTGGTCCATTTCAAGATTTCTGAAGGGCCACTTGTAGAAAGTCCAAAGAGTATTTTTCTCATATAAGTGTCCTTTGCAAAAAGTCTGAAGGGTATATTTCAAGATTTTCGAAGGATCATTTCTAAAGTGAAGAGACATTTTCAATATTTTTTAAGGGATATTTTCATTTTCCCAAAGGGTCTTTTTCTTTAGCAAAGGGACATTTTCAATATTTTTGAAGGGTATTTTCTTGAGTATTGGTCTTTTGTATTTTTTTGAAGGAATTATTTTAAACATTTTGTCTGAAACAATCTTTCTAATATAATTGGTCACTTACTTTTCTCTGAAGGAATTGGTGCTCTTCCAAAAGGTCTTTTTCTCCTGAAAGTGTCTTGAATAGATTTTTGAAGGGTACATTGTAATATTTCCAAAAGAAATGTCCTTTAAAAAATTTCCAAGGGAATTGGCTTTTTCAACTTTTTTGAAGGAATTATTTCAGACATTTTATCTAAAATAATCTTTTCGAAGGGTCTTTTTCATGCAAAGTGCCCTACACACTTTCTTGAAGGATCTTTTCTTGGGAAAGTGTCCTTTTAAAGCTTTTCAAAGGGACATTCCAAGAATTCTAAAGGGCATGTTTAGGAAATGGAGAGTCAAAATTAAAATGTCAAAGGGTTATTATTGATAAAAGTGTCCTTTAAATTTTTTTTGAAGGGACACTTGTAGAAATTCCAAAAGAAAGATTGTTTTGGAGAAAAGAGAAGGGGCCTAAGAGGTTAATTCTTTCAGAGAAAAGGGTCCGTAAGAAAATTGTTTCAATTTTTTTATCTAAAACAAAAATTATGAAGGAATGGTCCCAGTAGAGTGAAGGCTATATGGACATCAACTTCAAGGTGATGAACTAGTCATTGGTGTTTAAATAGTGGGTCCCAAGTAGATGCAAATGAGGCTCATCTCACCATTGATCAGATCACAATCCATGTCATTTTTTTATGGCCAATCAAAGGAACAAAAGGTTAATGAGCTTTGTAAGATTTGAGCATTCAACTTGGTCAAGCTAGAATGAGTTTTCAAAGGATTTGACAAATGCCTTGAAATCATACACGTGGACTTCAGGTAGTTGCCTCTCCAAGGCCAAATAGAATCAAAGTGACTCTTCCCCACATCGTTGCACACCTCAGTGGGCTGGTGAGAAACTATTAAGCATTAAGACAAATCGATAATAGGTGGACTCATTTACATAAATACATTGATGCCATTACTTGGCTTGAAAATATCTTGTTTCTACTAGCACAACCATTGGGGAAGCATCTTTGAAGAGCAAGCTAACTGTGTAACCACTTAAGGTGATATGAATCAATCAGATGGCCTAAATGAGCATAATTGGAAAAGATAGTTACAGCTAAATATGGAGACTCCTAATAGATTGATTCCCCTTTTTGGTAGTAAATTCCTCCTCTTCTCACTTCCTTTTTACTATAAATATAGCCCTTGGGCTAGTGTAAAAACAACCACATAGTGTATGGTGAGGCCTTGTTGGATTGATATCACATTTTGCCCTTAAATTATTAGCACTAGTCTATTTTTTTCAAGTTTCTAAACAATATTCTAAGTGTGTAAGTGATTTATAGTGATAGTAAGTGATGATTTTCCATCCATCTTCCCCTTTATCTTTCATGCTTGAGCAAGAGTTTTTGGTCTAAAAGGTCATGTAGAGTGCATCTAAGTGTGTTAAATTGTTGTAAGTGTATGATTGTTTTTGGAATGTGTGATATGCCTTTTAGTTTGTCTACCTTGTGTTATTTTATGCATCTCACCTCTATACTAAAATATTTTTGTTAGAACCCTTAGAGCTTGAAAGTGGTCTATGCATTTCGTTGTATTGTTCATAAAAATATGATATCCACATGGAAGATAATCTTGGTGTATCACTACTCTTAGAGTAGGTTTTCCTTTTCTATAATTCATAACTCTTTTCCTTTCAAGAAAATTGGTTTAGACAAAAGTCATTTTGTAGAGATACATTTAAGGAGCTATCCCTTTAAATCTAGAGGTTCATTTCCTCTATGGGTATACCCACATACCAGGAAATGTTCCAACATTTCCCAAATCTAGAAGAGACCTGAACACTCTCTTTTAGGGTGTAATATTTGGAGACAATAGTCCCTATTTTTATACTTCACCCTATCCTAATCATAATAGAACCTATTCTTATCTTTAAATTGTCATCCATCGAATATAGAAAATTTTTAATTTCTAAAAACACCATTATGCACCTATATGCCTTAACCCAAATATAAAATTCATCACTTTCCCTAAGAGACAGGCATGCCCAATAGGGAAAATAATGGTAAATGTTATTGTCCCTATCCAATGTTTATGTCCTTCTCCTACAACTAATAAAATTTTAAACTTAGACCTCCTTTGGTTTATCCTATGTGTTTTTAGGATTCCTATCATGTGGTCATCCCTTTTAAATTTATATAAATGCACACTCAATTCATTTATTAATTCACTTGGTAATTTTAATTCATAAGCTTACTAATACAAGTTCACATTGAGAAAAAGTTCCCTATTCTTTCCAATTCTAGTTTTACACACCTCTAACAATCCTAGACTAAGTCACAAGTCAATATTTTATAGCCCCAAGTCAAGCATAATCAAGTATTCAAATTGCTAATAGATGAATTCATATAGTTAAAGGAGCACAATTTCATAAGGCACTCTAAGTTGGAAAACTACATTAGATTTGATTTCCCTCTTTGGAATATTGGATATGTAGGTAACATTTAGTCATCACGGGGGTGATTGGGGTAAACTTATTCCAATTAAACTTCTTTTTTTCATACTTGTAATTCATTAAATAATTGCATGCCCTACTAGAGTTTTACAACTTCAAGAACTTATGCACAGGAAATCCACACACTTCCAAAGGAAAATCAATGCATGTATCCCTATTTTCAAATGTCACAAGTGATCATACCTTGATTTCTAGTTTTATACTAAAATAAAGAATCGATAGGTATGAAAAATAGTGGTAAATGTTATTATCCCTATTCAGTATTCTTATCCTTACATAGCTTTAAACCCAACTTCTATGTGGTTTACATGTTTGTTCATGTTTTCTTATTTCTACATTTTGTTAGTAAACAAAGCGATCAAATACAATTATGTTTATATTCAATTTTCATGATTATTCTTGATCACAATCATTTTGTTTCATTTATTTTAGTCTTATATTCAATATGTTGTTTATAAGTGCATTTATAGCACCCTAATTTATTCTATTTTATTTATCAAAATTAGAGTTAATTCTCATAATTAATGTTGGGTTAATTTAGTTAATTCTAGCTCTGGGGTTGAATTTTATCCCAATAAGATAGCATGTTGGCCCTATCACATGATATTTAGGTCTCGCATGCTCACCCAAAGAGTGAAATGAAAGACTGGTTCCTGAAGGTTTTGTAACATAGTGATATATGTTTGTCCATATCTTTTTCTTTATGCAATTTCAAACAAAGATTATTTAACAGCACAAATGTACTACTATGATCCTTCTAGTTATAGATGCAATTATTATTATTACTATATATATCACCATCATTATCTAGCATTAGTGACTTAGAAAACAAAAAGATACCAATAAAAAGAGACTAAGAAATAACTCATATCCAAGTCTAGCACTTAGGGTATTCCATCATTCAAGACACAAATTGGCAAAATTTGATATCTCATATTAGATGCTTAATGAACTAAAAGGTAAAGCTTCATCCTCTATTGTCCATAAGATCACCATTGTAAAAGATTATTATAGGGGTATTTATACTTTTCTTATCTTGACCAAGAGCTACAATCATTAATGTTAGGAACGAATGGCGTATAGAATCTCAATAGACTGAGAGTCATGGTACTTATAATAAGTTCTTCCTAAAGACCTAGGTCCCTACACCCTTAGATCCTTATGTTATGTTATTTACTGATGGCCATGAGTTTTATTCCTTATGGGCTGGTGCAAAACCTCTAATCAATAAGGTTGAAGTGTCCCATATGAATCACTTTTCTAACTACTCCTACTTTCCATGCACTCCCCTAGTCTTCCACTTTCATTCTGAGTCCAATGTTCTCAGGCTCTCATTGACTTATTATCCTTTGACCGAGTCCTCTCATGCTAGTCCCTTCTGTACCATTGTCCTTTTGCATCATTGTCCTCTTGCATTGTTGTCCTCTTGCACCCAATAGGTTCCATGCCATAATGCTTCTGCACCTATCAGTCATGCACCATGGTCTTCTCATGTTATGGTCCTACTACACCATGTCGATTCCATGCCAAAATAGGACAACACTTAGTCAAAATTATAGGGCCAACATCACCCCACACTATGCCCTTAGTCCATCTCAGACTAAGTCATGCTAGCGTCTTCCAAAAATTCAAGTTCCTTCCAGTCAAGTTCCTTTTTTATATTGTTCTAATGGGACAATACATCGAGGACCTTCATATTTATTCCTTTAATGGCCTCTTTTGATGTTTTAAATTCCTTGAGTTGGGTCAGAGTCTCATTGGTCTTTTTCACTTGTTTATGCAGGGTTGCACTAGCATCCTTCTAAACATCTTCTAGTATGAAAACCTCCTTATCAACCTATCCTCATAGGGCTACAAAACTTGTATTTAGTTGTTGAATATGGTTATTAATGGCATCTTCCATCATTTCTACATCTCTAAAAGCTTTCACATGCTCAGCATGGTCTTTTATTAGAAGTGCAGCATCAGCTAATTACTACTTTAAGACTTCTTCATCTTAGAGTTGAGCCTCCAAGAATTTATTAGGGCATGATAGGCATGCAAAAATGTCATCCAAAATGGGGATAACTTCCCCAATTCTCTCTAAGGCATGCTTGCAGATGTCAACAGTCATGATGAACTATTCATCTATTTATATCCCCTCATCTTTTGGTAGGGGTTATTCCTTGTATTTCATGAGTAGTAGTTCAACCAAGGTCTCTAACTTTCCAATGGCATCCCCATAGAAAGGTACACCATCTATAAGTGTTGGATCTTCCTTTAAAAAAAATTTACAAAGGGTTAAAACCCTTAGTTTTGCCTCTGTGGCCTCTTTGAGCTTTTATTTCATTGAGGCCACTTCCTCAATGAGTGCTTGCTTTTATGCAAGTATTTTATTATATATGTTTATAACCTAGGAATTTTTTCTATCTATTGTGCATGCATTAGAATCTTAAAAAATGATCTGGCATGTTATTTCCATTCCAAGTTTCAAAAATGTAGTGCTTGTTATTAGTACGGTGAGTTTTTGTGGATTAACCCTAATTATTTTGGTATTCGTAGAGCATCCAGGCCCAAAGAGATATTTTCCAATGGGAGCTAAACCTCGTGCTCGTCATTATACATCTCAAGTAGAAAGGACACTTGTTTATTGGTTTTGGAAGTCACTTATTTGGGATGGAAATTTGGTCAAATATAGAGTCTTCTATCCTCCACACTAAATTGGCAATGTTCACACGTAGTGGTCATCGTTATTTAATCTTTTCACCTTTTTGACTAGATTGATTCCTTTCCCTTATTGGGGTCTCATTCAAGCTCGGTCTCCTCATGGCCACCAGTGGCCATCTCACTATCTTCTTCACAATCCCCTTCATTATACCTTATTTTAGCATCAATCAAGGAATCACAAGATATGGCCATCTCCTATATCAGGGAGGGAGTCTTCTTGGAATCTAATCCTGAGCTATGCATCTACACATGAGGAGACTCATGTTGGGGAACTTATCTTGGAGGTTTTTGTGGGGTAGCTCTTATGGTAGTGGTACTTGGGGGAGATGGTGGTGGGGGTGGAAAAGGTGGAGGTGGAGAAGGTGGAGGTAGAGAAGGTGTATGTGGAGGTAGAGAAAGGGGAGGAGTAGGTTGAGGGGATGAAGGGTCAGGAATGAATGAGTGTAGAGGCATACAGTGAGAAGGGGATGGAGAAGTGTGGGGAGGATATGGAGATGGACAAAGTGGTGAAGGTGAAGGGTGATGTGGGGGTGGAAGAGGCATGAAGGGATGGGAAAAATTGAGTTTGGATGGTTGTGCCTCCATCATCCTTTACCTCTTTTGGGGGTTTTGTTGCCCACTTGAACTTGTGCCTACATCTAATCACTTCTTATTTAGTTATGATGCTTGGGGGAGTTTTTCCTTAGGGTCTCCACCCTATGGGTTCTTGTGAGGGTAAAGCATGTATAATAACCTATGAGTTTGCTCCCTGATCAAAGTTTGCTTGAATTATATGTCTGTCAAGTCCATCTACAACCTCTCCATATAGACCTTCTTGCCTAGATATACATAAAGTTTTTGAAGGGTGTGAAGCTCCAAGTCAATCCTCTCTGCCTGTAAAATGATGGGATGTACATCATATATCTAATTGATGAAGACTATGAAGTACTACATAGAGAAGGCATAAGGTAGCTTGAGCCATGCTGAAATCTCTTTAGATGGATTCATGTAGATCTATGCAAGCGAGAAATGTTGATTTACAGTGAACTATGTCTGATCTATAGTCAAGGGGGGCAATTCCTTTCAAAAGTGCCACTCATTTCTGAATGCCACCTTCATCCCATCAAACCAATACCTCAATTTTATCTTGTATGAGGGGGTGATATGTTAGGGGCAAGTAAATGCTTTGTAGTGCTTAGTATGGGACTTGTGAGTGGGAGGGTACACCCACTTCAATGCACCTAAATTGTATTCTGGTACTATGATCTCATCAAATACCATCAATAAGAGGATTACTCCATAAAGGAACTTGTACTTGGGTTTCTAATGGGCCCTCTCTACATCTTCAATTATTTTATGGATAAAGTATAAGGCCTAGTTATACTTTAATCACTGTGAGACTTGGTGAGAAATATAAAGGTGTGTCATGTCCACCTCCTTCTAGCAATTAATTCCTTTGATCTTGGTGGAAATGATCTATGTCATGATTTAGAGGGAAAGATCTTATAGGTTCTTAGTGTGCATTACATGCCCTAACTTTTGATAGATTAGCATCATGGTGGTCTTCTATATCTCCTCCATGTTAGCCAAGTCATCAATCACACTCAACCCTCAACATTATAGTCTTGTGACTTTGCTAATTCTCTCAGGGGTGATATTCATGTTGCACATAATAAAGTAGATATAGTCCTTGTGGATGTGCAAGAGGAGGAACTAGACTACCTCTATAGGTTGACCAAAATATAGCAACTCAAAGATTTAGAAGAGTCCTATGGTGTCTAGCTAGTTCTTGATTATTAAATCATAAACCACTTGATTTCCTATATTGGTGGTCTTGACCTGGTAGTTATTTTAGAGCTCAACCTCATTTCTTATTTGGCAGTGGTTGTAATAAAAAATAGGGGTTATTGAGACCTTAGAGACCCAATTCTCCATGTGTAATATTGAATCTGGGTATTGCATCTCTTCTATTAATAGGGAAGGAGGTGAATATGCTTGGGCCTTCTACATCACCGATGTCTGCACCTGCTTTCCTTTCTTTACCATTTCTTCCCTTTCTACTTTCATACATTTTATCGCTTCTCCTTCTACGCTCTATACTTTTTCTCCTAGGCACTCTTGTTTATTTAGAGTCTCTTCCTTAATGGGAACCCAATATCCTCTGCTCACCTCTTCTTCTTCTTCTGGTATAGTTGGTAATTTTCAAGTCTCCTAACATTTTTCTTAAGACACATTACCCTTTGAGGAGCTCGAAGGTTAATGCATGGCCATCCTATGTTCCCAAATGAATATGTGGCTACAAAAAAATTAGTTTGGATTTTTGAGCTTAAGTACTTCATTAATGTTGGACTTATAACCTACAACCCACAACTTTTAACTTCAAAAATTACTGCTTCTTTTGACCAATCTGGACTTAGAATATCTCTCCTCAACTGGGTAACAACCTACGTGTCTTGCCAAGGATATAAAAACTATGCTTTACTTAGTATTTGATTAGTTTGACTTTGGTGTGGTCACTTGCTTTTTGGCTCTAGTTCGTCGCTTGTTCTTAGCTTTGGTAATTCAAAAATCAATATAATTTAAAGTGTAAAATGAATTTAACCAACCTATTTATAGGCTCCATGGGGGGGAAGTTTACCCTCATTAATTCCTTCCTTTTCCCTACATTTTGTAGCATAAATACATATCTTTTAATGACTTCCATATTTCAAACCTTACCATATGCAATTAATGCCTTAATGGTTTTATCCCATCATACCTTTAGCATGCTTCTTGCCATAACTAACCTTGTCACATTAATAGCACGTCCCTTCTCATGTCTTTCTTGGAAGTGGGTGACAGTTGTATCCTACCCTTTTGGTGTATTGGAAGATAGCTGGTGCATTTTAAATTTCTAACATATGGAAGGAACCTTACCCCTTAGTGCCTTAAATGACTCACATGCCCTTAATAACTTTCATGCCTTTAAGACTTATGCACCCACATATCTCATGCACCCAGCTATATTGCATGCCTTTTATTTTTACCCTTTCATGTGACTTCTTACCCCACATTAAAATGGTTCATGGTCTTTGATGAAAATAACAACATAAAAATAAAATTACAATAAAGAAGAGTTACGTGCAATAAAGGCAATGCTTTTATTGAAAGTAGTAAATCCTAATCTAATGGCATAAGCATTATTGATTACAAAAGTTTAGTTATTCTAACATGAAATACGATTGAAGTCGACTTCCATTATACTATCTTGGGAGGAACTAACCATCCATTCTTTGTAATCGACATGCCCTAGTAGGTCAAATGTCATGTATTATAAATAGACCATCCCAATGGATGCAAATCTTTCTAGGGTGGTGCGTAAACCTAGAGTCATACAACAAGACCTTAATTCCTAGATAAAATACTTTATTCTTAATATGGTGATCATGTCATACCTTTTTTTTGAGTTTCTCTACATCCTAGCTCCAATGAGTGAAGAATCAGGTCTCATCTAATTGCATTAAAATATCCAAGCATGATTTCAAGGATGCCTCATCATTTAGTTATCCTATGCACATGATATGGAGGGATGGTACCAAGAACTCTACTAGCATCACTACTTCCTTGACATACACCAAATTGAATGACATGTTTTTGTTTAGGTGCTTATAGGTAGTTGAGTAGGCCCATAGTACTATAGACACCTGATCATCCTAGTCAGTGTGGCTAACATTATAGATCTTTGTTAATGTGGTACCTAAGATCTTGTTGAAAGTCTCAATAGTTCCATTGGCTTGTAGTTGATATGTTGTTATCTTATGGTGTGTGATCATGAACTCAGCCAGCAAGATGTGAATCATTTCATTCAAAAATTATGTACCATAATCATTGGTGAAACTGAGGGGGAACCCAAACTAAGTTATTATATTCTCCCAAATAAACCATGTAGTAGTATCAATAGTAAAATCCTTTATCAATGTTGCTTCAACCCAATGTTTAAGGTAGTTGATTACTGTAATCAAGTATCGAGAACTTGTTCATCATTTTATTGGAGTGATGGGCCTCATAAAACCAATATCCCACTTTTCAAAAGGTTCCTAAGAAGGGATGGGTCATAAAGGCATAGCATCTCTCCTATTAGGTTTACCTATGCACTGGTAGATGTCATATTACCTAATATATGCCTTAGCATCTTGGATTAGAGTTGGCCATAAAAGTCCAGCTAGTAAAACTTTATGCATGGTGGCATCTCTAGCATAATGTCCACCTATAATACCTTCATGAACTTCACAAAATACCTCAGGGAACTCATTTTTCATTACACAAGAGTGAAGCACCTCATCATCATCCATTTTGTAAATATCACCTACTATGACTTGAAAGGGTGTAGCACAAACCACAAGTTGCTTTTTCTCCTATGAGGTGAGAAACTCAAACATGGAGCTAGTGTTTAAAAATGTTGTAATATATTCTAGTTCTTTAGGTACCCATGTAACTCAAAAGAACTATACATCAATAAGATCATCTTCTATGTTGTGTAGGGGTTATCTGTTCTAGATCCAAGACAAGTGGTCAAGTCCATAGTTAGCCTTCCCATGTCTCACCATCACAAAAAATTAGAATTCTTAGAACAACACAATCTAGTGGCAAATCCTCCCATGCAACATTGGTTTGTTAACTAAGTACTTTAAAGCCTCATGATCTTTATATAAAATAAATGGAGTGGCTAAAAGGTACTATCAAAAAATTTATAGGGTGTAAACCATTGACAAGGATTCACATTCCATGGTATTATACTTTTATTTAGCCTATGTGAACTTCCTATTGGCAAAGTAAATGGGACGATATAGGTGATTGTCACCCAGTTGTGCAAGGATTACACTAACAGCCATACTAGATGCATCCACATGGATGTGAAATGGATTTCTCTAATAGGGGAACTATAGAATAGGATTAATGACTAAATTTTTTTTTAGTACTTCAAAGGCTTCTTTACAAGAACTAGTCCATATGAACTACTCATTATGCTTTAAAAGTTCTTCTAGGGGCATGATAATCTTGGCATAACCATGAATAAACTTTTTGTAATAACCCATGTTCCCTAAGAAGGCACATACCTCTTGTTGAGTCTTGGGAATTGGTAGGCAAAAAATCATAGATGCCTTCATTAGATCCATCAGAAGTCCTTCCTTCCAAATAATATACCCTAGGAACACACCAAAAGGTGTCACAAACAGGCACTTCTTCAAGTTTAAGGATATTTGTAATATCCAACAGCACTCAAACACGAGCCTAAGATTAGCACAATGATCCTTGACCAAACCATATGCCATCTAATCATCTAAATAGAATTGGAGGAACTTGTGAAAGAAGTCCTTAAAGGCTTGAACTACGATGCACAAGAATATTATTGGAGCATTTTTCAATCTAAATAGCATAACAATATATGTAAATGATCCTCATTCAATGGTGAATGTTGTCTTAGGTTAGTCTTCCTCATCTATTTGGACCTGATGGTACCTATAGCATCCATATATGAAGGAGTATACTTCACAACCATCAACACCTTCAAGGATTTCCTTTGTGAATGGTGTTGGAAAGGGATCTATCACATAGGATGCATTGAGCACTCAGTAATCCACAAAAATACAAATGCATCCATCCTTTTTGATACTAATCACCATAGTATTAACCCAATTGAATATGAAAATGGGAGTGATTACTATGGCATAGAGCATATTGTCAATCTCCTCTTTAACATGCACATGGAGATTAGGGTTCATTCTATATGGTCATTTTTTCACTAGTCGAGTGTCATCAACTATCTTGATGTGCATCTTTTCTAAATATGGGTGGACTCCCTTCATTTCACTATAGTTATTTGGGAAAATATCTTGATATTCTTTAAGCAACTCAAAAAAATCTATAATCTCTGTATCAATATAGTAGTTTCCAATTGTGGCCATCTTTGGTTATTGTTTGGTGCCAATGTTGCACTGAATAGTTTGAATAGGCTTATGATAAGGGTTGTCCATTTGAGGCCATGTGTCATAAATATTTCATGTATTAGTGATTATAGAAAACATATAAATGGTTGGTCAGGGGGTCGAGTGAAGTATATCCTTCACCTTCATCTACTTGGAAGATAAATTTGTATTTTCCCTGGTGAATCTCTTTATGTCATTCTTCATCAAAAACTAGTGTAAGTGTAGGAACTAGATGTGTTAAAGTCTTAGTGAATAAGTGTAAATTTTCCTCAAGTTCTTGATGGATATTCTATAGGTAGTCTTCTATAGGATTTAGGTCTCTAATAACTGTTTCACATATGGCCTAGAGAGTGAGGCACAAGTCCATCCTTGGTGAAAAATAGGAGAGTGCCAATGTCATATTCTCCTTTAGTAACTACCAAAAACTAGTTCCCATGTGTCATTGTTCATGAATATACCAATCTCATGCCCATGTGTGTAAGGTCTTATAGAATGCATACACCCATAGGCACTCTAGTAAGTATGTTTCCTCATTTCTCCATATTGTCTCACAAGATTCAATGTGAGGTTCAAGTGTTTGTATGCACTGTAGATAATTATTCCCTTGACCTTAGTATCATAATGAAATCTATGGTTTAGAGTAGAACATACTTGATCCTAGTATAAAAGGCATTCTTTATGGATACACCACCATCTTGCAGTGTTACCATCAAAAGGGTAATCTAATGACCTCATTCGGTCATTTTTAGTGTCATAGAACAATTCAAGATGTTGGAAAAATTCACATACCTCCATTTATCCTTAGAACCATGGGGCTTCATCAATTCTTTCTAACATCAATCCTATCAGTGGCCCTCTCATTACTAAAACCATGAGGTGAACAAACTTATGACATTTATGGAGTGGGCATGGGAGGTTCTCATGACTGTTTATGGTGCTACATACTCTCCCAGTGAGATCATAATCACCATATGCTTAGAAATTACAAGCATTTCTTGTAGTGTCAGAAATAGAGTAGGTATTTGTCCATCATAGAATACCATATGGGGTTGGATCACTTTGCTCATCATTTTAGGCAATTATATTGTATATATGGTTTATGTTTTCATCAACATTGATGGGTTCTATATAAGGAGGTCCTTGTGCTTGATCCAATGGTATAACCACACACTGATCAGTGTTCTCAAAGCTAATATATCACTTTTTAAAGCTCAAGTCTGTATTGTTCTCATAGCACCATGGTCTTCCTAATAAATCTAGGTAATCATCATCAACTTTAGCTAACTCCAGAACCTCAAAATTTGCTTTGAATGGTACTCCAAGTATGTCAACTATGGAATTCTTGAGGACCCCAATAGGGTGAGTGTGAGTCTTATTTGTCATAAATAAAACATCGGGTAAAGGCTATAGTGATGGACTAGACATTTTATGCCAAGCATCCTCGGTGAGGACATTAACTTCTATGTTGGTATCCACTAAAATGTCCCTGATTACCAATTCATTAATGACAGTGTTAACCAATATTTCCCTATCTTTAAGGGTTGTAGATGAACTAGAAGTGTCTTAACATCGAGCATGATTTAAGTAGTGGTCTTCTCTTTGATGAATGATGTGAGGGTGAACCTTATTTGGTATTCAGGATTGACTCTTAAGCTAGGCACTAAGTTGTGGGATAATATTTGCATCCAGCATCTGCTTACATAGTTCTTGGAAGTCATCCCATGCCACAAGTTGAATTTTAGCTTCCCTTGACATAGTAACACACTATATTACATATTTGTCTTTGAGGAACTAAATCTTGCACTAAATTTCTTGTATGAGTTTCATCATATCTTGGAGGACATCCTTTCACTATTAAATATTAGGGTACTTTCTAGCTCATGATTCTTCCCATTATACCTTCTCAATCAGATTAGTTGTCGGTTGGGTGTCCCCCATTATGAGTGGTAATATTTACTTATTGAATTATAAGAATGGTTAAGCATGCATGCCAATTTGGTTTATCAATTTGAATCACACTAGAACCCTTTTTAATTTTATCCTTGGTGATAGCCACATATAGATCAGGACACTTTTCCAGGCACTGGTCCTTTTTACAAAAAGTGTACATTTTGTATTCTAGGCAATGTCTTTGATAGTGGTCTAGAGATCCACAATTATAACAAGTTTTAGGTGGGAATCAAACACATTCTCATCCTCATCCTCTCCCTCATCCTCATTATCCCCCATTTTATTGATTATTTTCAACTGAGGTTTGGTGTATACCACGCACTTGAGCTTCATGGATATCACTGATCAAATGGTAGTCATTAGTGTCATGAGTGTAGGCATCACAAATTTTACAATAATCAAACACCTTAGTGTGTGTATCCCATTGAAAAAGAGGACAAGAATGGACATCATGTTCCTCATGGTATATTTCATATTTTTGTTTAATTATAGTACAGATGTTCTATGCAGGTAGTTGCTCCATGTATGTACTTCAAATGTGTAGTTTATGCACTAAACACCACTGCATATTTCATGTGCATTATTAGCTATTAAATTTTCTAACTATGATGCCATTGAGGTTGTCTATGCCTCCATAAAATGACTAATCTTGATGTCAATATTTCCAGCCACTTTAGTGTGTAGAGCAGTTTCCAAGGTCTAGCACGAGCTAGTGAAAGTCCATTATGACGGGGTTTGCTGAAAAGGTAGTAACAGTCCTCCTAAAAACCATTATGCATGTTGGGCAGTTTTAATTTCAAAGGATAGTTTAGACATCAAGGTTTTAAACCTTACATCATACTCATGTATGCTCTATGTAAGTTGCTTTATATCCTTTAGTGTTGTTATACTATGCTACTCAAATTTAGGAATGTCGAACTCCTAAAGGAAGGCTATTTTGAGTTGATCAAAATTGACCACCACTTGTTGTGGGTCAAACTTCTAGTACCACTTATGCACGTATTCTAAGAGCATAGTTTCAGACTATGTGGCTTTACTTTTAGAATATGTTATGCCTCGCACCCTCCAAATTAGTTCCCACTTATGGACATGCTCAGTTGCATTCTCCACCCCTCGGTATTCAGGTAAGTGTAATGTCATCTCATAGTAAACCATGGTTGATTGAGGTTTTTGGGTAAGTGGTTTTTGGGAACCTCTAATCCTAGTTTCTTGAGGAGGGAGTCCACTTCTTTATGTGCCACACCTAGTCCTCCTCCAGTGCCTCCAGTAGAAGTGCCCATGGTATGAGGCATGATAGCCAATTAGTT
This sequence comes from Torreya grandis, assembly GCA_037957365.1. NCBI lineage: Eukaryota > Viridiplantae > Streptophyta > Pinopsida > Cupressales > Taxaceae > Torreya > Torreya grandis. The sequence goes on along the minus strand of JARHVA010001419.1, from coordinate 769,148 downwards.
AACCAGATTTGGGATGATATTTTATCCTTGAAGACCAAGTCCTCCAGGCATTCCAAGTTATGCTATAAAATTCCCTTGAAAAGGGAAAGATAGTGTTAAATCTAAATGAACCTCAAATAGCTTAGTTTTAGTATTTCTTATCACTTTAGCTTCTGAATCCACACTATTTGTATCCCAACTTCAAATGTGTACTCCATCTAACTCAAAGGCATGAGTGTGCATGATGTTGGGGGAACCAAGTTGGTTCAAACTTTTTTCCTTAGTTCCTTCCATCCATCTTGTTTCTCCTTCATAAGATAGAAGTAACATAGAACACAGTTCAAAAATGATGGGGTCCTCATGTGTTTTTGCTTTTCTATGACTCCTAATAGCACTCCTTGAGTTCTCCTAGTCTCTTCCCACACAAATAACTCCCATGATCCTTTCTTTATCTTAGTCATACTTCCATTTTTGTAGTGCATGCTATATGGATACCATTTTAAACCCAAAATCTACAATCAACCTCTACTCTCCCCTTATAAATGTGTAGCTCATGCATAAGATAATTTAGCCATCCATTGGTATGGTTTATAATCCAAGGTTAATAATTAGTTTCTTAATTTTGAAATCAAAGAGCATTAGATAGCAACCTTGTGGCTCTCAAAGGAATTGGAATTTAGCTTCTTCAAGACATTAATAGATGGTCATAGCGTACTCTAAAATGTAGTTGTTCCAAACACCTCTCCACCAAAAGTTGACTACTTGTGTCCATGAGAATCCAAGTCATGATAGAGCCCTTTATCATTATAGTGTCCAAGACTACCTCCTTCTAAGATTCCTTAATCATCCTTGAGTATATTCTAGTAGCCAAGCATGTAAAAGAACTAGGAGCTTTGAAAAGATAGTTTCATATAAGGGATTGTAGATATTCTACTTCACCCACTATTGTGTAGAGATTTTGGGTCCAAGATATGAAACTACAAACTTATCTTCAATATTGATAACCCATTCTTCTATATTTTCTAACATAATATGCTCAAACATTTTCCCATTACTGTGCTTCAAGTGCTTTAGGTCTCAGTAATGGAACCAAAATGTTGGGTTATTTTAGTTAATTTTAGCTTTAGTGCTGAAGTTTATCCCAATAAGCTAGCGCACTGGCTTTATCACACAAGATTTAGGTCTCACACACTCACGCAAAGTGCATAATGAAAGATTGATTCCTGAAGGTTTTATAACATAGTAATATATGTTTGTCTATATCTTTATCTTTATGCAATTCCAAACAAGGATTGTTTACCAACATAAATATATGACTATGATCCTTCTAGTTCTAAATGCAATTATTATTATTACTACATGGATCACCATCATTATCTATTATTAGTGACTTAGAAAAGAAAAAGATACCAATAACAAGAGACGAAGAAATAACTCATATCCAAGTCTATTACTTAGTGTATTCCATCATTCAAGATAGAAATTGGCAAAATCTAATATCTCATATTAGATTTTTAATGAACCAAAAGGTAAAGCTTCATCACTTATTCTCCAAAAGATCATCATCACAAAATATTACAATAGGGGTATTTATACTTGTCTTGCCCTGACCAAGTGTTACAATCTTTAGTGTTAGGAGTGAATGGTGCACAAACTCTTAATAGATTGAGAGTCATGGTACTTAAAATAAGTTATTCCAAAAGCCCTGGTTTCCTACACCCCTAGATCCTCGCTCTATGCTATATACTAGTGGCCATGTCTTCCATTCCTTATGGGCTGATGCAAAACCTCTGATTAATAAAGTCAAAGTGTCCCATATGAATCGCTCTTCTAACTTCTCTTGATTCCCATGTGCTCCCCTAATCTTCCACTTTCATTCTAGGTCTAATGTTCTTAGGTTCTCCATGACTTGTTATCCTTTGACTAGGTCCTCTCACGTTGGTCCCTTCTACGTCATTATCCTCTTGCACCGTTGTCCTCTTACACCTAATAGGTTTTGTGCTACAATGCTTTTGCACCTATCAATCATGCACCATGGTCTTCCTATACATGGTCCTTTTGCATTGTGTCAATTATATGCCAAAATAGGATAACACTTAGTCAAAATTTTGGGGCCAATAATTAATTCAATTCAATATAAAACAATTTTTTAACATAGCTACTAGTAGTACTTGTCATGGATCTTTATCCATTCCAAAATTTAATTTCATTGTTTCTTCATTAAGTAATGTTAATCTACCCTTGATATATAGTGTTTTAGGAGTACTATCTAGACCATTTGGTTGGACATGTATATTAGATTCATCTATTTCTCCAAAATATGCATAAGCATTAGTAGTATGATGAAACCTATTCTTATAGTATAAGGAAGGGATATCCTCATCTGCACCCAAATATTCTAAGAGAGTTTCATCAGTAGATAATTTATCTAATGTCAAAATTTATAATGAAATGGTATCGTATATCATGTATGGGTATAACAACTTTATTGTAGATATATGATGAGCCACTTGTGAATGATCTAGTTATTTTTTGAGGAAATGTCTATAAATAGTAAATGGTGTCAATGATTCCGTCTTTGATTGGCCTAAATTTTTAGAATAACCTAATCCTTATCATCATTTTGGTTGAACTACTTGAATAAGATCAATGATACCTTTTTCATGTGTTTCTAACCATTACCTTTTATGTCCCATTTTTTTTAGATATGTAAACCCAAATCTATATTGACTGAAGTTGGTTGATGATTTTATTTGAGCAGTAGATAAATTGGTCATTCAATTGAATTGAATTGAATTGTTGTATATGTAATGACATATGAGGAATATAGGGATCCTCAGGATGCATAATTGCACAATACTTGTATGGTTATTTATTTAATGGACATGTATAAACATATCCTTGATAAATAAACTTTAATCATGCATGAAGAGTAGATGGTATGGCATACATTTCCTGAATCCATTGTGTTCCCAATAATATATTGTAATCAAGATTATTGGGCATAACTTTGTAAATTATATCCATTGTTTTAGACCCAACTATAATAGGCAGTGTGATTTTCCCTAATAATTTCTTTAGGATATTATTAAATCCTCAAGTGTTCACATTAGAATGGATGAGATCATTAGCTTCTCTACCCAATAATTTGAGGAAACATATATTGTAAATATTTAATCTTGATCCATTATCAACCAAAATTATTTTCACTACCTTATTATGAATTCATACTTGAATATATAATGGAAGGTGCACATTTATTATATGCTAAGGCTTATTTTTAAAAGGAAATACTTTATTTTGTCCATTATAATGTATTAGTAATAGAATAAATATAAGGATGTTGAACATCTCTTGGTACCCTGGTTTCTTTCAATACAGCATACAGGAAATCTTTATAGATAGGCATTGTCCAAAGTAAATGTAATAAAAAAATATTAGCATGGCATGTTTTAGTTAATCCATAATATCATAACTATTATCAATCAAGAGTGTAACCCTTATGAGAAGGTGTGCCTCTTCCCACTCTTGCTGAAATAATGGAATCTCTCCAAAGTGTGGGTGACTTTGAGTTGGATAGATATACAGATAGAGGGTTGGTTACCTTGATACACTATATTCTTAAGATAAATCAAGATTTTCTCTCTATTTAGGTACCTGCCAAGATCATTTTCTAACCTCCTTGAGATCTTTTTACATTAGGAACTCATGTTTTTTTTACTACATCTTGCCAAAAGACCATCTCACTATAGACTATCTAAAGGAATCCATCCTTGAAGATGGAGGCATATGAGTTGTTTAAAGGTAAGGGGTGTATCATTATTGAGATATAAATTTGAGAATGCTTGAATATGAAGACACTCAGTTACCAAACTAAAATGTGATTTTTTGCTAGTACATTCAAAAATCAACATAAGCAATCAATTTTATACCACCAATATCTTCTCAAAATAAGGTACCTAGTAAATATATCATAAAAGAATTCCTATTTGACCCTGAAACCACTCCACCATGATCATTTTCCTCCATCAAATTCTGAAGTGAAGAAACAGAGGCAAACCTAGACCCTTTATGGATGAATAGGACATTGTGACCCCCTTACTCTCTTAATGATTGTTCATAAATATGGGAAATGAATCTGACAACCAATACCATAAATGTGAATTTCATTAGGGTCCTTATCATTTATTAAGATATTTTGACCTGACCTTGTCTCTCCTGGCCATACCAAGTAAAAATAGCTGACCTTCCTTAAGTTACCAAAGAAGCTGATGGGAGAGATAAATGGGTTTTCTTCATTTTAGCACTGATAACTCCATCCAAATCATGGATTTAAACTTAGATAGGATGGATGAAGTCTAGAGGTACTTAAAATTCAACTATCCCTTAGAACCATGTGTGGATGCTTTAAAAGAGCCCTTTTCAACACTAAAATTGCCATAATCACTTAATAAACTTGATTGAAAAGCTGCACAAGGCATTCATAAGACCTCAAAATATTTGTATATATGTGATATGATGTGTCCCAACACTCTTTTGATGATTTATTGCCATTACCTTGCAATTTCTTCTTTAAAAGCCACAAAATGATCAAGAAATCATCATAAATGGGTTATGATGTTAGCAAAGATTTTCACCAACCAATCTGAGCACTTATTGAGTATGACATAACCTTGACATATGTCATGTGATCTATCAATACGCTATAATCCCTTTCCTTCACTTGAACCAGTCTTGAAATATCATGAAGTGACTAGATAAGCATAAAGTTATGATGAACACAACCTTAAACCTATCAAATCCACCTTAAACTATACTAATCAAGGTTTAAAGTGACCATTACAAGGAAATTACAAGACCAAAATAGCTATCAACAAGGTAAACAAGCATGACAAGCAAAGTTTCAAATTATAGAGGTGATAATTTGACTTGGGAGGTCAAACTTGTAAACATTTTGGTGACTTAGTTGGGAAGTAAGCTTGTTATGATTATGAATGAGTAATTTGCATCTTTTTTGGTCTCATGGAGTCTCTCTCACACTCTAAAATAAACATGATTAGACCCTAGTAATGACTACAACTCTTGACTTAAGACAAGATAGATGTTTTACTTCCAAAAACAAGGAAAGAAAGACACAAAATCAAAGAAACTAACTATTAAGACAACTAATGTGTCATAAGCGCTTATTGAAAACAAAACATAAGCAACATAATGTGATAGATAGCACTTGGAGGAAAACAAAACTAACTATATACAAAAAAACTTATTTCTTAGCAATAATGTTTCAAATTTATCCCATTAATTGGGATTGGGAGTTCTTCACTATCCATCTTGGCAAGTTAGAAGGCATTGTGAAACTTGCAGCTACAAATTATGTAAGGGACACTCTAAAGTGAGTCAAACTTGGTGTGATTTCCTAGTTTATCTCTATCCTCATCCCACTTTAGAACCTAGTCACCTTCCTTAAAACTCCTTGAAGATGCTCCTCTATCAAAAGTTCTCTTCACTTGTGCTTTATGTATCCCTATGGCCAACATGTACCAATTTTTGACTTATTCTAGCTCTATAAGCTTAGCAAATATTACCTCCATAGGTTCATTCTCCAACATCTCTATTTGATGCATTAGTTCTAAATCAAGGAGCTCAAGTGAGATTGGCAACCTTGCTTCTCTTCCATAGATAAGCTTGTAGGGTGAATTGGCTATAGACCTTTTAAAGTTGATTCTATCATCCCATAGAGATGACTAAAGCTTCAAATTCCATGTCCTTTGATTATCCTCAATGGTCCTCCTTATGATTTTTAACATGTTCTTATTTGTGGAGTTAGTAAATCCATTGCCTTATGGGTAATAATTTGATGAAGTGCTAAGGTATATATCATGTTGGACAGCCCATTGATTGATCTTAGCTCCCACAAAATCCATGGCATTATCTAAAATTATAGTGGAAGGAACACCAAACCTTGTAAGCAAACCTTCATAGAAGTCTAACACATTGGATTCATTTGCTTCCTTCAAAGAAACTACTTCTATCCATTTAGTGAAGTAATCCATGGTAGTAAGGATCCATTGATGGCCCAAGATTGAAGGTGGATTGATGAGGACAATGAATTCCAAACCCCATTTGTGGCCCAAGATTGAAGGTGGATTGATGAGGACAATGAATTCCAAACCCCATTAGACAAAGGGTTGATCTAACAAAACAGGTCAAAGAGGTAAGGCATCAAGTCTTTCTTTTCTTGTAAACATTGCACACTTCTTGCACTTCTTTACCCAAGCATGGCAATCTCTAAAAAATTTTGGCTAATAATACCCACCCCTCATGATCTTAAGAGTTATTGTCCTTATTGAGAGGTGGCATCCACCTTGTCCATCATGAACTTATTCAATTAATCTCTCAACTTGGCTTGGATCTATGCACCTCAACAACATTATATTGATATCTTTCTTAAAAAGCACTCTATCAATAAAGAGAAAATGAATAGATTGCAGTCTGAAATATATTCTCCTTGATGCACATAAACTTGGAGGATACATACCATCTTGAAGGTACCTTACCATGTCTTGAAACTAGCCTGGTGATGATGTATGATTAGTTATAATTTCTTCATCATTTAAGACTACAATTGTCTCCTTAATTTCTTACAAGTTTTGGACTAAGTGCTCACATAATCCTTTGCCTCTAATCAGCTTAGTCACCTTTATCTCAACATCATACTCCATCACTCTTATTATCAAACCTAACCTATTCTCACTTATGTCCTCATTCAACAAGAACTCTTTGATGCTAGGATGAACAACCTTTAGATAGATCATTTTTTTAGATAGCAAGTGTCTAAATTTATTGAGACATTTGAGTATTGAAAGTACATGTTTCTCTACATAGGTGTACCTTGTCTCATATTCTTACAAGCCTTGACTAAAGAATGATATGGGTTGCTCCAAGGCTTGATAATTTTGTTGCATTAGAATCCCTGAAAATGTGTCCACATTAGAATATACATACAAGATAAAATCCCTTGAAAAATTAGTATTGATGAGAGTACAAGCACTAGCTATTGCTCGTTTGATCTCTTCAAAACTCCTCGTGCCTTCTTTGGTCTAAGTGAAGCTTTGATTTTTCTTAAGTATGGATGTAAGTGGCTTTGAAAAAGTTGAAAAATTAGATATGTACATTCTTATAAATTTTACTTTTCCAAAAAAACTTTGTAATGTCTTCGTATGCTTAGGCAAGGATAATGTAAAAATGGAATCTATCCTTTGAAGATCAATGCCCAACCCATGTTTAGAAATAAAATGACCAAGTAGCTTACCTTCATGTACTAAAAAAACACACTTCTTAGGGTTAAGTGACACCCCATATTGTCTACATATCTAAAACACCTCCTTGAGATGAAGCATGTGCTCACTTGTAATCCTTGAAAATATAGTAACATCATCCAAATATACAAGAACAAACCTATTGATTAAACTTTTAAATGCCATATCCATGGCTCTTTGGAATGTTGTTCCTACCTTGGACAATCTGAATGGCATTTTTTTGTAAGCAAAAGTGCCCTACTTGGTAGTGAATGTTGTCTTAAACTAATCTTCTTCATTCACAAGTATCTTTTTATATCCACTATAACCATCCAACAATGAGAACCTTTCTAAACCAGCTACTAGATGTAATATTTTTTCCATTTATGGCAATGGATAATGATTTTTGAGTGAGGCCTTGTTCAAATCATAAAAATACACATAAATTATGATCTCTCCATTCTTCTTCTTCATGGAAATAAGGTTAGCCACCCAAATAGAATGCTTGATGGGGAATATGAAGGCTCATTCAATCAACTTGTGAAATTGTGTTCTCATCAAAGGCTCAAGATTAAGATTGATTGGTCTTTGCCTTTATCTTACTAGTTTTGTATCAACCTCTATCTCAATGGTGTGTTGACTTAATCTAGGATAAAACCACTTCAAATCACTATACTCCCATGAAAATACATCAACAAATTCTCTACATAAATCAACAAATGTCTCTTTTTGAGATTGAGGGCATACTTTACCAAGTTTGAGAGTCTTCCCATTAGTTATATCAATGCTAGAATAGTGTTATTATTTTATAGATAATAAAAACTTCTCTCTCCTCACCTCATCATCTCTATTGAAGATGTTCTAAAGTGTGACAAGACCCTTGGGTAGCTTGTTGGAATTAAATTGGACTATCTATTCACCATACTATTACAAGAGTTTTGACTGATTTCTAGAAGAGAATTCAGCCTCCTCTTGCAAAAAGTGGACATTATAGTTATCATCTTCAAAAACTTGCCAATTATCATTATTTTTAGGAATAGAAAGCCTTACTAAGATATTGATATGTGACTAATTTTTAGCATTCCTTACATCAGCTAGAATTTAAAACTGAGATCCTATTATAGCCAATGTATCTACATGTTTGTTGCTCTCTCTAGGCACTTCTTGGATATCAAAAGCATCAAGGTCCTCAAGGAGACCCCAAACTCTATGCTTATAATACATTATAAAATAATTATTACATATATTCAGCGCTCTCACTTGGTGAACCACAAGTTCACTATCACCAAAATCTTGTAAAAGGTTGATTCCCATCTTTCTAGCCCATTGTAAAACATGGACTAGAGCTTCATACTTTGATACATTATTAGAACAACCAAACTAAAAATTTAATAGTAGAATAGTACCTTTGTTTAGAGGGTGAGATGATCATCATACCAACCTTTGTACCATGTTTTTTCATTGAACCATCAAAGTAGAGTTGCCAAAGACCATTCCTTGATTTGTCTTCCTTGACTAGAGTTAGAATTTGTGCACCATTCTCATGTAGACAATAAACACTGAGTCCTTATCCTTATATCATCTTGTAAGGATCATACTCATGTAGGTTAGAATCCAATTCATCAAGAAACAAATTAAGAACTCCTTTAAGAGCTGAGTTGGATTCTACTTAATGAGTTTGTTGTACCTCATCTGAGATGACATAATTAGCATTCATAACACTAGGCATGTATGGTTCCAAATGAAGATGTGTAATAAGTTCAGAGTGAATTTTAAACTTGTTTATATACCTTATTATAAACATAAGATATGTCTAATCAACTAAAATATAACCACCTATCTTTGATGTGAAGTCTCATGATAAACACATGGTAAAATATGGAGGAAGGTCTACCACCACTACATCTTCATAAATAGTCACATTTGGGCATGCGTGTAGTGTTAATTTTAGGTATAGATCCATCAAGCTTAAATACACTCTTATTATTTGGATCACACACCAAACCAAACTTATATGCAATCTACTTAGGCATCACTATACTACTTACTTCATTCTCAACCATACAATTGTGAACCAAAGTGTTGCCAACAATTCAGGAGAGATATAAAGGAGGTGTCTAACTTAGTTTTACCTCATCTTCATTCATTTTTACCTCTTTATGTACCTATTATACTTATTGTTTCATTTGTTGATCTAAATTTTATAAACCCACCCTTTCCTTCTCTACTAGTTTAATAGAAAAATTGAGGGCTAAAAGCTCTTGAATAAGGATGTCCTTTTGTCTTTAGATTTCCAAAAAATCCCACATACTCATGTTGATCTTTGACTTCTTCATATGGTCAACTATATTAAAAGGAGATCAACCCATATTTGGCTACACCCTTGGAAAAATTGGATGATCACATACTTGAGGTACTTGCTGAGTTTTGTTTGCTTCCCCATTCTAATTTTTTTGAGGTGAATGGAAATTAAGTTGATCATTCATACCTTTAGAAATAATAGTAGGAATGTTTGGGACATGAAATACCTCTTGAGTCTCATCAATATCCCTTTTCTTGGCTATTATGATGGCTACAACCACATTGTTTGAGGTACTAGATTCACCAACCTTATTCAAAGCCACATGATCATCAACTTGATAGTTTACAAAGGTTGCATCAGGTTGCCCTAGTCCATGATGAACTTTGCCTTGTTGTAAAATATCCTCATTATGTTAACTTCCTTGAAGAGAAGCTTATTCTCGAGTCATTTAAGTAACTACCAAAGCATGATTCTGCATATCATTTAGGTTATAAGGTTGCCAACTTGACTCTTGCATCAAGTTATTTTGTGTTGGTATTGGTACAATGGCCTTAGATGTAGAAGGAGCATTAGAATCAACTGCAGCACAAGGATTGGCTTGTATAATAGTTCCTTGAGCTTGGTATGAAGGTTTATTATCTTTGAAGCCTTGGTAGGGAGGTATTTACATTTTAAATGGCTGATAGGTGGGATAATTAGGTGCTTGATATGGCCTATTGGCTTGATATTAGTGCCTCTTTAGTTGAATTATTGCATTACCAAAGGATTGCAACATACCCTTTAGTTCACCAAGCTCATTAGATTAACTAAGAGGTGCTAGAATTCGAGCTTGAGAAGGTGGAATTGGAGCCATTGATGGAGCTTGAGGGGATATAATAGGTTGAATTTCTATAAAAATGGGCATTGGAGGCCTAGGTGCAAGATTTTTGGCCTGAATTAAGATATTTTTGCTCTAATGGAAAGTTCATAGGCATTTAGAAGTGTATTGCCACCCATTAACTGAATCATGATAAGATATCAGAATTTAAATCTCTTAGGAAATACAAGAAGGCATATTCAGGAGATGGCCTTATCATGAGAGGTATCCTAGTCCATGTCTTCTAAAACCTAAGGTTGAAATGAGTCATGAACTTAAGGGGTGCCCTTTTAATGGTAGTGAGTTGCTCAACAAGAGATAAATGATCTGATTTATCTACAAACTACCTATAAAAATTTACACCTAAGTCATCCCAAGAAGTAATAGATTTCAAAGGAAGGTTTATATACCATTGCAATGCCTTTCCCTTGAAGGATGCAACAAGCAAATGGATATTAACATTCTCTTGGACAATATTATGAACATAACATAGGTTGGATACATATTTAATATGTTTAATAGGTGTGGTTTTATCATCTCCTAAAAAATAAGGTATGATTTTAAGAGCTAAGGCTAGGATAACATCATACTGATCCAGATTTAGAGGGTTTCCTCTATTGAAAGAGCCAAACACATGGTTCTTAGGGGTAGCCATGTTGATAGTGGGGATTGAATTGTCTTGCATAATAGGTTGAGCTGGGGATTGAAAAAATATCTTATCATAAGAATTTATTCTCATGAACCTTCTTATTTTGTTATAATGTGAAGGTAACTTAGAAAATTCAAAAGGAATACCTTTACTTAAAGATGTTATAGTGATCTTTGGTATGAAATTGGTATTTATTTGCTGCTAAGAAGTCTGCAACTCAAAGAAGCTCTTGGTTCAAGAATGATGAATGATCTATGATGTTGAAAATGTCTTTCTCCAACTCTAAACTTTAGCTATGCTAAGGAATATAGATCACACTAAGTGTGCCAGAAACTATTGTCAATCAAGAGTGAAACCGTTGTTAGAAGGTGTGTATCTTTCCACTCCTACTGAAATAATGGAATCTATCCAAAGTGTGTGTGACTTTGAGTTGGAGATAATATCTAGATATAGGGTTGTTTCCCTTGATTCACTCACTTAAGTTGATTCTAATCTTACTAACTACTTATTTCTTGACTAAGGGAAAGGGTGAAGGGATAGTGCTAAAATTGAAACTGACATAAAAATTTGAAAGAGAGGTGATGCACCAATGTTTGTTATCACTTATGCCTATAATTAACACTCTTAAAAATCAAAGCAACCTACACACATTCACTTCACTTTAGGTCTATGGTTTATATAATAGTGTTTCACACAAAGGTCTTGGCAATGCTTACTCCTAACATAGAAGGAATGAAGGTTTATTGAATACACTTTCAAATGTGGACTAAGATTGAACCTAAACACTTAATATGACTTTTATAAACTCACATATTCTATATAAAGGTACAAAAAGGAAAGCTATTGATTCACTAGGTTATGTCAATGGAAATCTCACATACACTTCACACAACAACCTAAAAATGTAGGAAACCAACTTCTTATTACCTCAAAAGGTGAAATAAAAAAATTGGTAGCCTTTCATCATAGCCAAATCATAATATGATCTTCTATTTCTAAAAAATAACATACAAATAGAAGAGGAGAGTAGGAGAGGGGAAATAAAGTAGCCCAAAACTAGGGATGACTCACTTGCCATCACACCCTTCAATCCTTACATATTAACTCCTAAATGTTCTATTTATTTAATTTTTAAAATAGAATATAAGATATAGGTATACTTTTTTTTAATTATTGAATAATTAATGGGCATTTATTCCTAGAGTTTAACCCATGCATGTGCCTATATCTTTGCTTGTATGCACCTCTATCCTTGCTTGCATGTCCTCCTTGATGAAGAAGTCTTATCCATGAAAATAGGTCTTCAAGTCCTAATCAAGTATTAAATTTAATCTTTCAATTACCTGAGTTATTATGTTTCTCCACTTTTTTGAGAATGTTAAAGGCTCTTGAAGCTTCTTTGACTTTTTCACTTGACTTGGCATAGGAGAGAGGAAAGGTCTCCTTAATGTTGTTAAAGACTCTTTCAACCATTTGAATCCTTATTTAAACTAACTAATGACTTATTCTTTCTCCCCAAGTGGCATAAAAAATAATGTATCACTTTGAAAAATCTTGTTGAAGAGCTTTTATGCATTGATTTGGTTGATTGACTACTTGAACTCCTCCTTCTCTAACATGACATAGAAGGTGAAAACTTGAATTTGACTTAAATAAAAAATATATACCTCTATGGATGGCCTCTCTATATCATATTAGACCTTAAACAAGTCACTTAAAGCCATAAAACACTCTAAAATATTTGATTTTGTACTCAAAGCTTGTATTTTCTCCCAATTCCTTGTAACTCTAAAATCATGCAAACCTTCTTGTGTAAGATAATGTATGGATGATGTTAGAAAAATAAGAATATATTTTAGTACCCAGTATTCCCTTACAACTCTATGTCAAACTTCATGACTTTAAATTAAGTGGAAGTAAACTTTTTCTATTATTTGATTCCCCCAATTAGGCCTCAATTAGGCCTCCATAACTAGAAACTATGTTTTAGCTCCACAAGACTCCCACAAGTGTGAAACCTCTAATACATTTTTGATTCACTTTCCCTAGCCTATGATAATTCTCCATGCCAAATTTGAAGGTCTAGAACCTCGTATAGGTGGGTAAACAATTAAGTGACCATTGGCAAGCTCCTTCTTAAATGGCACCTCCAAACGGCCTTTCAAGTATAGGTTGGTATGAAGCCTTCTATGGGAATATGAATGGATTTTTTGACCTCAAGTTGTATAATACAACCCAATATGACCTCTCCAATGTTTCTTTGTGTTCAGTTTCTTAAAACCCCTGAATTCCACCTCAAAACATTGAAAAACATAACATCTAATATAATTCATATAGTTGTAGGTATAAAACATTTCATGATGAGGAACTTAAGGGAGTATGGAATGTTTTTTTATAGGTTACAAGGTTAAAAATATGCATTTGAGGGAAAATTTTACCTTATCTCTCCAGTCAAACTCCTTTAAGGGTTTAGACAACCTGTTAGTGGATTAACTTCTTAATGATTATTCATAAAGGTAACTCTCTCCACTAGGGTACAAGGGTAATTAACTTCCCATAAAATCAATCCACACCACTAATATTTTCATGTAATATTTGAGCAGACATTTTTGCCTCTCATGCTAAAAAGAATGCATCTATGAGGTCTAGAGGGAGGAAATGAGTTGGAAATGGCATTTTAGAGTTTGGTTTTGAGTTAAAACACCTCAAGGAGGTCTAAAACATCCATATTTACCTTTTCAAATGGTATTATTTTCCATTTATCCTTTTTAGACTCATTATTTCAAGTTAGGGTTTATGAGCCTAAAAACATAAATGACCCTAGCTATTGTGTTTGGTTTCTTTACCTTAAATAGAGAAAGTGAGTGGAATGAAGACCTTGAATAGTTTTTGTCAGAACTAATTTACCCCTTGGCACCTTTTGGAAGTGTTCACTCCTCCACTTCTCCTTATTAATCAAGATTTCCTCATGCATTTATACACAAGTCTAAGTGTGCCATCCTGACTATGTGACTGCAAGCTCTAAAGTAGATTTGTTTTGGTTACCTTTCTGATCTTATTTAGGTCTTATTTGGTATTTATTTCCTCCATACACTTATATTATTCACTCAAACCCATTTCTCATATAACCATTTCCGCTTTTCTTTTCACTATTTGTGCCCAAAACACTCTTGGTTATAGGTGCACATCTAGATGCTTGGGTTGCAATCTTGGAATGGGAACCTCTCACATAGGGTCTCTAACACCTTTAATATTATTAACCTTTTTTGAAAATGTCTTAAATTATTTTTAAATATCCTTCATGTATAAATTTACCCACAATACATAAGACCTCTTTTCTCATACAAGAACACAATCATCAACAAAACTTGAAGGCCCTATTGTAGGTGACCATTAAGTTCCTTTTGATCCTTATCTATATGGACAAAGAAAATGTGTGAGATGTCTTCAACATCTTGTCAAGATGAATTTAATAATGATAACATAATATTATTCATCCTAGATTTTCTATGTCAGTCCATATCTAGGCTTATATAGGTTAAAACAAAATTAAGACCAAAACCTTAAAGTTTCTAAATTGACCTTAATCTTCCCAAATGGGCAAATGAACTCTTTGTTTGTGTTCCAAGGGTGAAAGATAGTAGGAGGACATCACATTAGTTTTTAAAAATATTTATATGATATTTAAGATTGTTTGGACCAACCTCAAAGCTTATAAACAATGAAGACATCTTATTACCTTAAACTTTGAAAACAAACCTCAAGCAATGATAAAGTGTGCTTCAAGGACCTCATTTATGATCTTGTTTTGTAACTCACTGAGTGGTTTAATATTATAACCACTTATATTTATTGACCTTATTCATCTTCATGATCAAGCAAACTAAGTTGAATATCTTAAAACAAGACAACACCTCCTCACACCTCCGTTGCATCTTTTTTAATGGTGTTTTGCTCATTCTTGATGTTATCTTGATGTCACCTTAAGAACCTCTATGGAGCCTTGGTTAGAATTTGATTTAAAGTATATATGTTCACTTGATATATATAATGAGACTTAAATTTTTTATTGATTCTCCCTCCATAATTTTCTAACCTCCTTGAGTATCTTTTTACATCAAGAACTCATATTTTTGTGACTACACCTTGCCAAAAGACCATCTCACTATAGGATATTTCAAGGAATCTATCATTAAATATGGATAAATATGATTTTTTTGAAGTTAATATATGTATCATGACTAAGATATACATTTTATAACATTTTAATATGAAGACACTCAATTACCAAACCAAAACATGCTTCCTAGCTGCTAGTTCGTTCAAAAATCAACATAGGTAACTAGTTTTCTATCACCAGTATCTTCTTAGATCAAGGTACCTAGTAAATATATTATAAAATAATTCCTATTTTACCATAAAACCACTCCACCATGATCATTTTCCTCCATAAAATTTTTAAGTGAAGAAACAAAGGCAAACATGGACCATGTTTGGATGAATAGGACATTATGACCCCCTTACACTCTTAACGATTATTCATAAATATGGGGAAACAACAAATGCCACAAAATTTAAGTTAATTTTGTTCCCTATCATTTCCTAATATATTTTGACCTAACATTCTCTCTCCTAGCCATACCAAGCAAAAACTAATGACCTTCGTTGAGCTGCCAAAGAAGTCGATAGGAGAGATAAACGGGTTTTATTAATTTTAGCACCTGTAAATCTCTCCAATTATGTATTTCACCTTGGGGAGGATTTATTAAGTCTTGGAGGTACTTAAAAGTCAACTATCCCTTGTAACCCTATACATATGCTTCAAAAGAGCCCTTTTCAACACTAAAACTATCATAATCACTTAAGAAACTTGATTGAAAAGTTGCCAAGGTATTCATAAGACCTCAAAATGTTTATATATATGTGATATGATATGTTCCAAAATTCTTATGATTCTTTAATAGCATTACCTTTCTCTATCTTTGTTAAAATCCATAAAATGATCAAGAAATCATCACAAATGGATTATGATGTTAGCAAAGAGTTTCACCAACCAATCTGAGCACTTGTAGAGTATGACATGACTTTAACATATTACATGTGATATATTAAGACACTCTAATCCCTTACCTTCACTTTAACCAATCTTGAAACAAGTCATGAAGTGACTAGATAAACACAAAGCTATGATAAACACAACCTTAAACCTATCAAATCTACCTTAAACTATGTTAATCAAGGTTTCAAGTTACCATTCCAAGGACATTATAAGAATAACATAGCTATCAACAAGGTAAACAAGCATGACAAGAAAGGTTTCAAATTATTGGGGTGACAATTTGACATGAGAATTCATACTTGTCAACAATAACCTTAGGTTGCCTTTGTGAAAAGTGGAGGGGGTTAAGGAAGGTTTGGTATAATAGAAGGCATTATTCTCCCCCTTAGTGTAGTGACAACCATACACACATTTTTCATATTATAACAAGATATTAAAAGATATAAAGATTTTTCATTAATTATTTGATCTTTTTTATATTTGATTCACTTTATTACATGAGTGTTAATATTGTTCCTTGTTAAGGGAAGAGAATTTGTAATGTAAACTAAGAAAAATCGAAACAATAAATACTCATTGAATGCATCCATAAATTCTTTACAAAATTAAAAAAGCAAGTAAGAAAAAATTACAATGTAGGTCTCTAAGAAGAAATTTTTTTATATATGGAGATTACTAAATTCTCATGAAATCCAAGGTCAAAACAAAGTGCTTTCAATGTCAAATATCATATCTGAGGTCAAAAATAAGTGTTTTCAGTGTCAATGTTTTAATACGAGGTTGAAATTAGGTTCTTTTGGTGTCAAATATTAGATCTAAAGTCAAAATAAAATTCTTTTAGTGTCGAATATTAAGAATTTATCTAAACTCCAAGCCAAAAAAATTGAAGTTATGTTCGAATAAAAAGTAGGTTCACCAATATATTTTATCATAATTTTGAATTAATGTGGTGATTAACCTTGATTTAGTTAATTTGAATAGAATATAGTAAATTTTGTAACATGACTTGCAACAAGTGGAATGAAAGAAAGGTATTTAAATTAACAAAGCATGATTGAATGAAAAAAAACTAATTTTGAACAAAATAAGAGATTTAGTTGTTTACTGTCTACAATCCAAATGTGTGAAACTAAATAGAGGTTGGAACTTATCAACAGAGACTAATCATGTAAGTACCATAGAAACTATGATTAATACTAGTGAAGGATAAGATCATCCAAATTAAGACATGATTGACTGGAACTATAGTCCTAAGTTGGTAGATTATGTCCTCTATTGAAAATAACAGAAATCAAGGCATGATCATATGCAATAGCTTAAATAAATCAAGGAAATCAAGGCATGATGGTGTGCATGAATTTAACCTTCTAATGTGCATGAAAGCCCTATAAATACTTCTTCAAAGTTTAAACCCTAATAGGGTTTGCAATAGCTTATAACCTAAAAATTAAAAAAGTGAGAAGTGTAATGGGATTAATTCACCCTAATAACCCCCATGATGAATAATCATTGCCTACATATTTAATACTCTGACAAGGAAAGTCAAACCCACCTAGTTCTCCTAGGGTCAAATCATAGTAGTGTGCCCCACTTTCTAACATAAAGAGGTCACATATCTCATCAATATATCTTGAGTTTGGATCATTGATATTAATCAAACATATGTGTTTTAGCTTATATATACAAAGATGTAAGGGATACACATTTTTCCAATTTAAAAAAAAGTCATTAAGTATTTTTTTAGGATTTATTTTTGACTTATTTACAAAAAAAAATTGTCTACCTAGTGGGACACAATATTATTCCTAAGCCTCCCACTTAGAGTGATTTATGAAATTATGTTTTTTTTACTACATGTATGCATCTAGAGAAGACTTGAATACTCGATGATGTTTTTATTTGACTTGGATAAAAAAGGCTCTTGATTTGGCTGAAGACTACTTCAATTGATTAGAATTAGATTTGGAAAGAATAAGTAAGCTTTGCTTAATGTGAAATAGTGTAAGTGTGCCTCAATATTAAAATTGTCAAATGGTAAAATGGGTGAATTAGATGTGCCTTTATAGAAATATAAAAAGGAAAAACCTCAAGCTACCTATCTTAAAAATATGAACCAACATATAATGGAGGATCTAAATTTGAAAAGTTGCAATAAAATGTTTAAGGAAATGATCAACCTATAAGGGACAAAATCACCTACCACTATTGTCCCTAATTGGTCGATCTTATCCTCAAGGAAAATGTGTGAGTTTTGGGTCCTAAGATATTTGTATAAATTCTTAGAGGGGTTTTTATAAATTTATAATATTTTTGTATGCATAAAATATAAATTTAGAAAGGAATGGATCTACATGGGTGATTAGGATAGAATGAGGTGGTGAAACAGGTCTAGATTAAGTGCTCAAGTCAATTAAAGTGAAAGTGGGCCAAAAATTACATTATCAAGTATTTGTGACCAAAATTGAGTGACTACACTCTTGTACATTGATTTTTTATTGCCATTAAGGTTCATATCTCATACTATTACGTACATGCATTATCGATTATATCTTATCAATAGCGAGGCATTCCTTACTCTAGTGCCTTCATCAATTATATCTTTCCTGAATAGGGGGGAAACCCTTTAGTACACTCATATAGATTTATTATACATGTACATATTGATATTTTACTTCATTACTTATATGTTACTCATTGGAGGCATGTTATGCCCATGTATTTATAAACTATACATTACTTATATTTGGGTACAGTTTTGTCATATGTCCCTTCATACATATTTATTACATTAGGGCACACTATTGTTTGTGCTTATAGATACTAAATTTTAGTATTATATATTTTTCAATATTAGTGTATACCTACCTTTACCTTACATGACTTGTGTATACATAAATGGATTTTATTCACCCTTCTATCACACTTACTTTTCATTGATCTGATCTTACCAATTTGCTATAAATTACTTATAAGAATTCCCTGGTATGTGTCTAACTATTATTAATTACATAACATGCCCTAATTCCTCAAAAATCATGGTACCCATTTTTTTTATTTTTACTCTACTCTCATTTATTCTCATGGGTTGCTTGGTTTTAGCTCTCTCAATTTTCTCTAAGGGGATCATCTCATTTTTTATGTCAAACTATGGCATGAAACCTCCTCTTATGAGAAGACCAAGTCTGTGCAAGAAAAAAACATATTTTGATTTTTTACTAAAAATAAGTTTTTGGCATTTAAAAATGTCAATTCCTAACAGCCTCCAAGATCCTAAAATGGTCTTGTTTATGAAAAGGCCAAAAATATTGAAATAGTGGACAAGCAGTCAAGTTTTTCATCATATTTTTTAGTCCATAACCCTATTTTCAATGTTGTTTAAAGTTTTAGAAAGGTGACTTCAAGGTGATCAACTTTTGTGTTTTGTTAATTTATCAAAAACATGACCTTGTGCTTCAAAAAGGTGAGTTCCTCACATCCTCCAAAATCATAAAATAGTCTTGTTCCATTTGTTCTCAAAAAGGTTAAAAATCCTAGAATAATAGATAAGAATTTAGGGTTTTTATCATGACTTTTAGCTCATAATTCCATTTTTTATGTCATTTACAGTGTTGTAAAGGTGACATTGTCTTGCACCCCTAATTTTTCTAAGTATGGTTTCTAACCAACTCAATAGATATCTTGATGTGAGGCAATCATTTGGTATGATTGTTGTTTTGGCACCTTTTGTGCCAACTAGAGGAATCATCACAGACCTCACACCATACGGTAGGCAGTTACTTGGTGCCCAATTTTTTAGGGCATCTTATTAAGTGGTTACATGTGGTGATCACAAGTCAAAGGGAGTAAGGTGATGGATCTAATATAATGATCAACCAAGGCTCTAGCTCAGCACCAAATGTGTACCCTCCACCCTGGCATGAATATGAACTATCATCGATAAAGCCGAGCTTGATCCAATGAGCAAGAGGACAAAAATTGAAGTAGTGAAGCTCTACAAAATCGGCTCTGGATATTTTATCAAGGACACAATTATCATAAGTTTTAGTCTAGATGGATTTGAGGATCCAATTGTATTTCCCAAGCTCACCTATGAGTTGTTGGACCATTTAGTAGTTTAGATGAGCATTTACTATATTTTCACAATATGAATTGTATTCTATATTTGAAGCATTAAGAAAATGAAGATTGGTTACTATAATACTTGGTATCTTTTGATTGAATGTATTTCACCTCATTATTGAATTATGAAATGTTTACAATAAGTATAATGTTTAGTTTAATATATGAATGTGATGTTTAAATGAAGTTTTGGTTTAGAGCATTAACAACATCTCTATAGTTTAGGATGACATTGGCATATTATTTAGAAATACTCTAAGTATAGAAAAGACCTCACACCAAATAATGATATTTGTGCCTAAGGTGCTAACTTAAGCATAAACCTTTAATCTGAAGCAATCCCCCTGACTCATCAAAGTGTCAAATGGCACTAAGCCCAGTAAGATAAAGATATGTGCCCTTGAGATAATAGAACCACCAAATATAAGCTTGTACCCCTATGACTAGACTGAGCTCCCCTAATAGGCTTTGTGCCTATAGACCATTAGCCTATCCTATAAATAATCTGCACCAATGAACCTGCCAATGTCGTTGTTGCAATGACCAAGTCCTATAAAGAAAGAGTTGTGTCATGGCATAACTAACCCAATGTAGGCCCTAATTTTTTCTTTGTTATGCTTTAGGTGAGTGCATAAGGCTTGTGCCTTATATTAATTGATGCCAAGAGGCATGTTTGTGAAATAATTTAACATAGATCCTAAGAAATTGATGGTGGATTATGGCTTTGAAACAATAATAATGGAAGGCTAAAGTCCTTTCATGAATGAGCAGCATAACAGGGAAGAAGGGGATGTGTAAGTACAGCGCAATGGAAGGAGACAAGTAGATTGACACTTGAGAGCTCAGGCAATAGACATATAACAAGAGAAGGTGTAGGTTGATGGAAATTTTGGAACTTAAAAGTTCTAAGAGAACCCATAGCGAGTGGGAATGACATGGGGAAGGATCTCTTGAATTGTAGCAGCATAAGGAGAGGAATAATGAAGCCATAGATCAAGCTCAACTATTGATGGGTGAAGAATGTGTTGGGTCCCTATATAATTTTACCATTAAATATGCACCATAAATTCCTACCCCTTTGAACTTGTAGTGTTAACTCATGCACTGGATCTCCCATGAGAAGAAAGAAAAGTGATAACTAACCTTATTGTCCACATCAACTTTGACCATTTTGTAGACTTAGACTATAATTTTATGATTGAATAAGTTATTCCTTATTAATAATTGAGTGAGGATACCTCTAAATGTGTGGGTGCTAGCTTGACCATATAGAATATAAGTGTAATCATTCCAATTCAATGAATGTCAACTATGCAGACTAGGCAACATCCCATAAGAAGTGGCCAAGTACCACAAGTTAGTAATATAGCACCTTTATCATCATTGGCATCGATAATAACAATAGGACCGATTCCTAACCTAGTGGTTAGAGGCACTAAAGGACCACCACTAGGACAAGTATCA
The DNA here is from genome assembly GCA_037957365.1 of Torreya grandis. Taxonomy (NCBI): domain Eukaryota; kingdom Viridiplantae; phylum Streptophyta; class Pinopsida; order Cupressales; family Taxaceae; genus Torreya; species Torreya grandis. Next base: position 747,422 of record JARHVA010001419.1, on the reverse strand, counting down.
AGGGGGAAAGCACCTCAGATGTTAGTGCCCCCCATAACAAATTTACTATGAGATGGCCATGCACTTGCCAGAGTATCATGGCCTAGAGAATGTCATAGAGCATGTATTAAAATGTGAACTACAATGGCGCAATTGGGGTATAACCTAATTTGAATGCAAGGAAACCTAATTCATGATAACTCCACTTTATCGTGCTCACATTTAGTATGGTAAATTTGATTTAACCAGGATATGGTTGATTATGACCCTTTGAAGGAAGTATTTTTGAAAGAATTTGATATAGTTGAGTTTGAACAACAAAGCATCATCATGCTCAAGGAAATTAACTAAGGACTATCATAAAGTGTGTGCCTATATGATACTAGATTCAAAACTCTTCTTTCCAAGCTTTCATATTATATTCACCCCTCTCAGCATGCACAATGGTTTTTTGGGGGATTTCTAGTACCATTCAAAAGAGATCTTTCCATGAAGACATTCACAGAGCCTCACGAAGTGCTTTAAGCCACACTTAGATCTGAGGTAGTCAGAAGCATTGACATTGGAATCAGCCCATTCATGGAGGTGTAGATTACATCCATGGCTAGCCAACTCCAAAAACATGCTACTAGTTTATCATAAGATGCTCAAACTAGGTTATGGTACACCGATTGTGAAATGGAAGGCCATAATAGGAACAATTTCCCTCAAAGGAATATGCACACATTACTTCAAAGCTATGAGGTTTGTCATGAGGCATATGATGTTCATAACTAACCTTTGTTATAATGCGCTACTCATGTTAACACAACCATAAATTATTAGTTATGTGATGCTTACACTTATACCATAGTTGATTACTAAGTGATTGATGAAATGCACGAGAACATGGAAAAAGGTGCACAACAAGCCACTACAGCAATCTAGGGGTAAGCTAATCAAGGCAATGAAGGTTATGGCTAATAGAATGCAGGATATGGAATGTAAAGAAGTTACAGAGAGTGAGGTGGAGGATGTGGTGGAGGAATATTCCCATCATGATCACATTACAAGTATGGTTCGATCGATCACTATCAATGTGGCTTCCATACACATCTAATGTGTGGGTATTATTGAGGAACACATAATGTCAAAGAATGCCCTAACTTGTGTAATAAACTGACCTAAGGTAGGCTTGATATAGACAAGGGCATATGAATGATTAGACGTTAGCTTAAAATGGAGAAGTAGACTCCAAAAGTGTAAATGACTTGCATAGAACTAATCAAAATGTAGGCAACTACTCTTAATGGATTCACCACTTAGTTGCTAGTTGTGTTAGTACCAAAGTCATGCCTACAATATGGGGAATAAGGCTACATAAAGTGCATAATGTAGCATAACCCCAAAGATGTGCCTTACCCAAACCTTACATGCCATAAAAATGTATTACAATAGGCTATGAGTGTGATTCAAAACCTATAAGGAGAGCTCTAACTGGTGTGAGACCTAGAGGTGCAAGTTATCACCTCTTGCAAGAAATAAGATGGTCAAAAGACCAAAGTATAAGAGCTAAAAAATATGTTACACCTCCTACAAATAGAATGGATGATTACCCTATTGAAGAACTTGTTTTTAAAGCATGCAAGGCAGAAACTAGTTAAAGTTGTTGTGCCATGCATGGAAAGTGCACAAGAAGTCAGGCTTACCCAGAATATAAAGTACGATCAAGAACTCTTGGTGAATATCACCAATGATGGATGGTCTATATGTAATTTCCTTGTTAACACAGGCACCAAGGTCAATATCTTGATAAATAATGCATGGGAGAAGATGGGGCCAGCATTGAGGCCTTCCCCTCATGTAATTTTCATGGCCAACAAATCCAAGACATAACTAATTGGAATTCTAAAAAGCACCATTGTAGATATCATGGGCATTAAGTTTCATGTTTAATTCAAGGTAATCAAGTTAGTTAAACAAGATAATTATCTAGCTCTCCTAGGAAGGCCATGGTGTTATGAGAATAATGTTGATATGCACTTTAATAAGCACTATATGACCTTTGAAAATGGAAAGGAAAACATAGTGATCCCCATCTCAAGTGACCAAGGACCCCCTATATATAAAGTGTTGATCTGGAAGAGGAGATCAACCATATCTACAATATCACAATGCAAATCACCAAGACTCTCAACCCCAATGACCAAGGAATACTTTGTTGGGAGGATGGACAGTTGGCTTCGAACACCACCAACATTGCTTGTGACTGATGGGTTGAAGAAGCTTATGAGATGAATATCTAGAGGTGCCATTTAGTGAGTGCATAGATGCCAAAACCTATGAGGATTGGATGGGTCCAAATTGATCATACTTAGAATAGGTGGGTCTCTTATAACATAAATAAGGGGAAGAGAACATTTTGTTTGAGAAAAGGTAAACTTATTGTGCTCTTAAGATACGAGGGGAGAAATCTTATGGAAGAATATGTCTGTGACCTTAAGTCGTGCATCCCTAAGGAGGTAGATAAGATGGGCACACTAGTGTATACTTTGAGAATCACTACCATTGGCAGGCAATATAGAGGCCTAGTTTTCCAACTTGGAAAGATTTAAAATCAACCATCTACACTAGATTTTGAAAAAGTAATGAGGACTTGCACCTTTATCCATACTTTAGAGATTCAAACCCAATAGTGCACATACGCTTGTCTAAAGAAACATGGATTGACTATGGTGTAAATGCCCCAAGGAACTTGTGGGTGCATGCCTTATATAGAACCTTGAAGACATGGGCATGAGCTTGGTATGTGGTCAATGAAATGTGTCATAAGATATCTAGTTGGGACGTGTTGAAGGAGAAGTTTGTGCACACCTTCTCCTTTTCCTCACATAACCTGGAATTGATTGAGCTACTTCAAGTAATGTGAATGGAAATGTTTGAAGACACTACAATATTATAGGAGCACCTAAAAGATATGTTTAGGGAGAAATGATTAGCACTCTTGAACTTCTTTGAGGAATGATCACTCAATAGTGGCTAAATTGATGAAGATATAGATATCTAGAAAGCATGCAATTGGACATCCTTGACAGGAAAGAGGAAGCTCGTACGCCAATTGGATGATAGCACCCCTAATGAGGGAGGCCCTACTCATCTCCACATCAAAACAATTGAAGGGAGTAGGTAGGTTGAGGACACACATCAGGAAAGAAATGAGCCTTATCGTGTGCCACTCAAAACCACCCAAGTAGACATCAGCTTGGAGGGATAACCAAAGGTGGCCAGTCTGGGTGCATATTGGTCTGATGTAAAGCTAACATGAATAGTGGATCTCTTGAAGGAGTTTCAATATTTATTCCCAAAAAATTATCAAGACATGAAGGGCACCCAACCATCCCTTGAAAAAAAGAGCATAAATTTCGTGAACGGCATGTGACCTATCAAGAAGCACCCCTACAGAATCAACCCTAATCTTCATGCCAAGGTCAAATTGGAGATTGATGGTATGCTAGCTATAGGATTGATCTACCTAATTCAAGAGTCAAAATGGGTGAGCCCGATGGTTATTATCATTAAGAAGGATGGGCACATATGCATTTACATTGATTATCGACTATTAAATGTTGCTTACATCACTGATCCCTTCCTGATTCTATTCATTGATGAAGTCTTGGATGGCATTGTAGGCTATGAAATTTATAATTTCACTAATGGTTTCTTTGGATACCATCAAGTCTCAATTAAAGAGGACAGGCCTAAAATAACCTTTTTGATAGAATGGGGTTATTTTGCCTATAACGCGATGCCCTTAGGGCTCAAGAATGTGCCATATGTATTCTCTAGAGTGGTCATCACTGCATTTAAATATTTTATTCATGAGTTCTTATAGGTGTACCTTGATGATTAGACTATGTATGGCCTCATGAGAGACCATTATGATAACTTGCACCTCATGTTTGAGAGGTGTTGATAGTTACAGATATATTTAAACCTTAAGAAGTGTGTCTTTATGACACCTTTTGGCACCTTGCTTAGGCACATCATCTAAAATATGGTCTACTCATCAACATCATGAAGATTACCATTATTTTACATCTCTAGACCCCTACCACATAGAAATAAATTCATACCTTTCTTGGCCATTATGGATATTATATAAAGTTCATAAGGACCTATGCAAAGATTGCAGCACCACTAGAGGATCTCTTGCATAAGGATGGCCCATTCTATTGGGGAAAAGCACAAGAGGATGCCTTTGAAACTCTAAAACTCAAGTTGGCTAGCATGCCTATTTTATAATTTCCCAACTGGATGACCCCATTCCACATCCATGGCAATGCATCTAACTCTATAATTGGTGTCATTCTGACATAACCCGATGAAGGCAAAATAGATCACCCCATCTCCTTCACAAGTAGAAATTTGACCAAAATAGAGCAAAACTATATAACAACTAAGCACAAAGCATTGGCCATGGTCTATGCCCTACAAAAATTTACGCAATACTTGATAGCAACACCATTCATCTTCTTCATGAACCATGAAGCGATTAAGTACCTCATGAACAAGCCCATTCTCAAGGGGCACATTTTTAAATGGATAGTTTTATTTTAAGAATTCTAGTTCTCAATAATCATCAAGCCTAGAGAGTATAACTCGAGCCCAGACCATTTATCCCATATCAACTCTGACGATGCAGCAGTGCCTATTAAGGATGACATGCTAGATGCACAATGTTATAGAGTCAAGCGTGCCCCTAAGGACTTGGTGGAGATAGTCACTTTCTTAACATTTGGTTCTATGACCCAAACAATGGTAACCAAAGAAAAGAAATAACTCATAGTTCATACCACCCTTTTTCAACTCATCAATGGGGAAATATAAAAATTAGAAAAGATGAATTCATGTGCCAATGTATCCTAGAACATGAAAGGGACTCCATTTTGTGCAAGGCACATGAGGGAATAATAGGAGGCCATTACACTAGAGACACAATAGTGTGCAAGGTATTGCAATCAAGTTTATAATGGCCAAGATTATTTTAGGATGTAAAATATTATGACAAGGCATGTGACATATGCCAGCACACAATGAAACCCAACCACTAGGATGAGATTCCTCTCATCCCCATTCTTTCCCAGGCACCATTCGAAAAATGGCCCATTGATTTTGTCAAGCCAATTACTCCCACAGCAATGCACACAGGCACAATATATATTTTGGTGGCCACTGACTATTTCAACAAGTAGGTCGAGGCAGTGCCAACCACAAAGTACACAGTCACCAAAACCACAATGTTCTTATGGGAGAACATTATAATTCATTATGGGTGCCCACATAATTTGATGAGTGACAAAGGCACACATTTCATTAATAAAACTATGTAGATTTTTCTGACATAATACATGGTGGCACACCATAAGACCACCATATTGATGCCTAAATATTTATCACAAGTGCTAAGAGTGTTCAAGAATACTTCTCATTTTAGAATTCTAAGAATCCAACACATGAGTTTTAGGTTGTGATAATCTTTTTATCTATTTATGAAATAGAGGCAAAGTAAGTGGACTATTTCATAATATTTGGTGGTTGAGAGTTATCGTGGCCAAAGTTAGATCTATGCAAAATATGAGATATCTATGGTACGAATAGTGAATTATGATCAAGAGATAATCTAAAGACTATTGTATGATGGGTATTTATAATGAAAGTTAAACTAGAGTGATCTGGTCAAAAAAAAGCAAAAGGAAGGTTAAGGCTGAAAAGAGATGTTGCTAATCTTTATCCCAAACATCATGATAAATTTCAAATGTCCTCCAAGCATACACTTAACCAATATATAATATGAAATAGCATGAGCTCAAATCTTACTACACATTACGCAAACATCTAAGGAATGAGAGGAATGCAAATAAGAACCAAGTTCACTTTAAATATATACCTCTGCAAGCAAACATCATTAGCCCAAATGCAAGAAGAGTAAAGGAAATGAAATGAACTTAAGTAATTTTAGTCAACCTAGCTTTGGCACAAATTGACAACTCTACAATTAATGTATGCATGCCAATAATTCACAAGAACCATTCAAATATGTAAATAAGAACAAGCAAGTGAAAGAGAAACCATAATAATAATTGACACAAATGAATGTGGACAATCTTTACAAAATTCCTTGCATGTATTAGTTGCTCAAAAATCTATACCAGATTTGGCTCAAAAAATCCCTCCCTTTTTAAAATTGATAATGCTCTTTTTATAAGGTGCAAGGAAGCATATCGATCAGTCATATCCAATCATAAAAGTACAAGTGTAGGGACAAACATCCTTTCCACAAATGTTCTATAAATACACTAGACTTTCCCAATGGATTCATCCAAATACATGCCTTTATAAAAAGAATATTCTACTTCAAAATATTATACAATTTTGGCTATAAAATTAATATTATTAATTCATCTAACATTGGGACCCACTGGTTGATGAGGTCAAGTGGAAATCCACGTCTTCCTGGGAAACACTTTTCTAAGCTATCAGGGTCATGACTTTAAATCAAATTGCTTGTTGGTGGATTATGGGTTGAACCGTCTTTATATAGGAAACAATTTGACTCCCTTTAGGTCAATCGTAACACTCATAGGGTTTGGTTAGGGTCCTCATGTTTGCCTATTTATACCTTTATCTCCCATAGGTCCGTGAGATCCTTAGGTCACTATTCAAAAATATGATCATTACCTTTGAAAATTCAAATTTGATTTTTCACCGTCTATCTTTTTGTACAAATCAATGCAAATTGTAGATCTTTAGATTATTTGGATCTAAGTAGCTATCTTAAAATTAATATTTGTGTGCCTATCATTTGATGTCCATGTGAACGTCTTTGATGGATGCATGACTATCAATTTTAGACTCATCTTTGAAACTCTCTACTATCTTAAAATCGATGTATGTACAACTATCATTTGACATCTGCATGAACATCTTTGACAGGCGTGCGATCATCAATTTTAATAATGTCCCTAGGACTATTTTCTATCTTAAATTTGATGTCTACATGATCATCATTTGATGTCCATGTGAACATGTTTGACAAACACACAATCATCAATTTTAACGACATCCTTAGAACTATTTGCTAAGCTTACCACTTGTCACATTTTCTAGTTCGCTTTGCACTCTATCCATTCTATCGAGAAATACCTTTTCATCATGTGACAGTCTTACAGGATTTTGTAGCTTTGTTGAAAATTCTTACTTCATCTTGCTTTATTAGATCGTGTCTGTTTGGGTGAAGGCGAGCCATTGATCTTGCATAGATGCAAAAGGTTTAGGTCAGGCTTAGTCATAAAGTTTATGAACTATGATTTTGATTTCATGTTAATAAACATGAAATGAAACCTTAGGCTAGGAGCATTTAAAATAAGTTCTGAGACATAACAAAGGGGAGCCCATGAATAATAGGACCTAACATAAAGATTCTAGCCTAAGGTCTTACTTGTATTATAAAATACAATTAGGACCTAGGTTTAGAATCTTAAATTAAGTCCATAACATAATGCCCTCTAATTAGGGGTGCCACTTGGTAGTAGGGTATTATTTCAGGGCTTTTGGGCTTTAACTTGTTGACTCTATTGTAGGATATTTGGGTTCTTTACATGGGGAAATTATTTCAAATTTTTTGGTCAGGGAAATTCTTCTAAAGACTAATTTCATTGGATAAAATGTCTGAAGTAATTATCTTGTGGGGTCTATTTCATCGATAAAAATGCTCGAGATAAAAATTCCAAAGGAGTTAGTCAGGGCAAAAAGGGGGCCCGAAGGATCATTTCAAAGAAGCTGAAGGGTATCCTTTCAAGGAAAGTGGTGAAGCACACTCTTTTGAGGAAATTATCCTGGATAAAATCTCCAACACATTTCCCCTAAAGACCAAATTTTTTTAGAAAAATGTCTGAAGGGCAATTTTTTGAAAAACAAAAGTTTTGAAGGATAGTCTCGAAGGGCAAAAGGCCATTTTGCAAAGGCTAGAAGGCAATTCCATAGGGTAAGTGTCCTTGATAAGACTTCCAAAAGGTAAGTACTTTTTGTCCTATATTTTGGGAAAATTACATAAGCAAGATTATTGTGAGGAATTCTTTTGGGCATTTTGTGTCAAAAATAATGTTTGATGACAAAATTTTGAAGGGTCATTTTGGAAAACCTGAAGGATATGTTCAAAAGCTTTAAGCATCTTTTTTAAAAAGATTGAAGGATATGTCTGGAAGATAAAGTGTCCTTAACAAAAATCCTAAAGGGCACTTTCAAAAATTTAAAGGGTATTTTCAAAAATTCGAAGGGTATGCTTCAGCAAAATTGCTACAGGGAAAATGTTGTAGAAAGATAAGTCAAAAAAAGAAATGCCAAAAACATAGGTCCTGAAAGTTAGAAACATAATAAAAGGACCTTGCATTTAGCTTAGACTGTAGGAATAATAAAAGGATGGAGGGGTCTCAGGACTTGAAAGGGACAAAGCATGGTTGTTAGACTAAGGTTTGGTTGTGTTGAAAAACATGACTAAGCCTTAGGATAAAAATAAACCAAACCCATAAAAATGTTTCCACGTAAAAAGTTCCTACCATAGTTAAATCAAGTACTTAGACTAACGGTTTAGCAATTCAACTTGATTTACAATAGACTAAAGGCTAGTAAAGAATCAAGTTAATGTTAAAATCATGAAACCCAAGTATTATTCATTCCAAGTAGACCTTATTGGACCTGCAGCTAGAAAACACAGAGATCCAAAGTTAACAATTAGACAAGGGACACACAAATATGCTAACCATACCACATGTGGATAATCCTCAAATAAAAACATTGTGAAAACATGCTAATGATACTTTGATCAAATGAATTTTCTATTTCAAGGCACAAATTTGCACAATTTGACACAAGGGTCCCCATTTTTTAGAAATAGGGGTATGTTGACCTCAACACACCCCTTATCATCCATAAGTGAATGGTACCATTGAGGCATTAAACAAGATACTGGGAATGTGCCTCACAAATATATGTGATGTTGGTTGCAAATATTGGGATAATCGAGTATCAACAATATTATGGGCATATCACATTACTTACAAGCACCTGAACAAGCTACACTATTTCAACTGGTGTTTGGCACATAAGTAATACTATTGATGGAATCTATGGTGCCATCATTATGCATTATGCATATTGGTCATTTAGATGACAAAGAATCATTGAGTGTGAGGTTGGAGGACTTGGAGTGCTTGGATGAAGTATGCACCCAAGCAAGGTCGAACCAACAAATAGAGAAAGTGCACCAGAAGTTGTGACCTGATAAGCATATTAAGTGAAAAATACTAACTAAACGAGCATTGGTCTTACTCTATGACTCCAAGTACCTCAAGCACCTAAGAAAGCTATAAATTAGGTGGATGGGTCAATATGTTATCCATAGCATATTGGAAATTAGTGCATGCAAGTTGCACACATTGTCAAGTGAAATATTCCATGGGCATTTCAACTATAACCAATTGAAGTTGTATAAGCAATGAGATGGCACTTGTGTCATCAGACACTTACTTCTCGATAACAAGTTGGTTATGTTGTGTTGACTTGAATGACATTTGACACAAGCCAAACACTTGTATTTTGTGATTGTTGTTCTTGTAGAGTGAATAAGTGACACTTTCAATCTCACAAGAGAACTATTCTAGCACTTCTACGCTTAAATCCAATCAGGTGAGTCGAGCACGGATGCTTTCTAAAGTGCCTGAGGCTAGACACCTAAGTTTTTGGGCACATGGAGTTTGTCAGTCTTGCATAACTATGAGTACCAATTGACAAAGAAATGTGCATAGGATGATAATGCACAAGAGGTAGAAAGAAGATGCACACTATGATCTTGTACAAGAGATCAAAATAAGAGAGTGAGATACTGGAGGACCAATGTAAGGAATTTTTATGGGGTAAGATAGGCCAAGGCAAGAGACAAAAGCATATAAAAATCAACCAAGATAAGAAAGCATACTTGAAAGAAAATCTCCATAGAAAGAGATGATGGAACTATGGAGGTTGAATCAATGCATATGTGAGTTGTTGTGCCTAGGTTACCATAAAGAGGTAAAAGTTAAACCAAGTGAACAAAGCACAGGAGAAAGATCATCAAGATAAGTTGGCACCCACCCAAAGTGAGGTGGGAAGTGACCGTTTGAGCTACATTTCACATCACCAAAAACATCATTAGGAGAAATTATTGAGGTGACAGTGGAGGCACAAAGATCTACATTGAATTCATGTGGTAGCATATTTTCATATATTTCATGGGTTTTATCAAATTCTAATAAATCTAGGTATTGCCACACCATTACTCATCTAAAATTAATAAGGTAGTTGAATTAAGGGTATAAAGAGGTGAAAAGACAACTATTTTAGGTTACAAACCTCAAGTTAATTTGCCCCCAAAACATAGAGCACAAAACCAGAGCCAAACTAGAGATAAAGTAAACAAACTCTACTAGAGTGGAATCTTGAGCACCTATAGACACCAAAAGTGAATGATTGAATAGAGAAATGAATTACATTCCCTTTGAGATTAGCATAGAAAAGTGTGGGGCATGAATTATGTGAGAACTAAGCAAAAAAAAAGTTGAGTGATGCTAAGCACACCATTAATGATAAGCAAAGCTCTAGAGCTGAAGTTACAGTCACAGATCTTGGGATTGTGAGGAGCACCAACAAAAATTACAAGCTTCAGCAAGTTAAATAGAATACACTTTAACACCAACCAATTCTAAATGGGGAAAAAATGCATGAGTTCTATTCTACCATATGCACAGAAGGATGTTAAGAGGGCTCGAATACAGGAAGACATAGCTGCTACAAAGAAGAAAGCATAGCTTGTAGAAAGAGTTAGCATCATTGAGGTTGATGCAGAGGTGCTTGTAAAGATGTCATATCAAGAAATTCAATTTCCCACTAAGGTTTTGGTAAGATAAAATTGGGAATTTTTCTGCACACCTACCAACTAAAGGAGTACAACCACCACACCACAAGCAATGCATAAGGTCTATCTCAAGACTAGGTGGTTGATACAAGGGCCAAGACTAAAGTAGGCACATCATTATTTGATGTCTCCATTCAAGACAACCTTGTAACACTAACATAACTTAGTTTTATGAGTTACCATGTTTTAGGAAGCTAGAGGAACTCATGCAGTTTCTCCTCTCATGCATCCATGAGGATCACTTCTACTTTGTAGGGAGGTGCATACAGTTGTCAATAAGCCTTATAAGCCAAATCACTAGGCTCCCAAACTCCAGCATAGACATCCAATGGATGATGGCAGAAGATGCCAAAGTTGAAAGGGTCATGAAACTCCTTAGTTACTATAGGGAAGGGTTCACATTTCTAATCAAAGACATCAAGAACCCCCAAACGAGGTAAATTGATTGCCTCGTGAGTTTAAAAATTTACCCTAATAGTCGGTGGAAAGACATCACCAAGACCTACCTGTGCATCACCTACCATATAGCATAGTGGGTTAAGTTTAACATCATAAAGTTTATTGTAGAATAAATGGTGAAAAATGTGCTTGAATGTCACACGATGCACGAGACCTTCTGGTAGGGGTTGATGTTGATTTTAATAGTGATGGAGGAGATTGATGTGCCTAATGATAATGAAGACAACCTTTGGGTCTTCTTGACACATAATGAATCCCTAGCATAAAAATACCATAACTTCACCTGCCCCTTGCATACTCCTAGAAGTACAAGCCCTGAGTGATGAGGTGGTACACCCAATATATTGAAGCATTAGAGGAGGAATGGTGAATCCCCAAGGAGCTCTCTCAAAATACATTTGGAATGATGGCCTTTACCCTGATGCAACACTTTTGTATAGTGTGCTCGGCACTCACATATGGTACCAAGTTGGGATAGTTACATCTCCCTTACACATTTTTAGCCAAATACTTTAGGGATGTGCTCAAAATAATTCCTAACACACATTAGCTAGACATCTTTGTGAAAACTATGGATTTGTAAAGAAGCAGGTTATAGTCCTTAAAAGGGGAAGCTACCAAAGATGAGGAGGATGACTCGAATCGCACCAACATTATCCCCTCTAAAAAGAAGTGTTTTTTGGGGACATCCATATGTTATATTATGAGATAAAGTCAAGAAATAACGGTGTGTTCCTTGAGAAGGATGATGACCTCCCCTCTAAATCGGTGAAGAAGGAAAATTGGCACTAGTAGTATAGAGAAAATCTCCCTAAAAAAGTGGGGAGAAACACTAAAGGAAATTAATGGGTGCCTCAGGTTGAAGAGCACCTCTACTGATGAAGCAAATCCCTCTGCACCAAAGAAGAAGCACATGACCTTCATGTTAGAGATTACTTCACCCAATAAAAGTGAGAAGAAAAAAAATCCAAGGGGCCAGTTACAATGCCCACAATTACCTTAGTAGAGATGGAGGTACAAGAGGCACATGAAGAAATGGAAGTGCAATAGGTGCATGATGAGATGAAGGAAAAGGAAGAAGAAGAAGGGATGAAAGTTTACATCATCTAGGAAGAAGTATCAAAAAAAGAGACCAACACCATATAAGTTTAGGAGTCTTTCTAAGGTGGTAATACCTCTGTGCTTAGAGAGGTAAGAAAGCTACCTAGCACCTCATTGAAAGAGCCCTCCACACAACCTCTACAAATTGAGGAGGAAAAGAGAAGATTATGGAATAAAATGGGCCATATCAAGGACAAAATAGAGATGGCACTGGTGCTAGAGAAAAAAAGAGAGGCCATGAAGGTAGTCGACATGACATAGGAGCATATTGATAGAGTTGAGGCTAAGGAAATAAAGGTCAAGGAAGAAAAGGCCTTAGCACTAGCAAAGAAGAGAAAAGTCAAGAGAAAGAAGAAGGCCTAAGAAGAAAAGGCCAAGAAAGAGAAGGAAAATAAAAAGGTTGCCACAACAAAAGAAGTAATAAAAAAGATGCCTAGCACCCCCATTAGCACAGTAGAAGTTGTACCATAGGATCACCCAAGTAGTGAAGGAGCACCTAGAGATAAGGAAGGTAATGATGGTACCTTAAAATAATAAATGGAGAGTTTCCAAGAAACCCAATAAAAATAGGAGGGAAAAAATAGCATCGAGGAGGAAGAAGAAGAAGTGGACAAAGGGGATAAATCCAAGGAAGAACCCCTACTAGAGCAAGAAGAATGAACCTCAAAGGAAAGCACCAAAGAGAGCACTAGCATCGATGAAGAGGGGGAAGAGAGAACAAAGCTAGCCATCACTGAGGAAGAAGGCATCAAGCCAAGCCTAAGATAAATGACACAAAATGGGTGGACTGATGAAGATTATTACATGTTTGAGTACATGTCCCCCGCAATTGCCACTATTAGGATGCATCAACAACTGTCATTTGATTTTGATAGTTATATGGATGAGCCTCATTTTGAGGTACTATAGAAGGCCATACTGGGCATAGATAAACTAGAATAAGGGCATGATTCCCTTCTCATAAACCCCTATGTAATGAACCCAATCAAGTCAGTAAATATATTCATCTAAATGGCATCTAAATTAGCATAGAATAACATCATTAATAATGTTAGGGCTTCAAAATGGAAGATCATGCTAGATGCAAAAAAGGAAATAAAGGCCATGAATTTTAAATTTTAGTAATTAACTGAGCGTGTAGAGGTAGTCAAGCCATCCTACGTGGACAATAATGAGATTTTGAATCTTTTAAAGGTTGATAAGGTATGCATGCTAGTGGAGCAGATGCTCTCGAGGTTGAAGACATGGCAAGTGCTAGAAGAAGAGGAGGACCCATGTCCCATGTTAAAACAAGAGCTATTTTCAATGCTTAAAGAGGTGGAAGACCTCTTCACACAACTTTAAGAGGGATAATATGTAGTTGATGCCATCTTCTGCAATTCTAACTAGGCATCAGTCATAGACATGTACCTCAAATAGGCTAGGGGAAGGAGGGGATGATGGCATAGGTATACACTATAATCAGATTGGAGTGCACCTAAATGATGGGGAAGGTCAATGCCTTGAGCACATAGATCAAAGACCAGGAACAAATCCTAGAAGTACTCTTTTGCACCTTGCAAACCAAGGCTTACAAACAAGGACAAATCCTAGACAGGGGAGTAGCAAAAGCTAAGGAAAACCTCAAGGCCTTCCAAAAGGAATTAGAGATGATGGATGTGCTCACACTCAGTGCTTCCTCCATGGAGATAGATAACACCATTGAGGAACTCAAGCTCGCTATCAAGGGCTTTAAGGACTTCAACACTGAACTAAAGGAGAGCATGCCCAAGTTTTTCACATTAAGAGCATTGAAAGACTAGTCTGAGGGTGGACTAGAAATTTTGCATGGGGTAATGTTGGGCCCCTAATTTGCCTAAGTATGGATCTATGCCAACTTAGTATATATCTTGACATAAGGCAATCATTTGGTATGATTATTGTTATGGCACTTTTTGCACCAGTTGGAGGAATCATCACAGACCTAGCACCAATTGGTAGGCAGTTACTTGGCACCCAATTTTTCAGGGCATCTTCTTGAGTGGTTGTAAATGGAAACCAAAAAATGAAGGGTGTAAGGTGATGGAGATGATATAATGATCAACCAAGGCTCCAGCTCAGCACCTAACATGCACCCTCCACCGTGGCACAAAGATGATCCTATCTTCTATAAAGTTTTGGATATTCTATCAAGGATCCCATTATCACAAGTTTTAGTATGGATGCCTTTGAAGATCTAATTGTATTGCCTAAGCCTACCTATGAATCACTGGGCCATTTAGTATTTTAGATGAGCATTTACTATGTTTTTTCAATATGAATTTTACTCTATACTTGAAGCATTAAGAAAATGAAGATCAGTCGTTGTAATACTTGGTGTTTTTTTATTGAATGTCTTCCACCTCATTATTAAATTATTAAATGTTTACAATAAGTATAATGGCTATTTTAATATATGAATGTGGTGTTTAAACAAAGTTTTGGTTCAGAGCGTTAATGGTGTCTCTATAGTTTATGATGATGTCATCATATTATGTGGAAATACTCTAAGTATAGAAAAGACCCCATGCCAAGCAATGATATTTGTTCCTAAGGTGCTAATTTAAGCATAAACCTTTGATCTGAAGAAATCCCCCTAACCAATCAAAGCATCGAATGGAAGTAAGCCCAGTAAGACAAATATATATGCCCTTGAGACAATAGAACCACCAAATATAAGCTTTCACCCCTATTACTAGAATGAGCTCCCCTAATAGGCTTTGCACCTATAGACCAGCCTAGCCCAAAAATGGTTTGTGCTAATGAACTTGCCAATGCCACTGTTATAATGACCAATTCTTATGAAGAATGAATTATGCCATGGCACAACTAGCCTAATTCAGGCCTTGGTTCTTTCTCTGATACACTTCAAGTGAGCGAATAAGGATTGCACCTTATGTGAATTAATGTCGACACAGTTGAGTGATAAATATTGAGTGCTATGGGATTAGTCTATGTTTGTGCCTTATTTTAACAAGTCTAAAACTAACTTGGACAACTAGATAAGTACTTGATAAAGTAAATGAAATGATAACCCCACTTAAACTACAACACTTTGAGGCAATTAAGTTTTGTGTTTTTAATTTTCATGAAAACATGACCTTTTTCTTCAAATTTGTGAGTTACTAACAGCCTCCAAAATCTTGAAATGGTCTTGTTCCCCTTATTCCTGAAAATGTTGAAAATCCCTAAATAGTGGACAAATTATCAAGTTTTCAATCATTAATTTTGGCTCATAACTCCATTTTTTATGTCATTTACAATGTTGGAAATGTGACTTCGAGGGATTAACTTTTGTGTTTTGCACTTTGCTCGAAAACCTAACCTTGTGCTTAAAAAAGGCAAGTTCTTGATAGCTTCTAGAATATTGAAATGGTCTTATTCCCAAAAAGGTCAAAAATCCAAAAATGGTGAATAAGAGGTTAGATTTTTAGTCGTATCATTTTACTCATAACTCTATTTTTTATTCCATTTATAGTGTTGGAAAGGTGGTTTTGTCCTTGTTGTGAAATAAGTTTCACCTAGAAAAAGTGTACAGTTTACAACTTGTAAATGTTTTCATCTCAAGACTTTGTTTTGGCATATCTCAATTTACATGTGCATTGAAACCTTGAAATCTTCATTTTGTGGAGTGGCTACAGAAGATAAACTTTCATATTTTACACCTTACATGGAAATATGTTTTTGACCTTCATTTTTCCTTGTTCTTAATGGACCCCAAAAGTGTGAAATGGTTTGCATACCTATTTATTATACCCCTTGTTAGTTTTTTGTCAATTATTTTTCACTCAACTCTATTTTGTGAGTCATCTATGGCACTAAGAAGTTAGTTCCAGCCTAGACATTGTGGTGCCAACATTTTTTGGGAAGTGCCTCATTTAAACTTGTTTACATTCTCTTGGCACATTTTTAAGTGGTTTGATAAAGTGCATGTTTTAATTTATTATTGACTTCTATTTTTTACTTTTTGCTTGGAAATATTAACTTGTTTTTTAGTTTTAATAACTATTGTAGAAATGGACTGCATGATTTAAATTCTTAGATGGAAAAGTGGAACTCAAGATTCAAATTAAATTCAAATTGTGGTTTTGGAGGGAAATTTTTTCCCTCCATTGACCCAAGTTATATTAATATCCAACCCAAATCCATTTAAAGGGTTGACTCTTTATTGATTCTTGGAGGAAACATTAGACCATACACTCTCCCTTTATGCATTTGCATGATTTTGTAGTGTAATCTCTCCCTTATTTAGCCTGGTACTACTATTATGCTACTGAATTTGTAATCACATGATTGTGGATTCAAAATTTGTTATTTTAAATTAATATCTTGGTTAATATAAAGTCATGTAATTTATTTCATTATATGTACATGCAAATGGTGGACTAGTTTATTCCTTTCATAGTTGGGTTATCCTCAAACACTTGTATCATTTCCTTCCATGTTTGTGCATACACTGATTGGACAAGAGATTAATTTTTGGGATCCATGTAATCAAACATTGCACCTTTGTCTTCATTACAAAATGCTTTTTATTCTCCCTCTTTCCCCTTCCCTTTTGATTTTTTTACCAATCTGTTAAGCTAGGGTTTCAACCAAATTTAAAATCAATTTTTTAGTTACATGTTTATCTTGATTTTTATGTTATTTATTTCCATTTATGCAATATTGAATATACACAATAATTTTTTATCTTAAAATAATTATATTCACTTCACTAAAACCTACAAATGTTAATTTGTTTACTTAGGCAAATCAAACATATACATATTCATCTTTTTTTCCCACTATGCATTTAAAATCCTCACGAAACTAACACAAAAAAAAATACCTCTAATATGTTAACAGCTAAAAAGGAATTTAAATTTTAGAACCAATAAAGGCCTCTTGAATTAGAACAGTTGCACATTGACCAACTAGGTTACCTAGTACATCATGACTCGATAGATATAGACCTTGGGGATATCTCTAGACCTCCTTTCAAGAGAGTTTGGATGGTCACCCATTCTACCTAAGTTGGTGTGGCAAATGACACATCAACACTAACTTGTTTAAAATCATATTTATAATCTCTCTATATAATCATATCAGTCTTCCTACTTTCTAGACTAAATTCATAGACTCATATGGTTCCAAAATTCTAAACTCATCTAAGTCTGATGGACCCATCTCGCACCAAGAAACATTCATTTTTCAAATTTAAATCCTTTATATGGGATATCCCATACATTTCACATGTTGATGGCATGAGAAAGTACCTAAAGAGTCCCATATAAATAAAAATTAGGTCTAAGCCTATTACCTATCTATCAAGAACTTATCAAGCATACTCAAACACTTTCACATTTAAAGGGACTACCTTATTCTTTCTAATTAATCCATCGATCACAAGAAAAAAGCCTTGGCCAAGTATGAATACCTAAAGCCAATCCAAATCTATAATTTACCAAGTGTCAAAAGCTAGATCAAAAGTTGTATGCATTCAAAGATAATTATTGTACACATTCATGTAACAGGGAGAATTACTTGTGGTTTGACTTCACTCTTCATAGTATTGGATATGTAGGCAATGATCAAGAATTCATTGAGGATTGGTTGGGTTCATCTCAACCCACCTTATTTCCCATTTTTTAGACCAAAACTTGGTGTCAAAAGTGAACCTAGGGTTTTAAGAGGAGACAGGGTTCACATAGAGATAAAAGACAAGTAGGTGCAATGGCCTATACCAAAATAGAGAAGCAAAATGTACATATATGAAACCATTCAATTCATTCATGATCATCACTTGGTATCGACCAAAGGTTGATGGTCTTTTTCAAGTGTGCTTAAAGATCCAATTCTTGATCTAAATAACTCATTGTCTAGTTTCCCACCTTTCCTGCAACTTGCATTTAGCATTCAACTTGCACCTTATAATAAAATGTTGAGTATCTTAACTCCCTTTAGTACTTTCCATAAATATAAAATGCAAATGTCAAACCAATTTATACCTTTTACATTAAAATATATGTTTATTACTATATTTTATACAATTTGAATTAATTTAAAGTTCTATCTTATTAGATCACAATAATAAAAAATAAGGTAAGATATATTGGAGAACTCATATTTTTTTGAACATATCCAAACCCTAGGTTACCCTTGGGGTTTTTTCCTTCTTTCTAGGGTTTTATATTTATGTATTTAAGTCTAATTTTTAGAGATGATTTTTTATTTTCACTCATTTATAGATTACAAATGGCTATAATGGATGAACATAGTTTCTATTTCTTTTATCAATATATGATCACAATCATTACATGTTTTTTTCCTTTACTATTCAAAATCTATAACAGCTACATAATTCTAGGGATCAAAGTCATGTACAATAAAACTAAGGCTGAAATTAATAATGATGCAATCTTAAACATCCTTAGTAACACATCTTCTATGCATGTGGAATTTGAAAGTGTCTTCAAAAGTAACTTATTTTATACATCCTCAAGGTTGTGATAGATACCATTTGTAAACATTAAAATACAATAATTGATACTTGAAAATGTCATTTTTAACTTACCTTCACCCTACATGGCTTGTGCATATATACATGACTCTTATTTATCATTCTTTCACATCCACATGTTCTCCACGGGTATGATCCTCTATGGTTGATATCAGTCACCTATAGGAATTCCCTTAGTATGTGCCAAGCTACTCTATTTTCATACTTATACATATCTAAATCATTAGATCAATCTTCTTATCTCCTAGCCAATAGTGTCAGATTCATAACATACCATCCAACAATAGTGTTTGAGTCTGATGGTTTTTCCTACTCCAAGGAACTATGAAATTTCAAATTCAAATCATTCATATTGGTCAACCCATATGTACAACATGTTGGTGGCATGATAAATTACCCAAAGAGTCTCATATAAATAAAAGATAGGTGTAACCCTATTATCCACCTAGAAAATACTTACCAAACATACTCAAACACTTACACATTCAATATAATTGCATTGTTCTTCCCAATTTGCCAATCAATCTTTAGGAGTAGGTCTTTACCAAGTATAAAGCACTCAAGAGCCAATCAAAAGTTATCATTTGTTAAGTATCGGGATCTAGATTATAGGTTGCATACACTAAATGATCACTATTTCAGATATTCACCTAACATGAAGAACTACATATAGTTTGACTTCCATATTCTAAGTATTGGATATGTAGGTGAAGTGGAATGGTTGAGGTTAACTCAACCCACCTTTCTTCCCATTTTATAAGTTTAATTATATCATTGCAAGTGGACTTATGATTTTAAGTGAAGGAGGAATATTTATATGTGTCACACACATAATTGGACCTCAAGATTGCACATAGAGATTAAAAAAAAAAGTAGGTGTACCTACTTGTATCAAAATAAAGAAGTAAAATATATAGAGACATAATTGTTAGACATTGAACATATCATCTGATGGTATCAACATAAGACTGATGATATTGTATGGGTGTATATAGAGGTCTAGATCCTTATCTGAATGTCTTGAATTCCAGTTTGCCATCCCTCCTACCACCTACCTACAGACTTAATTCTCCTTGAGTAGTCAATTGCTAAGTATCTTATCCCTTTGTTGTAATTTCCATATGTAGTAAGCTAGAGTGCTAAATAGGATTCAATCTTTTAAATTTATATTAGATTATACTACATATATTGTAATATGGATTTATTACAATAATTTTATCTAATTAGAGTTAATTAATCACATTAATCCTAATATAAGTAAAACACCATATCACCCCATTATTTTCCCATGGCTTATATTAGATTTTGTGATCTATGTTATCACTATCCCAATAGGTAGGTAACCCATCCTTTCATACAAATCAAAGGTCATTAGAATGTTCCTCCTCACCCTCTTCACCTCCCACACTCCCTCTTGACATTATTTGTATGCATATTAAATAATAAGTGATTGAGGTTTATGCATGTGATGCCATTCATGATCAGATTCTTACTATGTGAAATTCACATAAGAGTTGAAAAATAAAACTCAAACTTTATATCTAAAGAATACATCATTTGAGGATAAGATTGCATATACAAATAATCCTAAACATACTAGCATCAATTATATTTCTACCCTTCCATTCAATAATTTTGTGCCTCAAATTATATCATCTAAAAAATGGGTCCAAAAAAATATCTATAATTAAAGGTTCAAAAAGTTTTCATAAGGTTTTAAAAACTCCAAGAGACATGTTTTGGAATCATTTGATCACCTTGCCTCCTATATGTCCTACTAAGATATCCAAAAACTATTTTATTTATCATAGAATGCTTGGACATCATATGGATAACTATTTGGATACGAAAAATAAACTAATAATATCATTGATAATGGTGATCCTACATTAGATACATCCATTAAAGCACCACTATATTCAAGCACACCTCTTATAATTGAGAAACCTACTCAAACTATGGTTATATATTCTAAAGATAAATTGGAAAAAGAAAATTTACAAGAAGAAAAGTTACAAAAAGAAGAGTTACAAAAATAAAGGTTGCAAAAAGAAGTCCAGACTAAGCAAGAAAGTGTACTTAAGAAATAGGTTCTCAAGAAGGAAGTTCAAAACCAATATATACCTAAAAAGGTTAATGTGACAATCATAGTTTCCAAGGGGACAATTACAAAGCATTCCCATATCTAGATCCTTTGATAATTAGCCCTTACATACATGGCACGAAATGCACTGATATTGAGATTACAAATCTTTTTGAAATTAATGTATGTGGCATGATACTTCTCAAATCCCTTGGATATGATAAGAAACACCTGAAGAATACTTATATTACAATTTACATTGAATCCATTGAGTTTTTGGTAACTCTTAGTCTCAAAATAAGATTTGATGTATTTCACATTGACCGTACTTTGGTTCAATACAATATACTATTAGGAAAGTTATGGCTAAAGCTAATGGGTGACACACTTGGTAGGAATTATGACTATGTTACATTTGAATTCAATTGTGTGACTATTACCATTTCAAGAAAGGAAACATCTAAAAGGCAACAATGGAAAGGGAAAATTATTTTACCAACCAATACTCAAGCAAAGATATCTAATGAAATAAAAATAGAGGAACATGATACTCATAGCATAGAAAATATTTTAAAAATAAAAGATTAATAAATGAATTCCACAATATGGTGTGATTGGTTATGTATATCCTACTACAAATATAAAAGTTGATTGGAATGACATGTCTAAAATGTATTCAAATGAACATGGAAATATATTAGATGATTACAACATGTATGATATAGAACATGCAAATGATCATCCCCTTGATGGGATCTTTGACTGGTATGAACATAATCAATTGTACATAATTTCTTCGTGTTTTCTAACTTACTTATTCCCTCTATTATTCTATCTTGACATAGGTGTACATATGTTCTTACATTGATCATTCTTATAGCCTTAGCTTTGTTTCACTTGGACCTTACCTTTTGATTATCTACCTTGATCTATAAATCCATGACATTTATCCTCCCATGATACATATTTTATAGCAACTTCATCCCAATGCACATTTTTTGTGGCATACTACTTGATCATCCTTGCATAATAACTATGTATACTTGTTATTACCTACATTGAACTACTATGATCACAAATATTTGCACATATATATTATGACATGAACACATACAATGATTCTTTCACATTAAGGGCATGTCTATTATTATATACACATACATTTTTGAGTTACGATGTTACAATTCATATGTATAGTGGGAGTTTGCTCTTTGCCTTCACTTGTTCCACATTGCCATGCTATTACATTTGTTGCACGTTATGCCTTAACATATGATATATTTTTTTCTAAAATATCCCTTTCTTCTATTTTTGAATTCTTTCTACTTGTACTATCTTGACTATATCAATGTATGTCAAAATTTAAAATATTAAAAAAATACAAAAAATCAAATTATTGAAAAAAAAAAATCAGTACCTAAGCATGGCATGTTTGCTAGTTTACATTATTCACATATGTTTTTATTATATGTTTTTTAGATTACATATCCTCTTTCATATACACATGCATTTCATAGTATATATGACTGAGATGTAGGATATATAGGCTACACATGGTACATGGATGTATAGATGTAGGACATTCCTATGCCTAGAGGCCATGCCAATGTTGGGGGATCTTAATCCATAGGCTACAGGGATATAGGTTATGTCTTTTTATGATCTTTATATTTACCATGTTGAGCTACAATTCTTGCTTACACATTTCTTGTTATTTTGCATACTCTTTACAGTGCTAGATTTCATGGATATGTTACTTTACTATGATGTGACATTGACATACTTGGGTGGTGTAGACTAGATCACTTGTATTATGTTTCCTTGATGCTGTTTATTTTTCATAATAGGATCATCATTGCTTATTGTTTGTGGCCTTTGGCCTTGTATGTGTGACACTTATTTTCCATTATTCATGGCCATTGGCCTTATGTGTGTCACATCTTATTATCCTTTGTTTTCCCTTGGCCTTGTTTGCAACATTTTATTGTCCTTTGTGTGTGGCCCTTGACATTATGTATGGTATTAAATTCTATTGCATGAATCATGGCCATGAGATTATATGTTTATGGGTGGATTAAAATATGATTTTTAATTGAGCTCCTTGAGTTATAGGTGTCATGATCCATATCACACACCTCATGTGTGGTGTCAAGATTCACATCATGCACATTCACTGTGTAGTCTTTTTTAATGCTTATCTTAGTGATGGTTACTACTATCTATGTAATTTCTATATCAATCTTGATGACACTTGTATTCCTTTCATTACATGTCTCATATACATTTTTATGAAATATTTATATACTATGATGACATATTATCCAAATGTTGACATGATTTTACACGATTACATATTTTACATAACATGGTACCATTTACTTTTTTATTTTGAGATGAGTGACTTTTAAGGAACATCCCTCACTTCAAAAGGGGGGCATATTAGTGGGTTTTTCATAGACACATGCCTCCATGATAAAAAAATTAATATATTAGCATAGTCTATAGGATTTAAAAAGTTCAAGATATCAATTTGGTTCATATATGAGACAAATACATCCAAATTCATATAGTTTTTTAGTGCATATGTCATGCATATTCACACTTTTATAGTAACAAAAGTTACATATTTTCATATATTCATAGCTTCAGGAAGATTTGGGAACATATTCCATGCTTATTCATGCATTCTATAGGAACATGAGTTATAAATTTTCAAGTGGGGAATAAGATAAAATATAGATGCATACCATTTTATATTATGTTGGCACTGATTGGTTCATATTATGGGGTATGAAGCTTGTTCATGCATGCACATTATTAAATTTATCATGTTGGCACCGATAATGGGACATGTACATTATTCACACATGTACAATTTTTTTTAGTTTCTATTTTAAACATATTCAATGGTATCTAGAAGTAAGAAAAATTAAATCTATAAGTCTATCTATAACAGTTGATTCATGTCTATTTAGGTAATGCAGTTGAGGTTCAATGATGATCAATGGACTTGGAATTACTCAAAGTGAGCCCATAAGTGGATCCCACCTTAGAATCTTAGGCTACATGATTAATTAAAATATCAGTTATATGGGTTAGTGCGGTTAAGGATTTTGTGATGCTTAACAACCAAAACACAACCCCATTTTCAATAAGGGTTGGGGTATTTATCTTCCCAACCCATGGCCTTACATTAGTTAAAAATTGGGATTTTCCCAAAATTCTCCAAGTTCTTCAATAAGGAAACACAACTATCCAATGTTTTAACATGGAAGCATCATCTCCAACAACTTAATACAGAGCAACATGGTTCAACCACCTACAAGTGTATTCTTTACTTTCTCTTTAGGATTCAAAATATTTAATTTCATTTCATATTTTGGATTATATGTGGATATTTATTGTTGCATGTTCATTTTAGGTTACATAGAAAAATTTGGATAAATGGAGCCTTATCCCAAATATAAAGTGTGTTTTACATACTTAGGTAAATTTCTTTTCCTTTCACTCTAACATTGTATTTCATTTCAATACTAGAATAAAATGGGGCATTTGTAGATATTAAAATATGATATTACATACTTGGCAATGTTAGTTTTGACCTAACTTCACCTTAGATGACTTGCACATACACATATGGCTCCCATTTCCCCTTCTCTCACATGTACTTGCTTTTCATGGGTCTGACCATCCCAATTCATTGTCAGTTACCTACAAGAATTCCCTAGTTTATGTCTAACCTACTTAAAATCATATTTAAACTGTATCTAGATAATTAGATCATTTTTCCTACTTTTTGGACAAAATTGATAGACTTAGATGGTTTTGGAATTTTGGAATCATCCAATATTGATGGACTCATCCCGCATCAAACAATGATCACTTTTCAAATATAATTCCTTTGTATGGGTTAGCCTGTACATTTCACATGTCAGTAGCATGAGAAATCACCCAGATATTCCCATAAAAATATAAAGTAGGTTTAAGAATATTACCCATTTATCCAACACGTATCAAGCATACTCAAACATTTACCTATTCAAAGGGACTAACCTATTATTTCCAATTCAACCATCAATCATAAGGAGTAGGTCCTAGCTAAGTTTGAAGCACTTCAAATCTAAGCCAAAGTTGACAATTACTAAGCATTGAAAGCTAGATCATTGGTTGCATACATTCAAATAGCATTATTGAACACATTACCTAATGATGAGAACTACATGTGATTTGAATTCCCTCATTAGAGTACTGGATATGTAAGCAATGCTCAATCATTCATCATAGAATGGTTGGGGTTAGCTCAACCCACCTTATTTCTCCTTTTGCAAACTAAAAACTAATGTCAAAATTGAACCTATGGTTTCAAGAGAAGGAGATAGGTGTTTTGGTATTGCACACACATTCAACCCTTGGGATCACACATAAAGACAAAAGACAAGCAACGCAATGACTTGTACCGAAACAAAAAAAATTAAATCTATAAATATGAAATCATCGAATTTAATCATAAACATCAATCGATATGAAACTAAGGCTAACAATCCTATCCATGCATGCCCAAAGATCCAGTTCTTAGTCTAAGTGACTCACAAACTAGTTTCCCATCTTTCATGTTTCCTGCATTTAGTCTCATACCTGCACAATACAGTAAAATGCTAACTATCGTAACCCATTTAATAATTTCCATAAATAGCAAGTGCAAGTGTCAAATCAATTTATGCATTTTACATTCATATGTATGTTTATTATTATACTTTATAAATTTTGAATTAATTCAAAATTTTATATTATTAGATCACATTAATAAAAATCAATGTAAAATAGTATGTTGATTGTTACACCTCTTCCATATTGGGGTATATTGTTATATTAGGGCTCATTGCCTCTTTTATATTGAGGTATAGTGTTTGCCCTCACTTTCCCTCTTTTATTCCTTATGATTATATTTCTTTTGTTTTGGCATATTAGTATCGGGTTACATAGTGTTGTTGAGATTTATGACGATATCTTTCTATGCTTGTATATAATTATGTTGTAAATGTGCTCTAACAATTATTACAACTCATGCTTTTACATATTTTACGTATGGTATGGGTAATCACTTTCTTTTGAGATGAGTGATATGTAAGTACATCCATCACCACAAAAGATGGGCATATGGTCAACATATTATATTTTTGGTTACATGATATAAGATATTTTGAGGTTACAAGAGGTTTTTTTATTTAACTAGGAAGTGCCTATTTTTCTTCTGGCAAGGTCAGTAGGACCCATGATAATTCAATATTTTTCAAGGTGACAACACAATTTGATTATCACAAGGTGTATTTGTTCATATTGTTCATTTTATTTCTTAGTTATTTCATTGGTTACTTTATTATTTATTTTTGGAGACATGTATATTCTTATAAATGTTTTTGTTTGTGTGTAGATACACCAAATATTTATGTGTTAGACACATGAGCATTGATGATGATTCATAAACCTTCAATAGAAGTCAAGACATTCATTCATATAGTAAGTAGACACTATTTTTATATATTGTAGGTTATAGAAGTTGGTATCTATCATAAGGTAGCCTCTCTTTTCCTTATGAATTTCATATCATTATCACATCTACTATTAACTTTGAAGATAACTTACATGTTTTAACCCCAACTTCTTCATCAAGCTCTCACATGTGCACTTGTTTATATTAATTTAATGTTTATGCACACACAGATATTAAAGTGCGGTATTATTTAGACACCTAATAAGAGTCATATGGGACTATTTAGTGTTGAATTACAATTATTTAGCATGTTTGGGCTTATGTTGTAGATTTGGGTAAAAATGAGTATTATGGGCCCTATTACCAACTTTCATTGGGTATATCCCACTTTTAGTAGGAATCCTCTAGCTCACATCAGTTTAGTTTAAAATTTACCTCTCATCCTCACATTATCATATGTTTTAACCCCCCTCCAAGTCATGTGCATGTGCATTCCCCGTTTCCCTCCTTTTTAGGTAAGTCGACCTAGGCATGCATAGTGCCTAATTTAATTTCAAATATTTCATATAAATAAACATGCATAGGAGTTCATTTATAATAGAGAAATGCACTTGAGAAATAGTGAAAGATCATATAAAATTTACTACTTGTTTGCATCTCATACATAGGGATAAACATTGGGATCTTCATACACACCAAATTGCTTGTTGAGTTGCACAAGTATTGATTGCCAAATTTTCATCGAACAAGCCTCGAATTGAGGCAAGCCCTTTATAACTACCCTCATTTTTAATGTTCTTACAATGTATCTTAGAGTGGATTTGGGCTCAAAGAAATAATACATAATTTTGGATTTTTTTTGCATCAATTCAAATAAATTAAGAAAAGTTTTTTTATCATTAGATATAGATGAAGGTGATTGCATAATGTTAAGAGGACTTTACACTATGGATATAAAGAAATGGGAATTCCAAAAGATCCACAATGAATTTTGATAAATTGAGAGATTTTTTTTATCATCTTAAGCAAATGAACAAAATCCATATTCATTTTCGGAAATAGATGTGACCTCTAATTTTTATGATAATTATGGTGTGGATAAAGAAAGAACAATTCTAAAAAATTGAAAACAAATCTTGAGAAACCAAAATAGATGTTTTATCAGTTGATCAAATGAAAAAAAACCTAATTTTCCCCATTAATATACTTGTTTTCAATCATATTCATCCTCTGATATTGCACATGTAATTTAGAATCAAGGTATTGACTCTATAAACTCTCTTTGTCAATTCCTAACATTTCAATTCTATGTTATTGCACATTCATTAGATCTGACTTCACTATTATGTTGTTGTATTTAGTTTAGAATTGTCTTCGGTGAATGTTTGCATTCGTTTAGTGTACTTTTGTTAGTTTAATATTACATTGCACTCTTTCCATTAAAAATAATTGGGTTAAAGATTTATGAAATAAAATTGTGTTCTTATCACCTTATTTTTGCCAATGGATTTTAGATCTTCACTCCACATACTTTCCTCTTTTTCCTCTAATTCAATCATTTCTTATTCTAAATTAGATTATTATTTCCAATTTCAAGTATTTTCTTTGTAATAACCTTGACATGCTTCCCTTGCAATAGCTTCCTTTTCAAAATGAAAATATTACCAAAGGAAACTTTAATCCATTTCTTTAAATGGTTCTTGGTGCCATGTAGTTTAGCTTGAAATGATTCCATTTCACTTAGAGTTTTATCAAATTTATAGATATTTATCATTCGTTGATGAGTTGATCAAGGAAGTTCTCTTTAAGTTTCATTTGTTCAAATAAAAATGGAGGCCTTATCCTATTATATTAATATAAAATGTTAAACACTATAGGTTTATGATTCAATCCAAGATTTTTCATAATATAAAACTGGATAATAAAATATTTTTTGATGAAAGCCATGCCTTTATTATATTATTCCATATGAAATGGACTTCATTGGGAAATGGATCTAGAACATTAGTGTTCTTGATAAACTTATGAAACATGTGCATTAATTATGCATTAGGAGGTAAGCCTCTCATATTTTAACATGAGTTATTAATAAGGTTGAATTCTCCTCTAAATATGCAGTGGTCTACGTTGAATTGGCTCCATAGACAACCTAAAGAACTAAGAAAACCTTAGCTTCAAAATATTGGTTGGTAATTTATACATATTGATTGGTCAAAAAAACATCTTATCATTAGCTTGTTTATAAATACATACAATCCACCATGTAACCTCAAAAATAGAGGTAAAATCACCTTTCATGACATTCAATAGGATGTTTAACTCTCCTATTAAATGAATAACATTATTTCCATTGCATTGGAAATTTAACCCTATTTGATTCTAAAGTTGTTATATGTCTTCAATCATGATTTTTATTTCTTGAAAAACACAATAGATGGGGAATATTTGGGGAGTAGTTAGTAAAGGGTTATCCTTTAATTAACATCCCCAAACCCCTTATATCCCATGAAATTATTTTCAAATTGAACTTTTTTGTAGGGATGTTTGTTGCATTGCATTATTTTAACTTTTGGTTCTAAAATAACCTCACTAGGTAGGGAGAGTTTTGATCTTTTAGCATGGATAGTATTCTCATTACATAGAGGGTGATCTCACCTAATAACCTTTGGTTTTCCACTTACTCTTTTCAATCTAGATTTGGTCAAGTTCATCTTAGTAGATGTATCCTATTTAGATAAAGTAGGAATTTACATTTTTTAAATTTCCACATATGTGGGCATTTCTTATTGTAGAGTATTAATTTGAGATATTTTTTAATATAATTATATGTTTTACCATGATGATATATTCTTCATGTTTCTCTTTGTCTTCTTGTAACATGACTAATTTTTTTGAATTGACGAGTGCTTTTATATGCTTTAAAGGTGTTCCTTTCTTTCTTTCTTTCGCTACACCATTTGAGAGATATCTTCCTAAAAGTTTGTTGTAGTAGCATTAGCCTCCTAGGGGTACTTAGAAGCATGTGCAATTTTAGAAAAAAATGAAGATATGCCCATACTCATGCCAAACACTACATTCAAAAGGAATATTCTCATAATCTTCTTGTAGTTTCCATATGAAAATTCCTCTATCAATGATGATCTTATCCAGAAGAGGTTTTGAGATATCCTTCTCAGTGCATATTCTAACATAATATGGGAATTTTTTTTGGTATTTGACATATAAAATAAATGGGTGATCTCCTTACATTTATTTTATTTTTTATTTGTATACTCCCTTTAGCATTCAAGAGGAAGAGAATACAATTTCACACAGATGGGTAAACAAGAAAATTCATCTTTTTCAAGATAAAACCATAAGGTGTAAGCCCATAGATAAAATTCATATTTGCCATAAAAATATGGGTCTCCATGGAAGTGTAGACACTCGTTTTTGGTAAAATATTTCTTTTAACATTTTTTTTAGCACTGTTTTATGCATACGGGTCATCACTTTGAATTAGGGACTTAATGGCGCTTGTTTGTCCTTATTCTTCTTTGTGTGATCATGTAGTC
The DNA here is from genome assembly GCA_037957365.1 of Torreya grandis. Taxonomy (NCBI): domain Eukaryota; kingdom Viridiplantae; phylum Streptophyta; class Pinopsida; order Cupressales; family Taxaceae; genus Torreya; species Torreya grandis. The sequence continues at coordinate 717,248 of JARHVA010001419.1, read as the reverse complement.
TCTTTTACTTATGTTTGTTATCTAGTTATGTTTCTGTCATGTTCATGAGCATGTTTTCTCTTTCCTTTGTCTATTTTTTCTTGTTTATTTCTCTAGGACAGGAATGACAATCATCAATCTTACCCTAGATGGGATCAATGAGCTTATTAATCTTGTCCTCTATGTTTTTGTAGGCCCTTCTACTCATGATTATGTCTTGTCAGCATTTAGCATTAGAATTTATGTGAAGACACAAGCCATACATTCATTATTAATAATAGCCATGTAAATAATGTATTACAAGCTACAATCTAGGAATGTTGGTAAAACAACATTTGAACGGAAAGTGTAAATAAGCTTCATCCGTATTTAAAATAATAGCAAATAGTTCTAACAACCAAACTAATAAAACTATGTAACAATACATTACATTATTAAAAAGTATAATAACTTATTCTAATACCCTCCTTTAATGAATAAACAACATGTTTTAGTCATTATTACAATAAAAGGATTAAGTCCATATATGAACTTAGCCAAAGTATAGTTTTTTTGCCATAACAATAATGTATCCAAATGTCCCTATTGTCACCAATCCATTATATCAGAGTGCACAAGTAATGAGACATTACAACTGCCAATTAGAATAGGAAATGCTGATGAATACCGAGTTCACAAGATTTTGTTGTTCCTTGAATTGTTATTATGTCTTGAATGTGTCATGATTTACTTTTTTTTTAGAGTGAACAATTCCAAAAAAAAGTTTAGAATATACATCAAGACTAATAAAACATAGTATATCCATTAATGGATATTTCAATGTTGAATTGTTGAACACCCAACACCTACTACTTTCTATTGTTGAATAATTTTGGGACATTTATTGTTCACAACACTCTTTTGATTTTTATGTATGCCCCTTCCTCTTTCACCAACCTTCATGGAAAACTTCTATTTTGGTTTGAATTTGGTCTTTAAACTAGGACTTGGTTTCAATACATATGAAACTGTAGTAGGAGCAAAATTTACCTCATTTTCACTGTGCACCATCTATTTTCCTGACCTTATAGATTACCCTTCGAACAAGTAAGGCATTTCATCTTTCCTTACACCTTTTATTATGGCAGGGTACCACTCAGGCCTTTTGTGTTGGTCTTCTTGATTAGATTTTGAAGAGTGAGAAACATTCTTTTCTCTACTAGAACTTGATTTTTATGGTTTTTTTCATTTTTTAAGCTTGTTCAAATTTAGTTCTATAACTAGTTATAGAAACATAATCAAAATGTAGCAAAACACTACCATTAGTAGATTGACCATTATTAGAAAATAATGGGACTCTTTCATCTAAATCAACAAATTTACTAACCACAATAGTGTATGTATAAACATATTTTAATATGTATGCATATTTTTGCTCATAATAACCAATAAACATGTATGCTTTGCCTAATATATATGTAGTGAATCCAAAAACATGAAAATTACTTACATCTGGTGTTTTTCTAAACCATGATTCCTCTGATGTTACATTCTGCAAGGCTCGTGTGGGACTTCAGTTGAGAGTGTCCACAACTATATTCATAACTTTTACCCAATACTGATGTACATTCTAGTTATCCACCATACAACATGCCATCTCTATGACTGTCATGTTTTATCTTGCCATGACTTCGTTTTGATGTGTAGAATATTACCTATGTATACCTTATTTCTTACAAAATTCCATTAATATTTCTGAGACAAACTCATCCTCATTAACTTATATAAGAAATTTTGCCTGTTTACCTCCTTGTCTCTCTACCATAGCTTTACACACAACAAAGTTATAGAAACATTTTCACTTTATATGTAGAAAACAAACCCACATTTTCTTAGAAAATTCATCTATAATCAATAAGTAATAAAAAACTATAGTTATTAAAAGTGTCCACATTGGACCATGCAAATCCACATGTACCAAATCCAATGCATTTGTATCTCTATGTTCCTTATCAATGTCAAATAAATATGAAAATTGATTATCTATTTGACATCTTGAACATACCTGATGAATCTTTTGAATAGAAAGCATTCCATTCACCATGTTCATATGACTCAATGTATACAAATGCTCATAATCGAGGAGATCATACCTCTTATGCCATAGTTCACTAGTGATTTCAATTGTTGCTTGTGCATGTTCTTTTATTATTTTGGGATCAATCAACTTATACAATCCCTTATTACCAATACCAATAACAATGATTTTTTTTTCATGAACATTACTAACCATGCATCTATTTCCTTTAAACTCCACACAAAGGTTAGGATTCATAGTTATTTCACTTAAGGAAAGAATATTTTTGTTCATGTCAGGAAAAAATTGAACATTCTAAAAAGTGTAAGTAACAGAATTGAATATAATACTAACATATCACATCCTTTCACACAGTGAACCCCACCATCACCTAAGGACACTTACAACTATCATCTTCTATAAATTTTACCTACAAGTTTGTGTGAAATGATAGTGTCTTGATGCACTTGAGTCAAAATACCACATTCTTTACTCTACTGACTAATTATATGCCACTAAAAGTGTAAACTCACCCGTTGAACTTTGTTCATATTTTTTAGCCACATTTGTAATTTGTGAATTTTTTTATATTATTTTCCAAATCATATTATCACTTATGACAATATTTATTCATATGACCAAGTTCCTTACAATAAAAATACTTCCATTTAGATTTTTTAGAAGCAATTACATTCTTGTTAGAGGATTCTTTTGAATAACTACTAGCAATCCATTGTTGACCCTTACTCTTTGACCATGTCATAAACACACATTATATAGAAACTAATGTTGAAGCAACGAAAGTTCATGTCTTCTTTCCTTTTGCATGAGAACTATTGACAACTTATTAAAATATAGTGTCTACATCTTTGCAATCATATGCAATGACTCCATAAATAAATCATATGATGGCAATAAATTATATGTGATAAGAGAAAATAAGTCTTGCTCATCCACATGTTTATCCATCGCTTTTAACTAATCATGAATGTGTTTCAACTACAATAAGAATTAAAAAATGAACCCACTTACTTGCATTTTAGTTGAAAACAACAAATTATTGAAATATAACACTCTTTCAACTTTATAAGCATGATATTTTGTTGTAAGATGTTGTTATAACTCTGATGCAATGGACATATTTCTAACTTTTGGTATCAAGTTATCAACGATTAAAAGTTTTAACAATATTAAGGCTTTTCGATGATGTTTATCATAGTCATCAGTTTCATCATCTGGTCTATCCTTCTTGGAAAGTACTATGTGATCGAGATTTTGATACTTACATATTGTAAGTATCTTATGACTTTATAAACTATTTTTTTTCCATGTTAACTTTTGAGAATTTGACAATAATAAGTGTTGTAAACTGGTCATTTGACCTAGTTTTTCACTAAAATGATTAAACAGGAAAAATTGTAAAGGCTTTCATAAAAAATTGTTTTTTTTACTGATTCTACTCTAAAACCAGACAACATTACAAGTTTTTAGCAAAAAAATCTTTACATTTTATGAGAAATTTAATCAACCAGTGTTCGTAAAATTGCCTAAAAAAGGCAAAAACAATTAAATCTCAAGTTTTAAATACTATATTGTAAAAATTATTTATGCATGCAGTTTAAGACTTCAAAACAGACAATGTGGCAAATTTTTGGCTTTTAATCCTTACGATTTTTCAAATATAAAATTAACCGTAACTTTTTAGGCAAATGTTATGGAAAAAATTTATAGATTTATAAAGTTTTAAATGATTCATATTTTAATCATTATAAATTGGGAATAATTTTACTTGCCATAAAATTTATAAATCTTTAAAAACTTTGCTTAAATTTTTATAACTTTTAATTGACCAATTAACAAACACATATGCAACAACAATGGATGACACACTTATACATAGTCCAATGCCCTCCTCATAATGCCAGGTGATTCTTATTTTGAGTTTCTTAGGCTATCTTTAACTGTTGTACCTAGTTTTAGGTTGCACTCTCTCTTTTTCTTTCCAATGACATATTGCCCTTACAATTCTTTGTCATTATTTCTTTCATTTTGGATTCCTATGACCTTTTAAAGGTTTTCACACATATTCTCTTGGTAGATCACTCCTCCTTACTATTTGCTCTTGGATGCAACACCATAAAGATCCAAACAAAATCAGCCTCACCATGTCCTTACTCTTCCTTAGGATGTTTCATGAGATTGACAAAATGCCAAAACTCCACACCAAATCAGAAAAATACTTTATCCAAAAATAAAAAACACCTTAGAAAATAAAAAGCATCCTCACCACTTGCTCCTAAAACACCTTTTACACCACAACCACTTCAAAATATTTTACATGTTGGTCTTCACATAGGGTACATGTGCTCTCTACATTTCCTCCTTGACTATACCTCTTCCCTCACATGTGTTTTCTCTAGGTTTTTTAAATTTGTTGGGTGAATATTGTCACCAGCTGACTGACGACAAAATAGGTGCATCAACCATAGCATAAGGATATTTATACAGCAAAACGGATGTGGTGACCACAGCCAGATTGGGACAAATCTCTCCTCTCAGCAAGGGGAGGTTCCTTATAATTTTATACTATAGATATAAGATGAAAATACACACAGGGGTGAAATCATACCATCCATCTCTCTTTTTTCAGATATGATGTTCTCAGAACAGAGGAGAATTCTAGTGTAATTACTGAAAGCACTTCTCTTCTTTTAGAAGTGATATTCAGCTAACAATAGGATTCTTCCTGGGTAGTAATAGAAACCAAAATAAACCAATGAAAGCACAAAGTCTTTCGTTGTTTCTCCTACTGATTAGGACAAAAGAACACATTAGTTTGAAGTGTAGCCCAAAGTCTTCAGTTAAACTACAATAGAGTAAAAGATTACAAAGGATAAGGGGAGCTCAAAGTCTCCCTAGTATCCTTTACACAAAACACAGACTGAACGTAATTATGGTAGCACAAAGTCTCCCATAGTCAGCTTCAAGACATCTTCCAGCTTACTTCCACTTGTTCTGCTTATTTGATTAAATGGACAAGACTGTATTTAGGAAACAGACATAAGAACAATTTCCTATATCACACAAGCTTATTCCAACACAAAGTTTGAAAGGTCACTTGCTTTCTCATTCATTTAACAAAATATGATTAACAGTTTGAGCTCAAAGTCTCAGGAATGCCTTTCAATTTGGGCAGAGCTTCACTTTTGATAACAGAGAGATCTCCCTTATACAAAATGAGAGATTACAATATATAGCATCACAAGAAAGACTTGGGTGCTTGTTTTCATGAAAATGGCCCATGCTGAATTAAATGCATTGAATATCTGTGAAAGGGGGCCATGTTGGAATAGGTCATCGACCTTGACTTTGGCATTTTGAATCATCTCAAATGTCTCCTCCTAAGCATGGGTTGTCTGGTTTTTTTATGACGCTTACACGGCTGTCTATTTGCCTTTACTTAATGCAAAAAAATAGGCCCTACCTTTAAATGTTCGCACTCTCCGATGTCCACCTGGTGGACTGTTCCACCTACTAGAAATAACTCTCCTACAGATATTTCTATATTTCCTATAGTTTTTCTCTCTTTCCTTGTCACGTTTTGTCTCTTCCTGGCGATCTGAGCTCTTAGGGCTATCTTCTCATTTTATACTGGCTCTTTTAGCTCCTTTCTGGGCTGGTCACTGAGTTTATTCTCAGGGCTTTTGAAAACCAATGATTGTTACATCAACCTAAATTTAACATCTGTAGGGATGTCACCGGTCACTTGAACCTCTTTGAACCTTGAACCTTGAACTCTTTTGGTTCAAAGGTTCAATGGTTCAATGATTGAATGTTTTGTAAAGGATCACATTTGCTCTCTTGTTCTTCTTCGGTTGAACCATTTTTTTGAACCATTTGGTTGAACTTATTTCTAGAATCTTCCACCTCCTTCATTCACTCAAAGCTTCCTTTTCATTAAGTATGTCAAAGTCTTTGAACTTTTGAACTCGTTGAACCTTTGAACCTAGCGGAGGCAGGGTTCAATGGTTCAATGGTTCAAAGTGGTTCAATCTATTTGTTTGAAGCCCATCGTTAAGTCTTCTGATTGAACCTGAGCATTGAACCATCCTCAAAACACTAAGGAAAAGCCTTAAGTGTTTTGAACTTCTTTTGAAGAAAGCCTGCCTGTTGAACCTGCGACTTCCTCAGCTGAAAAGGCTTGAATTTTTGAAAAAACTTAACTGCTCAGAACATTCTAAAAGAAAGAAAGAGACCATTTTGGCCTGCAGGACCAAAATGTTTAGCTTGTTGTCCTCAAAATCAAGTGACTAATTTTGGTAACAACAAAACCATGGGATCTAATTAGCACATTTGATTTTACATGAAGCCATAATCCATACATTTATCATTGATAATAGCCATATAAAGATCGTATTACAAGATATAACCTAGGAATGTTGGTAAAACAACATTTGAATGAAAAGCTTGAATAAACTTCATCTATATTTACAATAATAGTAAATAGTTCATGTTGGCCATTTTTGTCCCACATATGAAGCTCTTGCATGGTTTGATGAAACATTGGGTCAAAGGTTTAGAAATGGATCTAGCAACAATGTTTAAAAGCAATCCCGCAAACCAAAGGGCTAAGTGCAAAGTTTGTGCAAAGTTCATTTATTTAGCTAAGTCCTTATTCATTCTCTAGGGCTTTGAAAGAGCTAAGTGTGTTTCTTCCCTCGGGCTTTTCTTTGGTTTAAACTTCAATGTTTTCCTTCAAAAAAATTGTAAATAGTTCTTGCTGGCTATTTTTTGCCCACATATGAAGGTCTTGCATGGTTTGATGAAACATTGGGTCAAAGGTTTAGAAATAGATCCAGTAGCAATGTTCAAAAGCAAGCTTGCAAGCCAAAGGGCTAAGTGCAAAGTTTATGCAAAGTTCATTTATTCAGCTAAATCCTTGTTCATTATTTAGGGCTTTGAAAGATCTAAGTGTGTTTCTTCCCTTGGGCTTTAATTTGGTTTAAACTTCATGGTTTTCCTTTGAAAAAAAATTCCAAACATTTTTTTGAATGAATGTTTTACTTTTTGACCAAATGTTCTTTTCGAGATTTTCATTTTCAGCTAAGTAATGAAATTCTTTTGAATAATATATTTGACAGAAAGGTTCTGAAGAAATGAACTCGTCAAGCAGGTTGCCCTATACAACTTTCCTGAAGGGTTCTTTTCTCAAGAAAGTGGACCAAAACAATATTTATGAAGGGTACTTTCTCTCTACAAAGAGCCAAACACTTTTTCGAAAGACCATTTTAGAGGTTCTGAGAGTAGCTTTCAAAGATTATGAAGGGTATGTTCTTTTTGAAAGGACCATTTGTAGAAAGCCCAAAGGGTCTCTTGCCCTTCGAGAAAGTCCTTTGCAAAAAGCCCAAATGGTAATTTTGGAAAGGTTCCGAATGAAATAAGCAAAGAAAATATTTCGAGGAAAATAAGCTCAAGAAAATTATCATCATTAGTGGGGGCACTTACAAAAGTTTGGGTCCTTTGTAAAAGGCCTGGGTCTATTACTGAAGGGCTTGTTCACTTTTCCAGAGGACCATTGTAATATTTTTGAAGGTCTCAAGAAAAAGTTTGAAGGGTATGTTACCCTTCGGGAGGTACCATTTAAAAAAGCTCGAAAGGTCTTTTACCCTTCGAGAAAGTCCTTTTCAAGAAACCTAAAGGGCTCTTTCCCTTTGGGAAGGTTAATTTTCAAAAATCCAAGGGGTACTTTACAAAATCTTGAGGAAAAAGAGCCCAAAAGGATGTCAAAGACAATGACCAGAAATGAAAGTTTGAAGAAATTAGTGATGAGCCCACAAACATCAAGATTGAGCCCTTGCAAGTAGTCATTGGTGTCTAAAAGACCAGAAGGAGTTGCGTAACCTATGGACTCGCACCAACATAAATAAGATAAATTCAAGAAAACCAATGTCCTTAGATTGGTTTTCCATCTATAGGGAAGATCTAGTCCAGGTTTCAAGGCAAGAGCTAGTAGGTGAAGTTAATGGGGAGTCCTTATCCTTTGACATGGCCATCATCTTCGACCAATAGTTGACAAATGTAGAAACAACATGGCTCAATCAGGTTTACAAGTGTAATATTTTTGTCCTCATACATAAGCAGACAAGTGGAGGATGGCATGGAGATGAAAGATAAAGATCAAGCAATTAGAAAAGATAGCTTGAGTATTTAAGACATTCCTAGACTTTTTATTCTTAGTAGACCATGACATCATCATCCTCAGCAAGTTTTGTCTTCTAGTGCATTTCTTGACCAATGAGAGGGCTGAAAGACTTTTGGAGCTAATGGCATTTATTTCATTCAAGAATGATTAGTTCTAATTAACCTAAGTGTGGGTGAGAATTCATAGAGGGTGGTTGGGTCTCATTTATTGATTTTTGTTTGCTCGCCTCTTCTCTTTGGGTCTTCCCCTTTTCTATATATGTCTCAATTCTTTTCAAAAGAAGATATCCTCATTTTGACAAGGAAAAACCCTGTCAAAACATTGTAAGAAAGAAATTTTGAAGCAATAAAGATTATTTTTACCTCTCTCATGTCTGAAAATCATGTTTAGCAAGCTTGTACATGATGGCCTTGTGAAGAAGTGTTCTTTCATGTCCCTTGTCCTCCATTTTTACCTATTTTTAGGTATTTTTAGGTTAGTTACAGGTTTGAACATAAGCTTTTTTGCCATTAATGGATGTTTGGTGTGAATTTCAAAATTCCTCTCTGCTTCATGTATGGCTTAATGAGCCCAATTTATGAAACACTGATGCAAATTAACTAGTTGTGAAGATGTGTAAGCAGAATTATATTATGCTGAATTAGTGTTTACTTCATGCTTATGTGGGTCACTCTCTATTTGGTGCATCACCTTTCTTTGTTCAGTTTTCCCTTTTTCTATTACCTTTATCTCCCTTTTCCTTGGTCAATGATAGGTTTTAGTGTGTGGGAATAACTGAAGTGAAGCATCTGAGGAGCTAGCCTCATTAAAAATCCTAGAGGTTCAACATCACTACAGGATACCCACAGCATGAGGTTCCTCCAATTTTGTAGCTAGGAGTGAAAGAGCTTGAAAAACTCTCCCACAAGGGTGCAATTCTGCACTACAATAGTTTTTGGCATGCCTGATGGGACCTTTTTAAGAAATATTGGTCAAGTTCAATGCTAGTTTGATCAATTTGTAGTGGTTGTAGCTTTCATCTTTCAGTATCTGGTGACTCCAAAGAACACTCAGCAATCTAGTGGCAGATTAATAACTATCTTTCATGCCAAAGGTGACTATAAGATCAACTTCTGTAGGTATTCCTTTTGAATTTGTTGAATTACCTTTAAACTTAGCAATAAGGTTAAGGTTTGCCCATACTCACCATCACCTTTTTGAAACCAGTCATAAGGTATACCTATGTGAGAAGATCCTTGTTAGCCCCTCTTGCTACCATGATTCCCCAAAGAGATTTTGTGGGTTTCAGTGGCCAAAGTCCTTTGAATTTGCCACAATATGACCCTATGCCAATAACAACCCTCAAAAGCATCATGTATTACATAGGAGACCAAGTTGTAACTCCTACTGAACACATAATAGACATAGCCAATTTATGCAACATTCACAATGTCCCAATAGAAAACATAGCTATAAGGCTATTGGATGTATCCTTTAAGGGAAAGACATTAGATTGGTATAGAGGTCTAACTCCTAACTCTATTAAATCATGGGATTAGATGGGAATAACTTTGTGTAAGAGGTTTACAGATAAGAGTGATCATATGTCACTTGCTAAATAGTTAACCACAATTAAGAGAGCTCCCCATGAAGTCATGCAAGACTTCAATATGAGATTTCAAAAGGCTTAGGACAGAATTCCAATCATTGTTAGACCATCCCCAAACTTTGCCTTCTTATATTATTTAAAAGCTCTAAATAATGATATAGTTGTAATGATCTAATCCATGGGAGGGGACATATTGCCAAATGCTTATGAGGTGGCTATTAAAGTAGAAAAATTTCTAGTTCAAGTTGGAAAGCTTACTCCTATACCCCCAATGCCCCTTCTCCTTGAGATCAGACCACCTCTTGAAGTTGTTCTTCCACTTGATGTTATCCTTCCAACTCTAACTATTATTGTTGTGACTTTACCAAAGTAAAAAAAGGCCTCTACTAGTGGATCTAGTGACTCCCAAGAGCAAAAGAACTACTTGGAACTTAAGAGCATGCTCCAATCCTTGGGGAATGATGTGGTCAATGTTAAGAGGCAACAAGCTTACATCAAGTAATATCAACCTTAGCAGTAGCCTTATCAAGCAAATAGGCCACCCTAAAAAGGAGGTTTCCAAGGACAAGGGTAGCCAAATTATGCTAGATAGCACAATTATAATCCAAATGCTACAGGCCCTTCCAATTCCTTGGTTCCTGTTCAGAACAATATAGCTTAAGAGGTTAAAGGGATAATACCTTGGAATCAATCTTTTGGGCAATCCATTATCCCAATTAATGATTCTAACCAGGCTGTCAATGACCAATGGTAGTAGGCTATTGCTTATGGGTACAATCAAGCTCATATGGCTCAAGGCATGGAGGTTTCCATGATGACAAAGTAGGAACAACCTCCACAAGAACAAGGCTCAAATTAGGGATCAAACCAGTCAGAAGATACGATGGTTATTAGTGAGTAGGAAAAGTGTTATGCATCCAATCAACAGGCCATTCCTAGTCTGGCTCACATCCCAATCTCAACAAATACAAGATTCAAAAGAAGGAACATGGGTGACAACCATGAAACTTTCAAAGAACCTCTTGTCTCTACTCCTTCATTGACAAAGACAACAACAATAGATCCTAAAACCTAGGCAAAGGTTGGTGATACACCAATCAACTATGGAGCAAATGAAGAAGTTTAATATGAGCATACCAATGTGGGACATGCTTTCCATACCCAACCAAGTAGACATCCTTTAGGAAGGTTTGTCTAAGATAAGTGTTATCACAGTTGTAGGTAGACAACCAAGCAAGGAAGTTGAAGTCTTCACTAATGTAGCCAAGGGTCCTTTGGGAGAAACGTCAAGTAGTGTGACCAAACCTCCTCCATTATGCATTTCATTAATCATCGGTGATTCTTTGGTGTACAATTATTTGGTATATAGTGGGGCTAACACCTTAGTCATGCCAAAGACTATAGTTGATAAATTACATCTTAAATATGAGCCACATACCAAGGGAGTCCTATAACTTTATGGTTCTTCCACAAAGCCATCAGGTATCATCAAGAATTTGAGCTTAACCCTGCATGCTTGTCATAGTGTTTCGGTGGTGCAGGACATGCTAATCCTTGATGTCACTCCCCACTTGCATTGTGTCTTTCTAGAGAATTCACAACCAAAATTGGGGGTTATCTTGTAGTAGATTGGTCTTACATGGAATTTAGAACAAGGTATGGGACTAAAGTCTCAATAAATGCTAAACCCATGGCACACTTTCACATTGAACCTCATCATCTAGATAACATAAACCTCAATTGTATTATCCTTGATGAGGATGAGTTTACAATTCATCAAGAGCTGAACACTTGTTGTAAAGAAATTCCATATTTATTCTTGGATGAGTTATGGGGGGATAATCAATTTCTCAACCCTTTGGAAGGAGTTGAAGAAAGAGACACAGGTGTCTATTTGCTACATGAAGAAAATCAACTCATGCCTTCCCTCACTTGACCTAAAGATGACCTCAATGGTATGTGGAAGTTGTTGTTTGATGGTTCAAGGAGCAAGAATGGATTAGGTGCAGAGGCAATGTTTATTTTCCCTTCATGTAATAAGCTTTTCTCTTCATATAGGTTCTATTTCAATTGCTCTTCAAATTTAGTAAAATATGAAGGCTTAATCCATGGCCTTTAATGGGCCAATAAAAAAGGAATCAAGCAGCTACAAACATATGGGGATAGTGAGCTCATAGTAAACTAAGTCAGGGGCTTAAACATTATGAAGAATCCTTTGATGAGGTCCTACAAAAACAAAGTGTGGGACCTAATTAAATATTTGGAAGCCTTTGACATTCAAGATATCCCAAGAAATCAGAACCATCATGTTGATAGGTTAGCAGCTAAGGGAGCTTAGTTTGACATTATGAGTGAGCTAAAAGAATACAAGGTTCAGCCACTCATCAAGGTAGTGGTGAGGCCATCAGTACCAAGCAATGAGGCCCATTGGTAGGTTTTTGAAAATGACAAACAAATTGCTTGTTTCCTATAGCAAAAAGCCACGTTCTCCTATGCCCACCAAGAGAAGTTTTAACACCAATATGATGATCAAATCGTTCAATTGAAATCTAACAAGCTCCCTAAAGGGCTGATCACCCTTGAAGGCCTTTTCCATGAGGGAGACCATATGAGGAAAGACAAGGAAGTAATATCAATTGATGAAGAAAACTATGAGAGAGACCTCATCTTCAAGGACAAGGTCTCATGTTTGGGAAGGCAAGCAATAAATCTAAAAGGCATGTCTTCATTGAACTTTGTAAAGAGTTTTTAGACATTTTTTCTTGGGAGTATAGTGATCTGAGAGGCTTTGATCCAAAGTTATCCCAACATAATATAGAGATGGAGGCAAATACTAAGCCTGTGAGGCAAAAGTAGAGACTCATCAACCCCAAAATAGAAGAGCTTATGAAGAAAGAGCTAACCAAGTTGATTGAATCCAAGATTATATTTCCCATCAAACACTCATCATGGGTAGCCAATTTGGTGCCTGTAAGGAAGAAGAACGATGAGATCCATTTGTGTGTTGACTTCAGAGATATGAACATGGTCTCCTTGAAGGACCATTACCCTCTACCATCTACGGAGCAGCTTCTTCAAATGGTTGTAGGTTCAGAATGTTTTTCTCTTTTGGATGGGTACTCGAGATACAACCAAGTGTTAGTGAAAGAGGAAGATCAATACAATATTGCCTTCACCACCAAGTGGGGCATGTATGCTTATCAAAAAATGCCTTTTAGATTATCAAATGTTGGGGCCACTTTTCAAAGGGCAATGGACATGGCTTTCCAAGGGCTACTAAATCAAATGGTGTTGATCTACTTAGATAACATCATAGTTTTCTCTAAGGATGCCAACAAGCACATAGACCACCTAAGGTTGATCTTTGAGAGATGTAGAGAGGATGGAATCTCTTTAAATCCAAAGAGATGTGTGTGTTTTGTGCATGAAGGTAAGTTGTTGGGTCATGTTGTTTCAAAACAAGGATTAGTTATTGATTATGATAGAATGAGTGCCATCTTGGCCTTATCTTCACCTAAGCATAAGAAGAGACTCCAAATTTTCCTTGGGAGAATAAACTTTGTGAGGAGGTTTATACCTGGTGTTGTAAAATTGGCCAAACCCATCACTACTATGCTTAAGAATAACCAAGCATTCACTTAGTCAAATAAAGGTAAATCAACATTCAAGGCTATCAAGTAGGCCATTGCCCAAGCACCCACACTCATGAACCTTGATATCTCAAGATATTTATTATTATACGTCTTTGCCAATATTGATAATATATCAATTATGCTGATGCAAAAGAACGGTGAAGGACTTGAACAGCCAATAGCTTTTTTCAGTCAAGGGCTGGAAGGATATGATGTGAGGTATACTTTCATAGAAAAACAAGTACTTGTAGTGGTAAGAATCCTTAAAAGGTGTAGGTCCATGCTCTCCAATAGAAAAATCTATATCATGGTGTCTAATCCTAGAGTGAGAGATTTCCTTCTTAACAAAGACTTGAATGAAAAGAGGGTTGGTTGGATTACCAAGGTCATGGAGCATTATGTAGAGATCAAGGTCACTAAGCTAGTGAGAGGCAAAGGTTTGTGTGAGCACATGGTTGATGACCTTAATGAAAATAAAGAGGTTATTTTGGTAGCATAAGATAACTCACAGATGGATGCACTCTTACCTCACACTAGTTGGCTCCAAGATATGACACATTTTTTTGATGATAGATGAGTGCCCATAGGGTATGGATAGAGCAAAGAGAAGATATTTCAAACTTCAATCCATACCTTATGCATTGGTTGGTGAGGTTATATTCAGAAAGGACCTCAATGGAGTGCTTTTAAGGTGCATAGATAATAACCAAGTAGCCAAGCTTTTAGAGCATTTTCGGCCATTTTGCTCCAAGGACCACAACAACAAAGATAATGAGGACAGGTTATTACTAGCCCAACCTTTTCAAAGATGTTTATGCATGGCTGAGAAAGTCTCAAAATTGTGCCCTCTTTATGGGTAAGCAAAGATTGGCAGCCCTTCCTTTCAACCCATTTCAGGTAAAACAACCCTTCATGCAATGGGGGCTAGATTTCATAGGAATGATGAACCCTCCATCAAGTATGGGGCATAAGTAGGTGATTACTACAACTGACTACTTCACCAGGTGGGTGGAAACCATTGCATTGAAAGAAGCTAATGAAACTATAGTCTTAGACTTCTATGATAGCATCATGACCAAGTTTGGTGTTCCATCCACTATTATTTCTGATAATGCACTAACATTCCTCTATCTGAAAATGAGTGAATGGGATCTCAAGATGGGCATCTACCTTATTACCTCTTCTAACTATTATCCTCAAGGAAATGGATTGGTTGAGTCCACAAACAAGAATTTGCTAAGAATCATCAGGAGGACTATAGAAGAGAACCAGAGAGTGTGGCACACCAAACTAAAGACAACCCTATGGGCTGACAAGGTAACTCCTAAAGCTGTTGTTGGTAATTCTCCATGTTTGAGTATATGGAAGGGAGGCCAAGTTTCCCATTTCTCTTGAGCTATCTGCATTAGAGCTTGCCCATCAACTAGAGTTGCTGAAAGATGAGCCCATGAATGTGAGGTTGGCAGAACTCATTGAGCTTGAAGAAATAAGAGACCTTGCAATGAAGACACTAGAGTCACATCAAGCCCAAGTCAAGAAAGCTTTTGACAAGAGAGCCATAGCAAAGGACTTCGAATAAGGGGATATAATCCTCAAATGGGATTAAAATAAGGCCTAGCTAAGAAATCATACCAAATTTGACAACATGTGGAGTGGTCCTTATTTGATCCACGGATGTAAGCAACATAATGCTTGCCAACTGGCCCAACTAGATAGAGAGGTACTACCCATCCCAATCAATGGGATTCATCTAAAGCAATGTTATTAGAAGAGTTTGTAGCCATTGTATATATTGTATAGATTTTCATGTTTTTCTTTAAGTGCCTTGTGCACATCCTTTTCAGTTGTGTGTTTCCCTTCCCTAAGTGCTTTCGGCACAATTTTGTTTTGTTCTGGTTGTCCTTATTACTTCGAAGGGAGGTTTTGATTTAATGAAAAAGTGATTTGACTCCATGCCGAATGGGTGGGTTTGATGAGGCAACATGTTCTGAGTTCTCTTGCATTGATAGGCATACAACCCCTATGAGCTATCAAAGATGTTGGCCATTTTTGGCCCACATATGAAGCTCTTATATGGTTTGATGAAACATTGGATCAAAGGCTTAGAAATGGATCCAAAAATAATGTTCAAAAGTCAGCCTACAAGCCAAAGGGCTAAGTGCAAAGTTTGTGCAAAGTTTGATTATTCGGCTAAGTCCTTGTTCATTCTTCAGGGCTTTGATAGAACTAAACGTGTTTCTTCCCTCAAGGCTTTTCTTTGTTTTAAACTTCATAGTTTTCCTTCGAAAAAATTATCCACACAATTATCCAAAGGAATGTTTTTCTTTTTGGCCAAATGTTCTTTCTGAGATTTTCATTTTTGGCTAAGTAATGAAATTCTTTCAGACAATTTGTTCGAAAGAAAGGTCCTAAAGAAATGAACTTGTCAAGCAGGTTGCCCTATACAACTTTCCTGAAGGGTTATTTTCTTGAGAAAGTGGACCAAAACAATATTTTTGAAGGGTACTTTCTCTCTGCAAAGAGCTAAATACTTTTTCAAAAGACCATTTCAAAGGTTGTGAGAGTAGTTTCCAAAGATTCTTAAGGGTATGTTCCTTTCGGAAGGACCATTTGTAGAAAGCCTGAAGGATCTCTTGCACTTCAGGAAAGTCCTTTGTAAAAATCCTAAAAGGCAATTTTGTAAAGGTTCCGAAGGAAATAAGCAAAGAAAATATTATGGGGAAAATAAGCCTAGGAAAATTATCATCAGTAGTGGGGGCACTTACAAAAGTCTAGGTCCTTTGAAAAAGGCCTGTGTCTATTAATTAAGGGCTTGTTCACTTTTCCAAAGGACCATTGCAATATTTTTGAAGGTCTTAGCAAAAAGTTTGAAGGGTATGTTACCCTTTGATAGGTGCCATTTAACAAATCCTGAAGGGTCTCTTACCCTTCAGGAATGTCCTTTTCGAGAAACCTGAAGGGATATTTCCTTTTAGGAAGGTTCATCTTCAAAAATACAAGGGGTAATTTACAAAATCATGTGGAAAAAGTTCTCAAAAGGATGTCGAAGACAATGCCCAAAATGAAAGTTTGAAGAAATTGGTGATGGGCCTGCAAACGTCAAGATTGAGCCCTTAAAGTAGTTGTTGGCGTTTAAAAGACCAGAAGGAGTTGCACAACCTATGGACTCACACTGATATAAATAAGATAAATTTGAGATAACCAATGTCCTTAGATTGGTTTTCCATCTATAGGGAAGATCTGGTTCGGGTTTCAAGGCAAGAGCTGGTAGGTGAAGTTAATGGTGAGTCCTCATCCTTTAATATGGCCATCATCTCCAACCAACAGTCAATAAATATAGAAGCAACATGGCTCATTCAGGTTTATAGGTATAAGATTTTTGTCCTCATACGTAAGCAAACAAGTGGAGGATTGCATGGAGATGAAAGATAAAGATAAAGCAATTAGAAAAGATAGCTCGGGCATTTAAGACGTTCCTGGACTTTTCCTTCTTAGTGGATCATGACATCATCATCCTTATCAAGTTTTGTCTTCTAGTGCATTTCTCAACCAATGAGAGGGCTGGAAGACTTTTGGAGCTAATGGTGGTTATTTCGTTGAAGAATGAATAGTTATAATTAACCCAAGTGTGGGTGAGAATTCATGGAGGGTGGTTGGGTCTCATTTATTGATTTTTATTTGCTCACCTCTTCTCTTTGGGTCTTCCCCTTTTATATATATGTCTTGATTCTTTTCAAAAGAAGATATCCTCATTTTGACAAGGAAAAACCCTGTCAAAAAATTGTAAGAAAGACCTTTTGAAGTAATAAAGATTATTTTTACCTATCTCCTATCTGAAAATCGTGTTTATCAAGCTTGTGCATGATGGCCTTGTGAAGAAGTGTTCTTCCATGTCCCTTATCCTCCCTTATTACCTATTTTTAGGTATTTTCAAGTTAGTTTCAGGTCTGAACTTGAGCTTTTCAACCATTAATGGATTCTTGGTGTGAATTTCAAAATTCCTCTCTACTTCATGTATGGCTTAGTGAGCCTAGTTTATGCAACACTAATGCAAATTAACTGGTTGTGAGGTTGTGCAAGCAGAATTATCTTATGTTGAATTAGTGTTTATTTCATGCTTATGTGGGTCACTCTCTATTTGGTGCATCACCTTTCTTAGTTTAATTTTCCCTTTTTGTGTTACCTTTCTCTCCCTTTTCCTTGGTCAACAATAGGTTTTAGTGTGTGGGAACAACTAAAGTGAAGCATATGAGGAGCTAGCCTCATTAAAAATCCTAGAGGTTCAACCTCACTATAGGATACCCATAGCCTGAGGTTACTCCAATTTTGTAGCTAGGAGTGAGAAACCCTGAAAAACTCTCCCATAAGGGTGCAATTCCATGCTACAACAGTTCCAACAATAAAACTATGTAATGATATGTTACATTATTACAAAGTATAATAAATTATTCTAATTTTTGGATCCATTTTTCAGTTATTTCCCTTTTCTTTTGTCAATATCTCTTTAACTTAAGTCATGAGAAGCCTATATATAAATCATTCATGAGCACTGTAAAACATATGGGGGGTCTCCAATATTTCAATCCATAAAGTATCAAAATAATTATTAATGAGGTTTTATACAAGTTTCGAATCTATTTGCCCCTTTTCAAGTTTAGGCATACCTTACAATGATATATCTTTGCTTAAAGACTTACATCTTATTCCAAAATTGACCTAGGCAAATGTGCATGTAGTTGCATCTTACATTTAGGGAGAGAAGGCAAAGCTTCTTCTCTCAAATTCTCCATTCACATTGCACATTAACTACAAGGGCCTTGATTCTGACATGATATATTAGTAATTATAACTCCACCGTGGCGGATACCAAACATAGCTACTTCTTCCCTCCTCTTTTTCTCTAACATCTTATAACAAGCTAGGTCCTCTAACATCTTGTGGCAAGCTAGGTCAAAGACATTGATGAAACACCTTGGTGGATGTTCAACCCAACTAATTCTTCCCTTCTCTTTTTCTCTAACACCTTGTAGTAAGCTAGGTTCTCTAACATCTTGTAGTAAGCTAGGTCCTCTAACATCTTGTAGTAAGCTAGGTCAAAGACATTGATGAAGCAAAATTAGATCTACCTATCAGATTAGGAATTATGGGAATGTAAGACATCCAATGCATGATTGGCAATCAAACCAGTTGATTGATAATTCTGACCAGGGCACGCTCAATGCAAGTTTTGATCTTGTCCCTACACAATCAAAGTCTCACAATTTACATGCACAACACAACTACAATTTACATGCACAACACACCTACAATTTGTGTACATACTTTATCCCCTTAAAATTTTAAAATTATAACCACTTTTTTAAAAATAAAAATTCTTCATCATTAAACTAACTCAAATGTATAACAAAATGTTAATCACTCTTAAAGACCTCTATCAGGTATACCTTATTAGTCCCAGAGGGTATACTAAAGCCTTCAATTTGCTTTAACCCTTGATTAATATTTTTTTAGACCAATCACAATGCATTATTTTTGGTGCATAAAAAAATTTGCATTTTTTCAAAAGTTAAGTTGCACAATTCTTAACAAAAAAATATGAAAAAAGTTATTTATCAATATTCTGATTGGCTAAAATTGAATAGATTTTATTAAGGGGCAGAAGAGTGATGTCATGCATAGTACATAGAATAAATGCCTTGTCAAAAAGCATAGCTCAAATTTTTTTGGTAATCGTGAGTTAGAATAAAAAATATATTTTTCACTTAGTTGTGCATCCATAATGTTGGTTTAGGTATGGGCTCGGTCACCTCTCCATAACTCAGAGAAGACACGTTTTCCTTTTAAAATCACTCATTCATTAAATTGAGTTAATTCTCCCTGCACACGAGCATTCATGGAAAAGTGCAAATAGTTTATTAGCATCGATTGTCTGCTACTTTAGTAATTAATATTCATAAATAAATCACATATCCCAAGGGGCAGGTTGTTATGTATATATTTTATAATACATAGGAGAAGAATTTACATGGTTAGCGAATCTATTACATTTTTCAATTTATTATAGGCACATGTGGTTTCAAATAGTGAATCTAATTACACATACTATGTGTATGATTCTGACATATCAACTAGCTTTGGAGTGGGGGCATTATTGTTTCTCCTTCTCACCCAGGTGCTGATAATGGGTGTCACATGATGTCTGTGCTATGGAAAGTCTCTTAGGCCAAGAGGATCTCACACATGGTCTATTTTTTATTCATTGCAACCTAGTAACATTGCTTCTACTTTAAGATATTTGATGTGCATTCAGTTATGCATAAAGCTCTTCTAACATTGTTGAACAGATCTTAGATCTCCTAATAGATCACCTTAAGTGCTCTCAAATAGATTAAACATGTGAGATTCATAATGCACATAGGATAAAATTTACAGGTTTTTATTCAAATTAATTCTTCTGTAACATAATTGACTAACAGATCCTTTTGTGAAATGGTTGATGGCTCATATGGGACTTACTAACGTTAAGGTCTAAGACATAGCCCTAGGAAGCAATATCTCAATTTATGCACTTTGTTCATATTAAAATGGCTATTACAACTGCTATGTTTCAAACTAACTCTTACCCTATTAATTGTGGGTTAACATTTATAATTATAGAAGATTGCTTTTTGGCTGGAGCAGTTAGGAATGCATATCACACTAGATACAAAGGTATACTTGATGGAAATGATTATTCTTGTAAAACATTGTGAAAAGGGGTGTTTGTAGCACATACAACCTTTACAGTGTTCACCTTGATTATGAGTGAGTTGTATTATATGAGTTTTGTGAAGGCCAAAGAAGGTGGATGGGCACCATATGATATAGAATCTGCTATTGGAATGAGCAGCTAGGTTGTTGCTTATTTGGTCTCTCATGGTGGGGGTGAACATTATTGTAGTCCACATTGCATTGAGGGTGGGATAGGTGGAGGATTTGTTCATGAACCAATCACAACCACCTAGTCAAACCAGCTTCATGTCCTTTCTCAGATCTTTTAGAGCTGTTCTACCCTAGCCACACCTGAAGTAGAATCAGCCATTTGTAGGGTTTCACTATAGGCTATATATATCAAAAATAAATCAAAGCCACTCTTACACAATTTTAAATCATCTTGGTTCCATTTTGTTTTAATCTTGATAGCATAACATTTTTTTAAATGTGTTTCCTTCTACATGTTAACTAATTTTTAGTTTTTGCTCGTTGAATGAATGGTTCTTGAATTCATTTTTTTCTTTTAATTATCTTTGGACTGCAGGGTTGTCATTTTGATTGTGTAAACAGTTAATGGTGATTAAGTTGATTAAAGTATTAATTAGAATAAGCTACAACCTATCAATTGGAAACATAAAATAATGGTAGCACTTATCTTGGATGTTTAATAAAATGGGGGCAAAGTATGGGGAGAAATCCATTGTAGTTTTCTAAAATGTCCTTTTATATTTATATCATTGTATGTTGGTTTTGTACATTTCACATTTCTCCATGTGAACCGATAAAATATCAAGTAGACTTTTTAAGCTTAAAACACTCTTTCTAGTTTTTTGAGTCAACTTTCATAAGATTTTTCCGTGCTCTTTGTTAGGAGATTTTTGAAGCTTAAAACCCTCCCTCTTTGTTGCTATTTCTAGACCATGTTAACAGCCTTGTCACTTTTTTTGGACCATACATTGAATTTTAGTCTTTCACCTTTAGTTAAGGGGGGTTCATCCCCCCCACTCCCCCGCACCCCCCCCCCCCCCCCCCCCGCCGCCCCTCCCCCCCCCCCCCCCCACCCCCTTTTTTTTTTCTTCACCAATTTTTGTTAGAGAAAGTTGGCACACATTGATTGTCACAAATGTAGTATCAATTAGATATCTTGTATTGAGCATATTATTATTATATTAGAAACATATTTTGTGATTTTAAAGTTTCTAATGATTTTTGTTCTACTTTACAGCTATTGGTTTCTAAAGCACTAGTTAATAAACACTATTTGATTTGTGCAAGGTAATGATCTTCCTTAGAGTTATCATAATACTTTCTCTTTTCGTATGCAATTTAATAACATAAATATAATCAATATACATTGAATGGAAATAAAATAATAATATATGTTTTGAATATTAAATCGAGTATAAGAGTGGTGACTTTATTCCTTCTTCTCTGTAGGTTAGCAGACAATTCTTGTCTCAGTGATTATGATTATTTTTACGTGGCAATAGGAAATAGAAATATGATAATTATGTCACAAAGGGTGTTAGTCACAAGTAAATAATATGAATGTATTCTTTATTTATATTTTACTTCAAAATTTATGTTGCCCTACATTTGGGTTTGAATTGAACTTGTGTGCATAGGTGTCTAGTCTTTTGAGGCTTCAAATCATGATCTTTCTTCTTTAAATATAGTGTTTTCGAGTATGTGTTCTTTACCCAATTGTTTCATCTCTTTATCATGTTTCTTTTAAAAAAAAATCTTTTCTTAGCTTAGAAACAAGAGAATGGCTGCTAGATTAATGTAATTGTTGAGTCTTCTTTTGCAGTTTAAGGGCATAAGCAAGTATTTTCTAGATTTTAAATAAATTACAAGAGGTGAAATATAGGTCTGCTCAAATTTATTTACAATTTATTATTTTCTCGACTACTTCTGTAATAAAAAAAGAGAGCCGTCTTGTTTATATTGTGAATCATGTTTTGTATGCATTTTTAACATGTTGAATTATGTACTATTAAGTAACAATTACTTTAAAAAGTTTAGTTGATCTATTTTTTCAAGGAACTTTTGTTTAGATCTGGGCCAATCCACATTGTCGTCCCTTTAATCTTTATAGGGTAGAAATGTTTCTTGATGAAACATTATTTCATATTTTATATTATAGATTCACAAATATTCATGAACGGTTTACTATCTTTTCAATTGAGCTTTTGTCAAAGGATATAAAACGTGTCCGAGATTTTCTTTACTAAAGGACAAGACAATAACATGGGCATTTATTAATCAAAATGAAGATATACTTAATACTTTCTTATACTAATACACAAACATTAGACTTGTTTTTTTCTTCTTCTTTTTTTTCCAACAAAGCGAAAAAAATGTATGACCTATCCAACTTATGAATGGAAGAATTGTTAAAATGTATACTCTAAATTGAAATTTTCATTTATTTTGATGAACAAATATTACTATATTTCAATTATTTATAAAAAAGTAAAATATAGGATATGGTGAAGTTTTATATTTTTTTATGTTTTATATTTTAAATATCTTTAATTTAATTTTATATAGAACTCCAAACCATTTGAAATCTTCTGCTCTAATATGAATAAGGGATTATAGATCACATCAAACATTAAGATTGTCAATCATTGAGAATGGACTCATATTCTTTAATAGATATAAAACATAATAGAATAAGAATATCCACATATCACTTCCAATCTCTTCACTATAACCTTAAAAAAAATAAAATTTTTAGGGAGATAAATTTCATTAAATTAATTTTAATCAAGTAATTCGATAGTCTTTTACAAATATTAATATTTTTTTTAAATTTAAAAAATATATCATTTAAATAAAATTGATCGATTATTTTCATTTTTCAAATTTGGACAATATTACAAAACTACATTCAATTAAATTATAATTTAATATTTTTATTACTAATTGTCTAGTACCAAATTATTAAAAAAGATAACTAATTGCTCTAAAGTTTGTAAATAAATTTTATTTTAAAATTCATTAGAAGAAACTTTGAGTATATCATTTAATCTAAACAGTATCGGATAATAATTATGTAGACTCATCATGATCACATATGAAAAACAAATCCGATAAATAATCATAACTGCGATGGAAATCAAACACCTAATCTTCACGTAATTATATTTATCTAATACTAATTCCCCATTCTTTTTAATCCTTTTACTCTATATATATTTTAGGTGAGAAAATAACACTTCACTCCTTAAAATAACAAGAAAATAAAAAAACCATTCGAGCCTAACTTTAAAAATCTGTCGTAATTCCATTGCATAAAAAGCTCGAACTCTTGAAAATACGAAGAACGAACACAAAGACAGACTTTCAGTCTAAGGTGTACTTATCAAGAACTCTGCCAATTTCGCCCATTAACAATAGACAAGCCAGCAATTTCAAAATTTTTGTAGCTTTCTCACTGCTTGCTTCGAACTTCACAGTAGAACGGCATTAAACTTACCGACGTTCGGTGCAGGGTGATGCTTAAACCCTAAACCTCAACTGCAGGAGTTTGTAAGAAAATAACCAGCTATGGCCACGAAAAAGGGCTTAACAGATAAACCTTTTTCCCGTTTGGACCCGCCTTTATCTGAAGAAACGTTAAAGATATTAGAGGAAGGCGGCTTCCATTACTGTACGCCTGTTCAGGCGGCCACAGTTCCTCTGTTATGTTCATACAAAGACGTCTCCGTTGACGCTGCCACCGGCTCTGGAAAAACTTTAGCTTTCGTTGTTCCGCTCGTTGAAATCCTCAGGCGCCTCACTGATCCTCTCAAGCCTCATCAGGTCTTTCTCTTCCTCGTCTTTTATATTTTATCATTTCTAATTGCTTCTAATAAGTTGGATTTATTAATGGCTTTAAATGGCAGGGTTTCAGCTCTGTTTTCGTTTGGGAACGGGTAATTACAAAAAAATATACATTTGTTTTTGTTTTCTTGATAATTCATGGGTGGCTTTATGGATTGCATTTAACGTTGTGAGGCAAGCTCGGTTGACATTCTTAAGATATGTGAACGTAGGTTATGCGTGAATTTACCGTGTAATCATTACACGACAATCTTGCCACAACCCTGGCAAAGTTATGGGCCATGTTACTGTGGTGGCGTGGATTTGAACATCGGTCACATTCTTACGGGTTACCTCATTTTACATTTATACTACAACCCCGTGGATATTAAAAATATCGCAGACTTCAAGTTTTGAAGTCCATAATTGTTGAAAGGTCCAAACGTAGGGAGTAAAACTGCGTAAACAGTGTGAGAACATCAACGGTTTGTGTCACACTGAATGAATTTAGATTGCACATTAGAGCGTTTGAAAAAGATATCCCCTTACAATCAAATGAGGTTAGGATGACCCGATCCTAAAGAGAAAATTGATCAATTATTTATTCTGGAAACTGCTTTCTGGATGCTGGAAACATTTACCCATTTTGGAAACTGCTGTAGTCAGGTTCTGTAAATGTTTTCGGCAGTTTTACTAAACGTGGCAATTTCATCTGTTTTCAAGGAGTTTCCTCAAGTTTCCTATGTTGGGACTCACTTTCGAGAATGTTCATTAAGTATCCAATACCATTTCTAGGAGTTTCCAAAAGTATTGGATATCGTTTCCAACTGTTTCCCAACTTTCTGCCATTTCTGGCACCATTCCCTGCTGTTTCCAGATGAAGTCTAGTGTCTCTTGTTTTCTGACTTAGCCATCCCTGCTTCCACAACACTCATAGTTTCAAAGTTTCCAAGTGCCAGTTTCTAGTTCTTGGTGCAACATAGCTTTAGATTACATTTAATGCACACCGCTGATCCTAGGATGGTGGTGTGGGACAACACAATAAATTAGCTAGTTACCTACTGTGTTATAATGAACATGCAGTGGAAAAATAAGAAAAAATGCAGAAACATATTACACATTCATGGAAACAAAGAAATAGAAGAATAATGTTCCTATATTCAATGAAAACGAACAAGTATACTACATATTCGTACAAAGGCCTAGATGGTTGAGAATGAAAATTCCTGTGATTAGAAGGGGTAAATACTTAGTTGATTTGCCTAACTAGAATGCAGACATCATTTGTGTACATCATTTGTGAATAGTGATGCAGAAACACCATTACACATTCATGCAGACAAAGAAATAACATAAAACTGTTCTTCTATTCAATAAAATGAATAGGAATAGTCATAGTTTAAAAACTCGTACTTGGCAATTACTTGACAGCCCAAAATTTTGATCCATACTCGGGACTCGACAATTATTCAGAAATTACTTGACAACTTTATCGCTACTTCAAAAAAATATAAATTCATAGAATAAACTTAAATAATATGTTAAACACTCTAAAATGACATGAGAAATGAATGTAGAGAACACATAAATTTATTTTCTATTAATTTTCGACTAGAAAATAGTACAATATTCTATTTTAGACCAAAAAAGAGTACAAAGTACAAACTAACTACATCCTAAATACATATTAACTAGCGATATACAAAATATTAATATTAAATACATACTTACCATACTTTTTTCTTTTTTTTGCTAGATAATCGCTTTTAGCTGGAGCTAAAACCGGATTTGGGGCACATCAGGGGGCCTAGTCCCTAGAAAACAACAAACCACAAAACCAAGGCATGGTCATACCGAAACTCGAAAACAAAACACGATAAAATCTAAGCCAGCAAGTAAAAGCAAAGAACCTCACAAGCCTAAAAACCACGCTCAACGCCAACCAACAAGGGAAAACTACCAATAGCAAACAAAAAATAATGACCACCCACCTAAACAAGGATATGATCCAGTTGCAAGAGCTCTTAGCCTTGAGCCGCAAGAGTTCACCTACCCTTGTTGGAAATTAGTGCTTTCAAAAGTCCACTGGGTGCCACCGTCGATGGAGCTCAGAGCATCCAATTGCAGTCTTTCCGCTTCTGTCTTTCTACTGCATTTACCTTTCTTATTGTAGCTCGGTTTCGAGAGTAAATAGTTACGTGGAGCCAGAGACAAAATCTCTCTAGAGGCAAGTCTCTCTTCTTCAATTTCTTGAAAAGAGGCATCCACCTCTTCGAGACCCGCCTACCTGCAAAGAGCCTTCCTCTTCTGAATGTACCTGTTGTTGAAGCTTTGCTGCCCCTCTTTTGCAAACTGAAGACTCCTTGGTCAAAGAGAATAGACTTCCCAAATTCTAACCAACCAAGACCCCCTTCTTGCTAGGAGTAATTTACTCAAACTCATGAAGACCCTCCTATGCATTGGAGGTCAAAATCCCTTCAGAGGCGTCCAAAATAGCCACAGGTTCCACTGGAGAAGGCTTCAAAACATCTGCTGGAAGGAAAGGAGGCTCCTTCTCAAGAGCTGTGGGAGAAGAGCCAAGATTAATTGAAGAATACTTGATCAGGTTAGAAGAACCAATCAAAATATTGATACCCTGCCCAGAGGAAAGGCTACAAGAAGCAACAAAATTTTGAAAGTTGTTCACAAGATCACGGTTAGGGCAACCAATCTTTCTTACCCATTTTTTAAGAAAGAAGAGCCAAAAACTGCACTAATATTCTTTGAGCACACTGCCACTTTGTGCCCAACCTAGTTGCACTTGAAGCATCCAAAGGGTAGCTCTTCGTAATTGAGGAATTTCATCCAAGCACCATGGGAAGACATAATCTTGACAGAAGGATGGAAGGGTTTAGAGAAATCAGCCATTACACAAACCCTTACAAACTTTTGTTGAATAGTGGATTCCTGATCCAGTTTGACAAAAACTCCAATCTTATTAACCAACTGTTGAAGCATCCCTGGTTTTCTCAAGGCCAAGGGAAGATTGTATAATTTGATCCAGATTGGAGCCTTCAAAATCACTGAATTAGTTGGGTCCAAAAAGGGAGTCCAAGGATACATAAACACGCCATGGTTTCCCACAAACCAGGGGCCATTGCCCCACACAAAATCCTGATCCACCACAGATTGAAAAGAAGACAAGAAAAGACCATTCAGAAGCAAAGAAAGAGAGACCTCTACAAGATTAGGCCGGACTATTTTAGACCATTGAGAGAGCTCTTCCCATGAGGGGCATTTCCTCATACATTTGTAAATAAGGGTTTTGCACCCAGTCTCCTTGTTAATGGCTGAAATAGCATCATCATTGATTTCTGGGACGGGAGTATCCTTGGAAAAAATCACAGGAACATTCTCAAAGAAGGCTGGCTTAAAATCAGGGTGAATCTTTTCTTCAGAATCCAACCTCGCATCAGTACAAGCAACCGCCACAGCCTCCCCTACTCTGCTCTTGTTAGCCTCAGACAAGCAAGAGAACCCCTATCAACCAGTTGGGGCGAGAGACTAGGATAAGAGCCAATAATATTTGTTTTGCAAAAGTCCCCACAAAAATGAAAAGGGTTTGCTCATTATTGCATTCAAGAAAGACCAAGCTATTGTTCTTAGGAGCCCTCCCAAGAGCTGCCGATCCTCCACCTAGTTTAGAGCCGCCACTATCCCTTGAAGTGCCCTTGAAATTGCCCTCCTCCAAAGTGCCCTTGGAGCTGCCAACCTTGACGACGCTTTCCACAACCTTGCCATCAGACACCACCCATTTGCCGATGGGCCCATGACCTGTTGCAGCCCCTAAACGCCTTTCCAAGCTCTCAGAGACTCCCATCGCTGACGCTGTGTCCGTCATCGCTGTAAATCTCCGCTCTAAAGCTGTCTCCGTTGCTGCTTTCCATTTGTTGAGCTGTTTCAATTCAACCTCTATTTTTCAATGATACATACCATACTTATTACTAACTAAAGATATTATTTTAAAAACAAATAAATAATACGTATTATTAATTTTAGAAAAAAAACAAAAACTAAATTCTAACATATAATTAAATACATATTATTAATTTTTGAAAATAAAAAATTAACTATACATACTTATTAATTATTACTAATTAAAATTAAAAATTCTAAATTTGCATCACTATTTAAAAAAATTAAAATTAAAATAAAACCTAAACCTAAAGCCAAAAGGATAAAAGTTATAAAAAAAAATTCCCTCTCTTAGAGAGGAGAGTCATGAAGGACTATGAATTGCCTAGGCATGTTGACTATGATTCTGATTATGATCAAGGGAGTAGGGAGAGTAACTGGTGTAAGGGAGATAGAAAAAGAGATGGGAAAGCCCCAAGTAGGGTGTAATGTCCCACTCAAGCTAAATATTGAATTCTGAATTTTTTATTTTTGCAATTCTAATCAAGACTCGAATTTTATAAAACAAAGATGACAATATGCTGCAAATTAATAATCGATAATTAATTTTGAACTTTTATTCCATCTTAGAAAAGTACAATAGCATAAAAAAAAAACCAAATACTGATTTTTTACCAAACCCTAACTTGGAATCAACTTGAAACACATAAAAATCCTTGAAACCCTAGGTGAAACGGCCCAGCACAATACGACAGCCCTAAAATGCTACGATGCTGCCCAGTCTGATAGAAAACAATTGTGGTATGGATGCTGTACGAATCCATACGGATCTGCACTTTTTTTCGTGCAACAACAGCTCCCAAAAGCTGCAATTTGATGCAACAATAGCCCCCAAAAGCTGCGATTTGATTTTTGCAAGTAGGGACAACAAAACTAGGGCAAAAGGGGATTTCGCCTAGCTAGGGCAAACCCTATGAAATTGATTTTGGAGTTTTTTCTTGGCCCAACAATGTCACAACCTTTGAAAATAAATGGTGGTTCCATACAAACCCTGATTTTCTGACTTCTTGCAAATACCCTGTTGAGTTGCTCAATTGTAATCCCTACATGGAATTATCCCTTAGATTGGAGGGGTTTCGTTCTCTGATCTGGCTGCAATGAAGGTTTTTGTCCTTAAGCAGAAGCGAAAGAATTCTGAATCCAGTCATGAATTGTCAAAAGTGAATAGTCAATAATTATCAAAATCACTACCCTTCTTGTCCTTTTATAAAATTCATTTTTACCAATCCACCCTAACCCTAAAGTAATTATAATTACTTTTAATTTAATATTAACTTTTTTCCTTCTTATAATAATAATTACCTTTATTTTTCCCTCTTGGCCTTTTAATTAATTAACTTTGCCCCACTCAATTAACAATGATGAGGAAGTGCCCCCTTTTAAGTTGTAATTATAAAGTGACATTGGGGGAATCACTTAAAACATTATTATTAAAGTACTCTTTTCTTTATTTGAAAAAGGGGACATGATATAGGGCAGGGTCCAAACACTTGAGAAAAAACAACGTGATTGTTCTTGATGCTACAACCATGATGATTGCCAAGGTCACATTCGTCTAGGTGCTGCAACCATAGTAGAGGCGACAAGGGAGCCAAGAGGATACCACGAATCAAGAATTGAAAAGCGGAGGGGCTATGATGAGAAGCATCAATGGTTGAAGCTTATCAGGCAAAAACAAGCTATTAATATCACTATCAGGCTATTAGTGATTTAGGGTTTCAACAACAGCTCTGTTTTAGTATCCGTGGCCACCCTTGGCAGTCAAATCGCGACCAAAATGATGTAGACTCCCTTTAGGCTGTGATTCTTCACGTTATCAGACGGTAATAATAAAACCTCAGGGAAAAAGTTCAGAGCAAAAAATTGTGACATAAAATAGCTTAATGACTGTATTTAAGTGATTATTACGTGAACATTAGAATAGGAGTTTGTAGGAATGTAAGTCATTCTTACATGAACATTAGAATATGAGTTTGTAGGATTGTTGAGAGATATTAGGAGAGGGATTGTAGAAGATAGGATTGTGAGAGATTTAGGGGATAGGTTGAGCTATTTAAGGAGATTTATTAGAGATTAGGATGAGGAAGATCTCCTTGTGTGTAAGAGATATCTTCACTATATAGTTGTGGTGATGAATAATATGTTGAATTTGAATTGATTAATGCCTCTACACATTGGGGCTTCGACTCTCTCCAGATATGGGGTAAACCTACATTTGGTATCAGAGCAGGTTTCCTGTGAGGCCTCTTTGATCTTTACCCCACTCATTTTTTGTTTCGTCAAGTAGACTAAGGCAATGGGTAAGAAGGATTCCACGGACCTCGTGCAACCCCATTACCTTGTTTGTGCTTCATTCATTTGTTGTCTATGTCAAAATTTGCAAACAAAGGCTAGCAAGATACCATGGGCCTCGTGCAACCCCTTTGTTCGTTCGTTCATCCTTCTTTCCCTCTGTCAACAGTACTAGCAGATACCACAAACCTTGCAGTGAACCCATTGGGATTCATCTTTCACATGCATTGCCTATCTCTTTCCATCCTGTTCACTCTATCCGTTGTTTTCATTCCATTTTGTTCACAATCTTCATACCCCAATTTAAAAAAAAAAAAAAAGTATGTTATCTGTTTAGGTGTTTAAGTGTGTTTTTGTGTGCACTTGTTTGATTCAAATTTCTCCTCCATCATTTTGGAGCAAATTAGACTTCAAATTTGAGTCTGAAATGTCCAAAAATGCTAGGATTGACTGTAAACAATGCATACTTCTGTTATAGTCAAAGTTGGTTCTTTTTGTTTTTTTGCAAGGTTTTTGTTGCATTGGATCTCCTCGAGGTTTTGAAGAAGAAGAAGAACAACAAAGAAAATACATCCTTTAAGTGCAACCACAAGTTCTACTTGGGCGCAACCCCATTGTGTCAGATGCATTGAAGGATTTGCATTTGTGGTTTGTAGTTTTGTTGGCCGTACATCTCTGTGAGAGGGTTTCAGAAGTTTGTTTGGTTTGTTCAAAAGTTTGATAGAAGGGTTTGATTTGTATTGTTTTGGCTCGCATCTAACATACTTTCTAGTGCCAAATCAAGCAGATTCATCATACTCTCCAACGAGCTCGCCTATCATTCAACTCGGCTATCTTAATCTCCTTGCACAAGCTACAAAACCCCCAACTCACACCCGTTCTATTTGGCTCATGTGCTCAATGTTCGACATCATCCTCGGGTCTGCATCATTCATAAACACTTTGCATTCATCTTGGCAATTAGTTTGTGTTTTGAATCGATGACATGTATATTCTTGGCGAGTTGCATCGATTAGATTGGCAAGTCAAAACCCATGGTTTTGGCAAGTCTTGACTCGGTGCTAATGTGTCGACCCTCTGCTCAACACATTTTTCTCATGGCTTCGACTTAGTTTTGGATCTGCTCACCAACTGCAACCGGTTCGGTTCCAAACTCTCCTTGGTGGATATCAGCCCTCAATGCCCCTTTGAAGCAAAAACCTCAACTCCTGGATTAGACCCCTCGCTCAGTGATCTCACGAGATCTCACGAGATCCTTAACTCAACTTTGCCGACTCACTTCACAGTGAGCTTGACTCCCAGCGTCACATAAGATTGACTCCCAAACCCTAAATCGGGTGAGCTTTATTTTCTTTAAAAACAAACTTGAATGTTTTTAAATAATAAAACTCAATTTTCTTATTTAATTGTCTGAATGTCTCGCTAGACTAATTGGCTAACAAGTTTTGTAAAGGCAACACGTTGGGAGGAGGTCCAGGGTTTGATCCCTTCCTCAACAACCAAGCTAAATATTTTGCTCAATTTATTTTGAGAAAAAATTGTAAAATAAGAGGGGGTACATTTAAATTGGGTAATTGTTAAAATGATGATTTTTTTGAAAAAGGGGGGGAATATATTTTCCTATAGAGGAAAATTTTTTAATTTTTTTTGAAAAATTGTTTAAGGGTTCACTGGTGTTTGTAATCGTGTGCGTTTTCGGTTGAATCTGATACCCTTTGTAATTTGTGGGGGGGCTTTGTTTTTTATGAAAAATATTGCTACTGTGGTGAAGTTTCAAAGACCGTGGAAGAAGAAAAATGTGCCTGGCTTCGAGGGCTCTACCCCTCAACCCCACCCTGTACAACGTTAAGGAACGTGTCTAGGGCACTGTGTCAGGGCCTTGCAAGGGGTGCTGCCCCTTGATCCCACTGGGGGTTGCTGCCCCTAGACCCGACCCCCACTTTGGAATTTCAAAGCCCAAGAAAAATTTGGTTCGAAAGCTGCACCGATAAAAGGGGGAAATTCAAAATAGGTGAACCTCAAGTGTCAGCAACAACTCGGAAGATGGAAGCAACAAAGGATCACATTGCAGTTCCAGAATGTGGTTCCTCTCCCCATGTTCACATTATGGGGGGGGGATGTTAGGATTATTCCTCACATGGGTGCTTCACATTATAATATTAGTTAATTTGTGTAAATAATAAATGGAGCAAATAATGTAAGTGATTATTATGTGAGTAATAATCACATTAGAATAGGAGTTTCTAGGATTGTTGAGAGATAGTTGGAGAGATATTGTAGAACATAGGATTGCAAGAGATTTAGGGGATAGGTTGAGTTATTTAGGAAGATTTATTAGAGATTAGGATGAGGAAGATCTCCTTGTTTGTAAGAGATATCTTCACTATATATGTAAGAGTTGTGGTGATGAATAATATATTGAATGTGAATTGATTAATGCATTTACGCATTGGCGCTTCGAGTCTCTCCAGATATGGAGTAAAACCTACAGTCAGACTATCATAGTAAGTTGAATAACTCCTATAAACAAAATTTTGATGAGAGAATCCTAGGGAAGAAGCTATATGAAGCCATCAAAGCCCAAAATCTGACCAACAGATTTATCTGTAAATGACTGCTTTGTTAGCTTCGCCATCGAGGTACATTTCTTGGTTGTGCTCCACTCCTGTGTCAACTCCTAGTCCATTGAGCACTAGCAGTATTTCTATGTGTCCAAACATAAATTCTATGGGTTTAAGTACCATGCCAGATGCCATCATAAAAGTGTTTACAAGATCTTAGTTGCTTGCGAGTCAGGATAGTTTAGATCTATTGGGTACTTTTTAGAGATACACTCCAAAACTTGCTTCTCTACCATAAACCACATTTCCCATAAAATTCAACTTTTTGGGATTCTGATTCTCCTCAAAAGTTCCTCTAAATATCCCATTGGCGAATTCTGTGTAGAATAACTAGATCTGCACTCCTCAACATCCATCCCTTACCCCCTTCCTCCTGTCTCCTTTTCCTGCTACCTTCTCCATCACCCTTCATATCTTTCTGTTGGCTAACTCTGACTTCAGGATGAATGGTAGGTAACTGTCTGCAGTGAGAAATTGATGCATTTGTCCTGCAAAGAGCCCATCCTTGAATACAAATATTTTATATAGTACAAACCTGCTAAAGCGATCTCCCTCGCAAAGGTAGGATAAATCCAGATCGAGAGTGATCTCAATAAATGAAAGGTATTTGGCTGGCATGTATATGCCTCAATCTAAAGTTTGAAGCCAAAAAAAAAAAATTTATAAGATTTTGGCAAACACAAGCTTGTTAAGACTATCTGCCTTGTTGAGATTGGAACTATAAAAGTTCTCTTTTTCCTATCTTTCAAGTCAACTCCAAAGTTTCTAGAAGCTTTGCAACCTTGTTTTTAAGAAACCGAATTCCACTGAAAGAGATTCTGGATTTTTAAAAAATATATGACAACCTCTAAAAGAGCTTTGAGTCTCAATTTGGAATATTGCTCAGACCTGATGCAATCGATACTGATTGTGAAGTCTCCTTCAACGAACAAATTTATAAAATCTTTTTGGATAACCAAGTTTATTTCTTAAACTAAAGCTTATGCATTAGCTAAATTATAAGCATCCTCCCTTTGTTAATTGCAAAGTAATCCATGATAATTCCTTTTTTCATCTTTGATGACCCCCCTCCTGATTGGCTTGGATTTCACTTCAAGGCTTCATCAAACACTAGCTTTATGAAGTCAGAGGTCCCCTTTGACTTGCTGCTGTATCACAGCCCGGTGAACTTCCGTTTTCCTTCTTTATTTGAAGCTTTGATCACAATTTTCCTTTTGGTAGGGTGCATGTAAAAGTAAGTTGTTAATGGATATATATATAAAATATCTTGCAATGAAGAGAACAAATCTATATGACTAGGAAAATGTCTTCAAAGATAGAGTGCCTGGCTTTCTCAATGTCATTACCTATCTATGTTGCCAGAAATGAGAAATGAGAAACCACAACTACAACAGAAACGTGATGAGAAATGACCATGAAAAGGTTCCAAGTAATAAGTTAATTAATTCTACACATTGTTAATGGTACAAAAATAATATATTATGAACACCATAGTAACTAAATTAAAATCCTTTCCTAAATTCTAACTTTATTATTTAACTATTAAAATTAAATATAATTCAAATATATAAAATAAATTAAGTTTAAAATAAATATATATATAAAAAAACACTTTCAAATTAGTAAGTTAAGTTGAACAAAAAAAAATATACAAAAAGATATCAAAAGGAAAAAAGAAGGGAGCCAGATTCAACAAGAAGAGAGGAGGCCTAGGACTTTAGGCTTTGTTTGGGAAGATGAAGAATTTGCCAAAGAAGAAAAGGCTCAAGAAGGGTAAGAAAGAGGTGATTCATCCTCAGATTATAGTGCAAACAAGAGAAGAGTCAAGGGACTTGTTACAAGTGTAACAAGAAGGGACCTAATGCTCATGAATGTTTGGAAAGAAGAGTTCTAGGTAAAGGGAAAGGTAAATATCGACAAATACGTTGTCTGAGATATACAAACTTTATGGATATGATTTTGGGATTCAATTGCGTAGTTTAGAGTCAACCTATGTTGATCCATATTTCATGAGTAGTGGTTCACAAGAACCCATCTCTCATGAGTATGAATGGTCCACTTAGCACTCATTGCATCTAGGTAATGCTCACTAAGGTGAAGCACCGGGACTTCTTGGGAGGTCACCTATCCTAGTACTACTCTGGCTCAAGCATGCTTAATCATGGACTTTCCCCCACTATCAATCACACTTAGCAGAGATATTGCATCTTATTTTGCTAGCTGCGAGGCAATCCAACTTTGCTACTCAGTCGCTAATTTCACTGGCGAGATGCTAACGGCCACATTGCTTTATTGTGATAATTAGAGTTGCATCAAGCTCTCTAAGATTCGTGTGTTTCATGATCGGTCAAGCATAGAGATATCCAATATCATTTCCTTAGAGACATGGTATAGAGGCGTGCAGCGATCGTGGAGTATGGTCCTTTAGAATTTCTGGACATTTAGATTTCCAACACCTTAATTATACATCAAATTCATTTGGTAGCTTTGAGAGCACACCAAAGGAATTGGTTTCTAGCTGTTCTAGAAAATTGGATACATTGGTCAAGAAATTAAAAAAGTTGTTGATGTAGAGATAAGGCCCAAGAATTTTTGTCTTTGCTATATTGGAGAATCTTTTCAAACAACCACGAGCTCCACTTTTATTGAAGCATACCTTTATGTAGATGTAATAGATGCGGATCCCAATGCCTTAGTTATAACAAAAAACCTATTCAATTCAGCATTCCAAGAGAAAAAATAAGAAAAATGTGAGCCAAAATAGAGAGCACAATAGTAACAATGGGGGCACCTGCACACCCAGGATGAATTCATACCTACAAATTCGAGAGATCATAAACACGAGGTCAATTGATTAACTCTATGTACTATATTGATGGCAAATGGTAAGAGATAAACTTTGGGTTTTCCCTCAACTTATACTCAATGGAAGGTAGTATATACACCTTAAATTCACTTTACCAACATTTCTTTTGTCCAGGACTTGTTGTCATTTAAATCTCACATATCTGGGATTAGGGTGGGTTGGTTTTGAGCCAAACTATGAGAGATGTGGTGTGGGTACCTATCTACCACTTTCATACCTCATCCTTATCATTTGCCTTATGCTCCTCTGCCTTGCTAAACCTCTTCTTTGACCCCCTTTGATTTGCTTGCTCCTAGCCATCGTCACCGGCCATGGTTGGTAACGAAGGACATAATTTGGGAAAGGTATTGTGTCCCCAACCATGATCGACAATGTTAGCCATAAAGAGTCATGACCTAGGAATATGTACCCCAATCTATAGGATCATTATTAGTCATTTCCATATGAACAATTTGACATATGCTCTACCTACGCTTGCAAATCTCCTTAGGGTTTCTAAAGAGGAATAGGGTAAATGAACTTCATTGAAGGAAGACAAGTTGCAATAAAAGGCCAGTGAGGTACACCAAGTTTTTGGACTCCCAAACTATGGACTATTTAGGGTTTCTTCTATCCATCTTGATTCCACCTATAACCATCTTTCACAAAGTGCTCAAAGCTAAGCAAAAGATTAATGCGCCAAGTTGACTCATGGTAAGTACCCTTTTGCTATATCTCCCTTTATTTTGTGCATGGTTGGATTATATATGTTGATTGCTTTATCTTATTTATGTTATAGCACATGCTTGTTACCATTTACTTTATTGTTATCTTCACTTTGTTACAACCCTTATTACCATGATCCTTGACCTAAATACCAGAGCACTTGCTTATTACCTTGTTAATGCTGATTCTAGAGAAGTCCTCTACTCTTCTCTTTATTTAGAGGTTGCATGTGTAGGAATCTATTACTAGACCCATCACAACCTTTAGTCACAACTTTTAGTTGCAACTTAGTTTATTTACTATGTTACGTAGTAGCAACCTCTTGCCTACAACCTTCAGACTGCATTGCTGTCTAGCATGTTTATGTGTTGGTCAGAGACCCATTTTTAGGACCAATACATTTTGGTGAATCCGGCGTGAATCTTACCCCACATTCTTTGTTGGTTCATCTTCACATTATCTATTTCTTTTTCTTCCCTTAAACCCCCATTCTTATAATGGATTTTTTTAATTAAATCAAGATACCACCAAATGGTTCAACTTCACTGAAGCCCTGTCCAATCTTAATATCGAATGCATTATTGCTTCAACCACTCTCAATAAGAAAACCGACATACCTCCTACTAGGCGCAACACTAGGTCCTGCAACAAATCCAATCAAACAAAATAATTCCTTCAAGAAGATAGTGACCAAGAGGGAGAAATCACGGACAACATTGAGTACGCTTGCGAAATCCAACAATTCATGGTGGAAATTCCCTTGTAGAAACCCAACTCATAATGAATTTTCTAAGCGACACTCCTCCCCAAACTAGCATGGGAGCAACTTCTACACTACTATGACTTTACCCCTATTATCTATGTCTACAACCCCATCAATATCTGCCTCAATGGCGGGTGCTACAATTAGTACCCCATCGTGTAATGCTACTCAAGAAAATCCTAGTCAAAATCCTCAAATGGATTGTACCCAAATGTTCATGCAAGAATTGGACCGAATGGCCCAAATGCAAACCACAACTAATAACCAAATGGCACACAAAGCCAAACATAACATGAACGAACAAAATTTTTTCAAACTAATTGTTACAACCTTCGAACCAAAGTTACAAGATAAAGTACGATCTTTCTCCTCTAAGTCCCTAGAAGAAGCTTTTGACCAAGCCAAGAGGCAAGATCATCTCACGAGGCAATTTGAAAATCCTCAACAAAAAAAACAAGTAACTAGAGTTCCTCTTAAAAATAAAAATCGATATGCCACTATGGTATCTCTGATACTTTTGACCATAGTTTTGACTCAAAATGCACCATCAATGCGGTCATTCCAAATTCACCTCAAAGCACCACCCGTTCCTAGTCTATCATGGGAAATCCTTTTTATTCAAACTGCTGGAAATGTGTTGTATATTTTTCATGATATACAATCTGCCAGATTGTAAAGCCAAAATGGGGCCTTCCTCCCCATATTGGCATGTATTTGGGTCGTTTTAGCCCATGATTTATATAACCCATCGTTTTTTGGTACCCACGGTATTGTAATACTCCTTTGACAGGTACAAATTGATGTGCCTATATATACTCGCACATACAGTAGGAGAAAAACAACATTTGAAAGTACATTATTGTATTGTAAACGGTTGAGTTAATACAATAAAGGAGGAGTTACTGTGCTGGGCTTTTTTACTCGAAAGGGTTTTCCCAGGTGAAATCATGTGTACTATGTAATCTTGTGTGTATGCCATTTTTTTATTTTGTTAGCTTAAGGATTATGTTGGTATTGTTTCTCTCATTTTAGTTTATCAGGACTATTTTTATCTTCACAAACACCCAAGCATTAGAAGCATCCCATCAACCTCTAAGCCAAGATGAAAATAAACACAAGCTACCAAAGTGCTGATTAAGAGAATTGGATCCTACTAAACTAGTACCTCAACGGTTTGACCTTCAAAAATTCTGTTGGTGGCACGCTAATCAGGATCATTCACAATCTCAAACCGAGGTAGATCTCTCAACAGATTTTTGTGCTCTTCCTCTATGACAATAGATATCAAAGAAGTCTATGTGACAATTTGGTTTTACTAAACACAAGTCAGACCATGCTTTAGATCTTTATTAAAGCTGCTTATCTTATTTCAATGATTTTGAAATACCAAGGACAAGGTCCACAGGGCGTTCTTACATTCAACCTGTTTATTGAAAGTGAAAACCTAGTGAAAGAACATCTTTATATGTATGCTTAGGTTCCTATAGCATCACATACTAAGTTTAATAAAGGGTTCCGTGATCCCAAAATCAAATCCAATACACACACACACACATATATTCTATACAGAAAACAGGGCAGGCTCTACCATCATCCTATTATCACATTGGAAATTCATAAGAATGCATGACATACAGAGTCCGTATTATACACAACAATATGTCTTCAGTGAGTGCAACTTTTTAACAATTTCCACCAACACAACATAGAATGCTACAGCCATAACTATCAAGAAGTAAGGTTTTACCTTTTTTAAGTTGATCAAGTACAAAAGAAAACACATCAGGTCATATCCACTTATATTCCTTGTCATAACATGAAGTTTACTGAGTGTATACCACTACGTTTCTTTCTTGTAGAGCATCAGTAAGCCATTTATTCACACCTAAACTCATTCAAGTTTTACATAGCATGTTCTTGTTACCGCATCATTTACCAAATTACAATTCAAATAAATGCGCAACAGTTGTTATCTCTTACAAGTGTATTGTTGTTCATAAAGGATCTCATACATCATAATATTCAGCATAGTCAACTGATACAACTACATTCGTTCCTCCTTGATGGAAATGAAACCACATGCAGGGACAAAACTACTGATATATCTAGAAACTAATGTATAGTGAGTGCTAAGATCCGAATTTCAAACACCAACAGTTCTCAAATTGCTGCACTTCATTCTCAAACATAACATTTCTTGCCCAGAAATAAATCTGTCATGATTTCAATATGCAATGATCACATGCTTTCTAGTTTACTAAAACACAGGTGTATCTAATACAAAACAGGAGTTCATCTTATGAGGACAATACTGTATCCAACTGAAATTATTATCATTGGAAGGCTGATCATTGTCGTATGATAACATCAATGAACATGGAGAATTGTATCAGTATTGAACTCGTTTTCCAGTGTAAGTGTTCAATGTCCAATTTGTATCCAGGTTTTCAAATCATGATGGGCATGGGCAAGATGAGCCCTTCGTCAGAGGCCCTAAACCACCCCAACCATCAGCCATAATCTATAAGGATTCTTTGAGAAGGATAGTCATACACAGAGAGAGAGAGAGAGTTCTAAAACAGTGGGCTCTATCTAGGGCTTGTAAGAGGAACCAAACACATTTAAGTAGCTCCTTAAGACTCAAGGCCACCCACATAACAATAATCAAACATTGATAGCAGACCAACTCTGCCATATTCAAAACCATTTCAGGAAACCAACAGTTTGCTCTCCGCTTATGCTCAATCAAGTTTTGACTAAGTATTCCAATGATAAGCTAGACAGTATTAAGAACTCTCGAGGGCTGATTATCTTTCATACCTATCATACTGCTTTTAGAGAAAGCTATCTATGGGCATTGCCATTCTAACCCCAATCTGGAGTCCTCCGAATGGTTCTCATGGGCCAACTATGGCTCAACATATGGGCAACATACATACATATAATTGTTACAAAGAAACACATTTCCTAGCCATCTCAAAAGACTATCAACCACATGACAAAAATCCTCACACAAATCCACTTCCAACCACCAGCAGAATAACAAGCAAGGAAGGTAGGGGTTATCTCAAGACTCTGGCAGGGAAGTGTAATGCTTCACCAAGGTCTTAAACACCCCTTGTGGAGCACTATCAAACACAGCCATGGCGATGGATGGCCTCTGCCTTACAGGCATAAAAACATCCATACCTATACATGAAAGTAAAATATAATCCAACAAAGATTCATTTCCAATAAGCTATCCAAACTAAGAAAAACTATTTATTTTTAACCATTTTCTTGACTAGCAACTTAGCAAGTACCAGTTCATCCCCATTCATTTGCAAGTTCCAAAGGTTAAACAATCGAGGGATACAGTTACTTAGTACACAACAAAAGGAATGCACAACTGCAATAGTCAACCCACTGTCCCTCCTTGCTCTTTTTGCTTATTCTTCCTAGCTTTCTCCTCCTCACTGCGTTAAGGATATCTCTACTTGCCCAGAGTCTTATATAACTACTCATATGTTCCAAACAAGAACTCATCAACAAGATACCTGCGTTCTCCATTAATGGCAGTAGGATTTGATGAGAGCAAAGAGTCACAGGTGGCAGAAAATGCAAAAAATACTTATTTCAAGCTAACAGAACTGCCTATGCTCTAGTGGCCACATTGAAACCGTGCCAAAGAGAAGACAACAAGCAAAGGATGCCTTCCCTCTCGCCTCTATTCTCTCCCATTTTCTCACAGTGCTCCACAGTCCCTGTGAGAATCCTAACTTTCTCTCTCTCTTTGCAGTCAGACAAAAATGAAGAAGAATGAAACCCTAATCATTTCATAAGCCATTTAACCCATGTTCTCCATTGACATGACCATATATACCGTGGGTTGAAATCAAATTTAATCAACATAAGTCAAAACCATAATTCCTAGCTTATGATTATGTTCCAAAAGATAATCATCAACTAATCCAAGGACCTTGACATCATTACCATGCTTGACTCTTAACCACTTTAATGACAAGATAAGGTAATCGTCATCATGGTGTATGTTGACCTCACATAAAATTATGTATATGTTATGACCCATGTCCATATACATGTAATAATGCCCTCACATAATGTTATAATTTGACCTCACTTAACTATTAGACAATATTAAAGTCATATAGTATAATGCCTTAGGTTATAAACCTAGATATTCAAATTCAAAGCTTGCATGTCTATACCACCATATGAATCCAAGTTCCAAAGTTCTTCTTACCACATTAATATGCCAAAGGTGATTGAAACATTTCATTTGCCATAGTCAGGAAAACATGACCTGCCAAATGTCCTTGCGGCATGTCATAGCCTTAGGCCATCATGTCACTTAATGCTTGCAAACCGAAATAATTCGACAACAAAAGCAAGTCCGTGTGATACAAAAAGAACCAAGTCAAAAGACAACAATACAAGACTGTGCACATGTCGACTATAACAAACATGAACAAAACAAGGACAGATACAACCACAAGCAAACCAACACCATGACAAGAAGACCTGCAACGGGGCCCTAACAAGGATTGTTCTCTCTCTCACATTGGTATAACTTACCCTCCTCACCGAACCTTTTTAGAGACGGATCTAGCTGGTTGCAGACCATTCTGTCTTCGTCCGTACTTGAAATCAACAAACAAGGCATCAACAGTACCAATGGTAGTCATATAAAACAATGATTACATCAGCATAATGGACAGTAAATGCTAAAATCATATATAATCAATTACCATAAAAATTAGATCAAAACTGATAATGCTGCCATATCCATTAGAAATAACATCATGTCATCATAGTGTCAGAATTATCTGTACATCAATAACAATGTTAAAATATCATAAAGCTGGTGCACATAGCATATAAGTCATAATGTCCTCAAATTATACACATAGTCTCAGCAAATTATTACGTCAGTGTGCTGAAACACTTATTTTGGTAATAGAACAAGAGTCACAAAATGAGGATATTACAATTTCTTTTATCATGATGCCACGATTTGTGAGAGATACCAAAATTTCTCACTGCCATGCAAACCTCTGAAACACAAACTATATGTGTAGCTATACATCAAGCTAATTTGTATTTAGACATTTATACTAATCCACTTTGCAATCATTCCAAGAGCAATCCACATGCTCCTCAAAATAATCAGCTTCAAAACAACCAACCTCCCAGCAATACTGTTCAATCAACAAACACATTAGAGTCAGCAGTCAATCCCAACATCCTGAGCAACGGCGGATAATAGTCCAAATGCAAGGTATGAAACTTATCATTGCATGCAGTGACATGAGTATTCCAATGCTACAAAATTTACCTCACAACATTCAGAAAACCTATATGATATTCAAAGTTGATCTCTTGGCTCAACCAATCATCGAAACTTTCATGAACTTGAATCTCTTGAAAATTCAATGGCCAGTGATGAACAAATTACACTTGATTTCCTTCAGCCATCGCTGGCTGGTGGCGTACAAATTCAAACACAAACTTATCCTTTTTCACAGGGTGAGGGTGAAAAGGAGCAAAGAATAAAAAAATCAGACTCTACTCCTATTGAAGCCCATTTTGAAGTTATCATGGTACCTATACCTAAAGAACAACAAAAAACAATTCACCCTAGCTTCAGTGAATGGGATCCCATAGCGGAGCTAATCACCTAGCAAAATGCCATTTCTTGAACTAATGAGAACATTGCGGAAGCATCACAATATACTTATGCCACTACTATTTCACGTGAACACCCCTCAACCACCACCATTTGGCCAAGAAGCCCCTTTACATGGATCCTAATAGAACATAACACAACAATGCAAAGAACTCTCTATTCAAATCGACAAAACCACCTACCAAATACTATCTCTCAAATTATCAGTCCAATGTATGATCCTCAATGAGATACTCTTTCGTGCTGATGATCCATATCTTTTCATCCACATTAAAACTAGAGGCGTACATGTCAAGCAAGTGTCATTGATGAACGTTCTGACATGTGTCGCCTCCCTTGGCTTCATAGAATCACGTGGATGGTCAACCAATAATCCCAAATCGACTCACAGTGCTTGCCAAAGATATGATCAAAGACAACAACCTACCACGGGATGCATTTGGCTTCCATTTACCTTACCTCTTAGAACTGTTAAGGTGGAAGTTGTGATTCTTAACTCTCTCCTCATATAAAATTTTATTTGGCCACCCTTGGACTCATCATGGGAAGGCCATAGCATCTTCTGCATGTCAATGTGCTAAAGTTACTCATTTAAGAGTCATTTACAAAGTACAAGGTGACACAAATATTTGGGACTTTGAATAATTTAAATGTGTAGTTTATAAAATACCAGCATTAGAGGAATTACCATGTGTACCATATGCTAAGTATCAATGCTTTAACTATCCCATCAAAACTCTTTAGTGTAAGAACCCTTTGTTAGAACCCAATTGTTTTTCAAGACACGTAAGTGGATTCTAATGGAGCTGGGGATCAACTTCCATGTTGATCCCTTGAGTTTTACCCAAAAACATTTCAACTTAAGAGAACAACCGGTAACAAAAGAGTTAGACATCACAAGTAAATCTTACTAGCCACAATAACATTACTCTCAAGGGACTCGTTCTTCATGCACTTAATTACTCGAGTTTTAAAGGTAATAGATGAACAAGATGCTAAATACCAGTTACAACTAGTTTATGACAAAACATCTCACAAGAACATACAAGATAATGCATAGATCTAGTCATCTTCAAAAGTATGCATAAATATAAAATTTGAAGCCAAAGTCCATAAGTACAACCATCTACAAGTACAATTAGGTAATGGTGATCAAACAATTTATTTCAGCAATGTGGTCATAATGCTGTCCTTTAAGCTCATATTCGGAAAACAACATAGCACAGGTCATAATGACATTCCAATCCATGCTATTTGTCTGAGTAACACATGAACATTCTGTATAACAGCAGGTACAATAAATAGTACAACAAAGGACAACTGATGTACACCATAGTGCTGGCAACTACATCTGCTGGAACAACAATGTATAGGTACAGTGGGTACATTTACCATAACAAGGAGTCAATAGGAGGTACAAGTCATAATTTTTTCTGTGAAGAAGTAGAGAGAGAGTAGATAGAAGGAGAACATCATAAGGGGATTTTTTTGCCAACCACAGAGTTAGAGTGGCCCCCCACACCTTCCATAAACCTGGAAGTAGATCTACCCTTCACGAGGGTCTTAGAATTGAGGGCCAGTTGAGAGAGAGAAAACATGTAAATAAATTATTGTCATCTCAGGCATTCAACTAAACAAGCAATGCAAACTATGTAGAATAAACATGCTGATAAGGGAAACACATGATCAAACAATCATTAATGCTTTGGCCAAAGACTTACAATAAAACC
This sequence comes from Torreya grandis, assembly GCA_037957365.1. Lineage (NCBI taxonomy): Eukaryota > Viridiplantae > Streptophyta > Pinopsida > Cupressales > Taxaceae > Torreya > Torreya grandis. The sequence goes on along the minus strand of JARHVA010001419.1, from coordinate 672,611 downwards.
CACACAGTACTATTAACCCCTTAATGGCTTCCAACTCCTATTAGTGAGCTGTTAGGATCCCTGTTACACCCCATAAGACCCATAACCCCATGCAAGATTCAGCAAGTTCACAATCTCAGAATAAGAATGATAGCAAGTATTTATGAACAAGAAGCAAATATTAAAGATTTAATGCTTTCACAGTCCATACAAATCAATCACAATGCTTTTGGAATAACTATGTTTCCATTTATAACTTGATGTTTCGGATCACTACCCATGATCCTTCATCAGGGAAAAAGACTAATGGTGTAACAACAAACTCTAGCACTCCTTAAATAGAGTAGAGATAATAGTCGAAAGAGGTATTAAGTGAGAAGGTAGCCATTGATAGATTTTTAAAGTGTTCATCCCCTCTCTTAATGCAAGCCCGTACCTCTATTTTGACACCCAGTACGAGACCTAAAACCTAAAAACTTAAATCCCCAAATTTAAGAAGCAAATATTCTAGAAGATCGCACCATACTAGTTTCATTTGAGAAATACATAACATAGCTAACTGTAAGGTTACTGCCATAGTTTAATAATATGAGAGCGATGCATTCAAAGGAAAAGGCCCATGATTCAAACTGCACATGCATCTGAATGAAACAATTCCAGTCAACCTTTAACCATCATTGTCGTGTAGAATCAGAAGCAAAAGAGATTGTGCTAAGGAGATTTGGTGTGTAGGGAGAAATTGGTGCAACTCTGAGAATCTTGACTTCAAAGACCTTGGAATGGACCATCGATTCTAAGATTATTTGAGATGGATTCTAAGGATGTGTTACTCATTCGGACTTGACTGGGCAACAAGCAACACGTGGCAGCTTGCTAGAACGCGTAAATGGATCTTTCTTGACACTTTGCAATTGAAGAGGCCTATATAATGACCTAATGGGCAAAAGCATTAAGCAACATATGATGATGGAGAGCTCCTAGGAAGCGGATCGTTGTAGAGAGAGAGAGAGAGAGAGAGAGAGAGAGAGTGTCTAGCGGCCTGAGTGGAATGGAAGTTCAAGAGATTCCATGGTCGAAGTGTGTCTGTGATTGTAGCGTACCCTGTAGTCGCTGTAATCTTTGTCTGCATTAATAGTCGAATCAAAACCCTTGTGTTTTCACATCTGAGTGTGTTCATTTAGATGTTGGGTTAGGGATTTCCTTCATTAGAAACTTAGTCCCTATGACTGCACCAATCATGGTATCAGATCTAAGTTTTGAACCTTGTGGTGTGTGGAGTGAGGCTACCTACACAAGATTGCGAATTGTGATCTTGCAACAGTAGGATTCATGACTAGAGGATGATCATCGACTCTAAGATTATTGGAGATGGATTCTAAGGATGTGTTACTCATTCGGACTTAACTGGGCAACAAACAACCCTTGGGAACACGTGGCAGCTTGCTAGCACACTTAAATGGATCTTTCTTGACACTTTGCACTTGAAGAGGCCTATATAAAGCCCTGATGGGCAAAAACATCAAGCAACATATGATGATGGAGAGCTCCTAGGAAGCGGATCATTGTAGAGAGAGAGAGAGAGAGAGAGAGAGAGAGAGAGAGAGAGACTCCATGGTTGAAGTGTCTGTGATTGTAGCATAGCCTGTAGCTAACCCATTTGTAAAGATTCGCTGTAATCTTTGTCTGCATTAATAGTCGAATCAAAACCCTTGTGTTTTCACATTTAAGTGTGTTCATTTAGATGTTGGGTTAGGGCTTTCCTTCATTAGAAACTTAGTCCTTGTGACTGCACCAATCATGGTATCAGATATAGGTTTTGAAACTTGTGGTGTGTGGAGTGAGGCTACCTACACAGGATTGTGAATTGTGATCTTGCAACAATAGGATTTATGACTAGAGGATCAAGATGCCACCAAGAAGAATGGTAGGTAGAGGAAGGCACTGTAGCAACAAACGTAACTGGGTGACTTGAAGAAGTCTTAGACGTTTTGCAGGTTGTGCAAACGCAGTTGGATGTTGTAGATGATAGGAGGGGTTTCGCCCCAAGAGATGATTAGAGTGACGCTTAGGAAGAACAACAATACTCAGAGGAGTACAGGGTGGTGTTGGAATAGACCAACAAAAGAGGGAAGGGGAGACAAGCACTGTGCGTAGTTGTGTGCATGCACACAAGCAAGGCAATACATGTAATGGAGAACAAGGGTACGCACGAAGAGGTGGATCTTACCCGTCTAGAGGGCACTAAAGGGTTGGTACAGGAAGGGGAAGATGATTCCTAGGAACATGTTTTAGATGTGGGAATTTTGGACATAGAGCGTATGAGTGTCCTAATGTGCAAAGTGGAAACAACAGAAGATTGAAAGTCGGTGTGCATGTTGCGCATGGAGATGAGGAATCTTTGTCAATTGAGCGTTCTTAATGACTGGACCATGAAGAAACTCTCATGATGAAGAGGGTGTTACTGAAACGAACAAAGGATGATGATTAACTGGCGCAAAGAAAGAGTCTCTTCCGGAGGGTTTGCAAGTCGAGAGGTAAGTGTTGCAAGGTGATTGTGGACAGTGGCAACATGGATAATTTGGTCTCATGTGAGATTGTACAGAAGTTGGGTTTGAAGAGGGTAGTGCACCTCAACTCTTATAAGGTGTCATGGCTGCAAAAGGGCCATCAAATTTCGGTGAATGAGCAATGCTTGGTGAAATTTTTGATAGGCACATACAAAGATGAAGTTTGGTGTGATGTGATGCCGATGGATGTGTGCTATGTACTTTTGGGTAGAGCATGGCCGTTCGGTAGGAGAGTTGTGCATGATGGAAGGGAAAATACATACCACCTGGAGAAGGATGGAAAGAAGTTCACTTTGAGACCGTTGAAGGAGAAAGAAGAAGAGGGGTACAACAACATTTGTGCGTGCATGTTGATGGTATCGGGAAAGGAATTCTTGAAGGAGGTGGCACAAGAGAAGTCATGTTATGCAATCATGCCCAAGCTGACACAAGACGAGTATGCAAGCACAAAAGAGGAGAAAACATTTCCACGCGAAGTGAAGGAGCTGTTGAACAAGTTTTGCATAAATAGTTTTGAGCGATCTACCCAATGGGTTGCCTTCAATGCAAAATATCAGTTGTCACATGGATCTGATACGTGGGTCAAGTTTGCCAAATAGGGCAACATACAGATTGATGCCTAAGGAGAATGAGGAGATGTAGAGGCAAGTGCATGAATTGTTGGATAAAGGGCTGGTTAGAGAAAGCCAAAGCGCGTGTACAGTTTCTACAGTATTGGCACCAAAGAAAGGAGAGTGGCAAATCCTCTAGTATATCATCATTTTCTTGTCCCAAAAATGTGGCAGACATAACATGTGACAGTATTCAATGGTCTCCGCAGCAGATATGTGGGTCTAAAGAAAAAAATACTCCTTCGCCACAAATTAATAGATGTTCTATACTGAGTAGTAAAGATAAGGAAATCAATGAATGCCTGGAAATAGAGTGGGAAAACCAGGGTCTTGGTTGTGGCATGAGAATTTTAGATGGAAGCCCAATGAAGTTCAAGACAAAGCCTGGTTTATTTCATATTAATTATGATGAAGCTCAATCATCATGGTACAATGACAAGAACAAAGATGTGCCTTCTAAGCACATGTTTGCTGAAAAACTGATGAATGATGTATTGGCACCCGTCTTTAGCAATGAGAAGATTTTAAGTGAAGAAGTAGTTTTGAGCTGGACGAGGGAGAACGCAATAACTCACACATTGCTTATCAGTTTGGATTGCTTGATTTTAACAGTGATGAGGAACATTCATTGCCTTCTCAAATTTTTTGTTCTTTTCAATCTCCAATAACTAATGGCTGGACCCCGCTAAACGAAAAACCGAGAGGCCTTAAGTCGGGAGATGATGATCATAATGCTTATAAAGAAATGGATTGGCCTAGAACAAAAGACTTCTTGGAAATTGATTATTTGATATCTAAAGATAATATTCAACCAATAATGGCACATTCTACCATATATCATAGGGGAAATCATTTAGTTAAAAACAGATCTTTACAAATGGATCAGAAAATTGAGTCATTCAAAGATAAGTATAACCAGAAAACAAGTGATGTCCAGAATATCTCTTTCTGTGATAAATCATATACGCTTCTTAAAGATTCATGGTTGTATCTCAAAGATGTCATGGATTCACATCCATCAAAATTTGGAAGAAATGTTAAAGAAGTAAGGATCGTCTATGAAATCCAGGATAATTGGGAAAATTTAATAAGTGTTTGTTTAAGTGTTGATTGTGGTAGGGGTAGTCCTAATAACTATAACACAAAAGTTTTATACAAGCTTACAGATATTTGGTTAGGGTTTGTACCAATAACTCTTACCAGAAATATGGGGAATCATAATGAGTCAATTGAGGAAGAGACTCTTGACAAAAAACAAAACATGTTTCAAGGTCAATGTAAGGGTGGCGTGACCATAAATAGTACAGTTTTTAGAAATCTTAGAGAGCACAAAGATTTTGATTGTACACAAAAGGATTCTAGTAATTTTGGAATTGAACTTGACTTTTCCCTCGATGTGGAAGAATTCTCTCCGTTACAATTGCATTGTAGAAAGAGAAGGAGACTCAGAGCTGATCCAATTATTGAAAATGATTATGAAGATAGTAACAATATGAAAAGAGTACATTTTTCAAAAGATATTATTGAATACCATGCATATATTGATAATTGCCAACCAGGTTGCCCCAAAATTGTGTTCACATGGTACTCTGATAAACACAAAGTGTCTCAAGTTGTTTCTGGACCGAGAAATTAGTTTGAAGTTTCAGTCCAAATGCCGAATACTAACGTGGGAAAGAAGATAGGCGATGATTATAGAAAAGGTTTCTCTTATTTGAGACGAACCTTATTTGCTACATCCATAATTCAAAATTATATTTTAATAGTAATAAACAATTATACTAATAGAATAGAGTCCATGGACAGGAAAGATATTCCTAGGCCAGCCGTAGTTACAAACATAGTGGTGGACAATGGTTTGAGGGAATTTGATAAACAAGATCAAATTTCCCAAGAGAATACTTCTGCAGAAATAGAATATCTTCATCAAAAACAGCATATCCATTCTCACGTTGAAATTAAAAAAGATGATAAGCAAAATGAGATCTGCATTTTATCTAATGCAGGAAGAGTTTTGAGACCTTTCCTCATTGTAAAAAATAAAAGGTTATGCATACCTAAACAGCAGTTTAAATTTTTTAAGAAAGGTCACAACCATTGCAAGTATCTTATGCAAAAGGGCATCATATAAATATTTGATGTTGTAGATTATGCAGAAATAGAATTTCCGCGGGAGAGAGATGCAAAATGAAAGTGATGAAGACAATGACGAGGTCTCATTAATGTGGAAACAAATGTCATTATCTTTCAAATGTTCCCAAAGTACGGTAAATCGAGATATGGATTCTACTTATGACAAAGATGACATAGAAGATTGCCTTCATAGCTTCATTCTAGAAGATGATCGTGGTAAAGTTTGCACTTTGTGTGGTTTTATTGGGCAGAATATTGAAACAATCTTTGACATCCAATGGTCACAGGCTCAGAAAGGTACAAAATAATCAAGGCTTGTCCCTAACAAAAACCTGGAGATTGTTTTAGGTACCAATAATCAGACATTGTTGGTATTAGATGAGGGTCATTTCCCTCAAAAGAACGACACCAACATGATAAAAGTGCTCACACAAATACATACCAGGGGACAGATTTTATGGGCAAACTCCTTTCGCGCAATCTTTAGATGGTTGATTACAAGCATTGCTAGAAGTGAAATACATCAAAAATTGTTTTACCAGAGACATACTCAATATCCACTGGAAAGAATATTCTGCGATGTGGTTGATTAAGTACCACAGAGTAGCAATGAAGAGGTAAAAATGATGATCCACTGGAAAGAATATTTTGCGATGTGCTTGATTAAGTACTATAGAGTAGCAATGAATAGGTAAAAATGTCCACGCTGCATGATCTTCCAAAGTTAATTGCACTATTTATACAATACTATAAAGAAGATATACTAGAGGATTTGCCTGGACTGTTTGATTTAACTGTCAAGTTGGATTTAAATGAGAAACAAAGAAAGACACTTGAACATCCCAATTTACAATTGCTTGCAGACACAATTTTGGGAAGGGAGGTCTGTAATATCCCTTTTACTAAATCACTGATTACCATACAATTGAGGAGAGAGTGCTGCCATTTTATTAAGCAAATCGCCATGGAAGGAGCGTTGCCAATTATTAAGCAAATCGCCCTTGGATAGAACGCATACAACAACAATTACATATTATAAGCAACAGTCATTAAAGTCATTAACAACAATTATTATGTATTAATTAATTAATTAGTCATTAAACATTCATTAAGCAAATGGATGCCACCCTTGGGAAAAGACATTTGGAAGAGACACGTCTTTCGATGGAAAGTTATGAAGTATTAATAGTCATTCATTGGTATGGAAGGAAGGCATCCAATTATGTATTAATATATAACTTGTATAAGCAATCGCTTTACAATGGCTTTTAAGGACGTAACCCCTTAATTGCGTAACCTAGTTACAAAGACGAAAATCCTTGTTATCAAACCCAAGGACGAAACCCCTTGTGTAATTTTTTAATATTCGAAATCCGTATTCAGAGATAACAATTAATCCAATTTGACTTTATTATTATTTTAAAAAGGAATTCCGAGAAAACCAAATTAATGTAAAATATTCCGATTTGGAATATTACAGCATGTGCATAGGCTCAAAAGCCATTAACAAGATAATGATCAAATATAGATTTCCTTTTCTGCGCATGCATGACTTAATTGATTGCTTAAGTTGAGAACAATACTTCTCGAAGATAGGTTTCAAAAGTGGATACCACCAAATTAGGCTTAGGGAAGGTGATTGGTGGAAGGTTGCATTTAAGATGAAAGGACAATTATATGATTGGATGGTTGTGCCATTTGGGTTGATAAATGTCCAAGCACATTCATGAGACTTATGAATGAAGTGTTGAAGCCTTTCCTAGGCAAATTTGTCTGTGTACTTCGATGACATTCTCATATTCAACAGGACAAAGGAGGAAGAACTAGAACATTTGAGATGAGTGTTTCAAAGGTTACAAGAAGAGTAGTTTCTAATAAATGTGAAAACGTGTAGCTTTATGAAGAAGGAGCTTGTATACTTGGGTTTTGTAATATCCCAAATAGGTTTGAAGATGGATTTGGAGAAGGTGCGCGTTATCAGAGAATGGTTGTCATCGAGAAGCACGTTCGAGGCTCGAAGATCTCATGGCATAGTGAGCTTTTATAGGAAGTTCATTAGTAACTTCAATGGGGCGTGTGCAACAATCACATAAGTGATGAGAGTAGATAGGAAGGATTTTGTCAGGACGACAAAAATCGAGTGCAACTTCCAACAATTGAAAAGGAAAGTGACTGAGTAGTTGGTGTTGGCATTGCCAGAATTTCAGCAAAGTGTTTTAGGTGGATTGTGATGCCAGTGGTGCAACAATAGGAGCAATGTTGAGTCAAGAAGGTAGGCTTGTAGCTTATTTTAGTGAGAAGCTGAGTGGCACAAAGAGGAAATATTTGGTCTATGACTAGGAATTTTATGCCATAGTGCAAGCATTCAAGAAGTGGAGGCACTACTTGTTGCTTAAAGAGTTTATGTTGTACACAAACCATCAAGTGCTACAATTTATCAATAGTCAAGGGAAGTTGAATCAGTGGCACATGAAGGGGGTTGAGGTACTATAGAGTTACTCATTTGTGTCGAAACACACAAGTGGAAAATCAAACAAGGTTGTTAATGTATTGAGTAGGAGGATTCTCTTGTTGAAAGATATGCGAGTGGAAGTCATAGGATTTGATTCCATGAAGGGATTGTACGCAAAAGATGAGGATTTGAGAAATGCTTGGAGAGCATGCGCAGAACCAACAAGTGTGGATAGCACATTGTGGCTAGATTATTTTGTGCAAGAGGGTATGTTGTTCAAAGGGGCACAATTATGTACATCGAGAGGATCGATGTGCGAGAATCTGATAAAGGAGAAACACAATGGAGGTTTAGCAAGTCATTTTGGAAGTGACAAGACACACACACAATTGACATAAGGTTACTTTTGGCCAAGGATGGGTGCAAAAGTGTGTAGGTATATGTAGGACTGCAGAGTTTGCTAGTTAGCAAAGGGGAAGAGTCAGAGTGACTACCTATTCTAGAGAAACCATGGGATGACATTATCATGGATTTTGATGGGATTGCCAAGAACAAAAAGGGGGAGTAATTCCATATTTCTGGTAGTGGATAGAAATTTAAAAATGGCACATATAATTGCATGCAAAAAGACAATCTATGCAATGAACATTGCAAATCTATTCTTTAGAGAAATGGTGAGGCTGCATGGATAACCTCGCAACATAGTATTAGATTGGGATATTAAGTTTGTAGGCCATTTTTTGGCGAACATTGTGGAAGTTGGGAACAAAGTTGAGTTTTAGTTTAGCATACCATCCACAGACAGACGAACAAATCGAGGTTGTGAACGAAAGCCTAGGAACCTTGTTGAGATGCTTGGGTGGCAACAAACCAAAGCAATGGAACATGTTTTTGTGTAGAAACCCCTGTTTCCCCTGAATTCTGGAACTGTATGTTTTTGGACTGTTTTTGTGTTTTTGTATGAATAAAAGAAGAATGCGTTTTTGCAAGAAAAATTCATATAAATTCAAATAAATAAATACAGAGCGGTATAGACTTTTAACTAGCTAATTTATGATCTTATTATTCATTTCAGATGATTACAATAGAGGGTTTCTTGCATGCATACAAAATAATATAGAATACTGTTTCAAAAACTTGATTTTGCTGCAAGACTGAAACTGCCCTAGAATGGTACGGCTGCAATAAATACTCCTTTCTCCCTCCGTCTGAAGATCCAGGATGATGCTAGATATATAGGCGCTCCACTGGGTATCGACAAACTAGTCAAATAGAAGGCGTTTTGCCCAGAAAAAAAATACGGCCTTTTCTGAAACTGTACGTCTTGGTACAGAACTATACGGATTCCGTACAACAGCAATAAATACTATATGGCCTGATTTTTTGAGTCCCAGATCTTGATAAAATAAGCGTCAATATTGATGATCTTCTGGATAATTTCCGTACAAAACCCTGATGATATAAACTTCTGTAAAGCTCTGTGATAACCTCTGTATGAAATTATCTCTCTGCCTGGCAATAGATCAGCTGATATTTCACAACCTCTGAATTGCACACACTGAAGATTGCACGTTCTCCAATGCAAATCGAATATTGGAACCCTTGGCTCTGTCTTTAAAGAAAATACTTAGCAAAAATTGGCTTCAAAACATGAATGGCACGATTCCCAAGGAGAAACCCTTATATTCTTCAAAAAGGTGCGATTTCCCTAATTAGGGTTTCATAATTAAAAATTCGGACTTTTTTTTTCTTTTAATTTTTTTTCCATAGTCTAAAGACACCTTTTTAATTATAAAATATAATTAAAATGACCCCCTTCATAATGAGCGCCCCCTTGAGTCAAAATGCCTAAGTCATAATATTATGCCAAATAATTAATATTTAATTAAATCAATTAAATATTAATATCTCCCTCAAAAAGTATCCGATTCTCGAACCGTCTGAAGCTGGCGAACAAGGGAGTGATTCCGCACATGACCAGACCATAGCAGGGGTGCTTCATTGAGTGCCAAATATCCCTAAAAAATAGCAACTCAGGCAAACAGTGTCCGAAAGAGCCCGAACGAAAGCCAACTGGAAAAATTCTGATAGTCGAAGCCAAGCCAAGCTCCATCAAGACCCTCTATCCATCCTATCAGCCTACGAGGGTCGCATAATAGGCTAATCATCAGCTCTGAGATATGTCAACTGGAAGGGGACATGACAGTCCGCCCCTCCTGAAATTGCTTGTCCTCAAGCAATCCCAATTCCGGATGCTGCAAAATATCCTCGCTCTCCCATGTAGCATCCTCCACTGGCAAATCTCTCCATTTTACCAAATATTTCCTGATAGTCCTCTTACGCAACTATCTCTCTCTGTACTCCAGGATAGACTCAGGTACTAAAATCAACTTTCCCTCATCATTTAAGGGAGGTAAAACTGTAGAAGGTACCACACGGTGTCCCAACGCCTTCTTGAGGCGTGATACATGAAAAACATTGTGTACCTTGCTCTCTGTCGGAAGCTCTAGCTCATAAGCCACCTCTCCAACACGCCTCAGGATTTTGAAAGGACCGTAATAACGTGGCTTAAGCTTCTCTGCCCCACTCTTTCTAAGAGTAGACTGATGGTAACGCTGCAACATAAGATAAACCATGTCACCCACATCAAAAGATCTCTCTGTCCTCTTCTGATCTGCGTACTGCTTTTGCTGATTCTGTGCCCTGGCAATATTCTCCTTGAGAGCCTTCATAGTATCCTGACTCTCTTGCAACAAGTCTCCAACACTCGGCACTCTACTGTCACTCAGTAGCAAATCCAGAAAACTCGGCGCCTCATACCCGTACAATGCCATAAAAGGGGACATCTGAATGGTCATATGGTAGGTCGTGTTGTAACAATACTCGCACAAATGAATCCACTTGACCCATGCCTTTTGCTGCCCTGCAATATAGTTTCTAGGGTAACCTTCCACCCATTTATTCACTCTCTGTCTGTCCATCGGTCTGCGGGTGGTAACTGGTGCTCGGTGTAAGCTCGGTCCCACAAAGTCTGAACACCTCCTGCCAAAAATGACTCAAGGACCGACTATCCCTGTCACTCACTATGCTCCGAGGCAACCCATGCAGTCTGAATACCTCTCGGAAGAAGACCTCTGCTAACTGTGTAGCTGGTGGTAATCGGAAAGAAGTGGGCATACTTCGTTAACCGATCCACGACGACATATATGCAATTTCGCCCTTGGGCTTTAGGCAAGCCCGTAATGAAATCCATTGACAGGCATTCCCACTTCCTGTCAGGAATCAGAAGTGGCTGCAATAATCCTGCCGGGTACGTGTTCTCCTGTTTGTTCTGCTGACAAACAGGGCACTCATGCACATACTGAAGAACATCTGCCTTAGGTCCTTTCCATGTGAATCTCTCCCGAATCTGTCTATAGGTCTTGAAATACCCGGGATGTCTTGCAGTAGGTACATCATGAAAGGCTCGCATGATAATGTTCTTCACCACTGATCCTTGAATCAAATAAACCCTGTTCTTGTAAATGATCAAGTCATTCACAAGCGTATCTCTGGTATCAATCGTCGATCCCTCAACAATGCTGGATGCCCATGAATCCTTGGCATACTCTGCCACAATCATATGTCTCCAATTCTCTGTAATGTGAACCATAGAACTCAAATAAGGCCTACGTGAAAGAGCGTCGGCCACTACATTCTGGGTGCCCTTGATGAAAGAAATGTCAAAGTCATATGCTTGCAATTTACTCACCCACTTCTGCTGACGATCATTGAGATCTCGCTGCCCCAAGAAATGCCTCAAGCTGTTGTGGTCAGTTTTGATGCAAAATTTGCTGCCAACAAGATATTGCCTAAATTTTGCCAAGGCATGCATTATAGCGAGCATCTCCTTATCGTAAATACTGTAGAGCCTCTCTGGCCCCCTGAGCTTACGACTCTCATACACTATAGGGTGCTTGTCCTGCATAAGCACCGCTCCAATGCCCTCTCCTGAAGCATCGCACTGAAGCTCAAAAGGCTTCGAAAAAATCTGGTAGTGCCAACACGGGGCACGTAGTCATCAACTCCTTAAACCTCATGAAACACTCCTGTGCCTCAGGAGTCCAACAAAATGTACCTTTTTTCAACAAATTTGTCATAGGGGCTGCATGACGTGAATAACCATTCACGAATCTACGATAAAATCCACACAAACCTAGAAATCCCCGTAGCTGTGTAAGATTCGCCAGAATAGGCCGGTCTATGATAGCGCAGAGCTTCTCAGGATCCATCTGCACTCCCTCTGAACTGATAATATGACCTAAGTATAACAATTCGGTCATCCCCAAATCACATTTGGACTCCTTGGCGTACAAGGACTTCCTCTCCAAAATACTGAGCACGGTCTCCAGATGAGCCAAATGCTCCTGCCAAGTCCTGCTGTATATAAGAATGTCATCAAAGAAAACAAGTACAAATCTCCTCAGCAGTGAATGGAAGACTCTGTTCATAGTGGATTGAAATGTCGCTGGTGCATTGGTGAGCCCGAATGGCATCACCACAAACTCATAGTGTCCACAATGACAACGGAAAGCAGTCTTCTCAATGTCCTGCTCACGAACCTTGATCTGATGATATCTTGACCTTAAGTCTATCTTCATGAAGTAGCATGCACCATGGAGCTCATCAATAAGCTCATTGATACGAGGTATTGGATATCTGTTTTTAATAGTCCTCTTATTCAGGACTCTATAGTCTATGCACATACGCAGGGTGCCATCCTTCTTCTTCACCAGAAATACCGAAGAAGTGAATGGTGATTTGCTAGGCCCAATATGACCCATAGCAAGTAACTCCTTGATTGTTTTCTCGATCTCATCTTTCAACCGCTTAGGATGCCGATAAGGAGTAATAATAACGGGTTTAGCGCCTTCCTCAAGCTCAATAATGTGCTCAATGCCTCTGTCTGGAGGTCTCCCTAGTGGAATATCACTGAATACCTTAGCATGCTTGACTCTTAATTGCTGAATGTCAGGATGATACTCAGTGTTCTGCTGTCCCTCCTGTATTGGTGCCAATGTGCACTCGGCCGCCCACTCTACCATGTCGTGTCGCATGAGCCTCTCCATCCGATAAAAAGAAATAGTTTTGATGTTGCTGTCCCGTATTGCCTTCAGAATATGTGTCTTCCCATCAACATCAAAACGAATCTCCATGTCCTTGAGACGAAGAGTGACTTCCTCAAGGGAATGAAGCCACTTCATGCCCAAGACCAAATCGATATTCCCCATGTTCACCATGTAATAATCAGCCTTGAACTCATAGTTGTTCAAGCGCAATGGGAGATCTCTAATCATCCGCTCACACCTAAGAGTGTAACCGTCGGCCACCTTAACTCTAATGCCATCAAACTCCTCAGTAATCAATCCACGCTTCTCCACAAATCTAGCATCGATAAAATTATGTGTGGCTCCTGTGTCAAGAAGGGTTATGACCCTCTGTCCTGCCAAAACTCCACAGAGTCTGAATGAACCCTCCTGCTGAATGCTAGATAGGCGTGCCTCCTGAATTTGAAGCTCTGACTCTGCCTCTGCCTTAGGCTCTGAAGCCTCTGACTTTGACTCCTCAGAACTCTCCTGCTGTTCGGAATTTTCTGATTCCGAATCCTCATAATAAGCCCACATCACTCGATTTGCCTTGCCCTTAGGCCTCAAAGGACAATCGTGATTGGCATCATAGGGACCTTTGCAGTAGAAGAAAAGCTTCTTCCTACGTAGATCGTTAAGAGCCTCTCGATCCAAAGGTGGTGCTGCTGGTTTACCTTTGAATCATTCTTAAAATCTGATTTGTCTTTGTTAAAATCCGATCTCTCTCTATTTCTGTTGAAGCCCTTATTGTCCCTGAATGAAGTACCTCTGGAGTTAAATTTACTGGATGGGGCTGCCAACTCCATACTACGCACCTTCTTCATAGCTTCCTGTAACGAAGGAGGATCAAAGGCTTTGATCCAACCTCTCAAGGGTTCGGATAGGCCCTCAATGAAAAAAACTATCAATCTACGCTCTGAAATGTTTGGCACCATGACTGCCAACCACTGAAACTCCCCAATGAAGGACTCCAAGTTACCTGTTTGTTTCAACTGTGCCAAATCTCGAAAGTAAACCTCTGGATCTTTCTTGTCAAACCTCTCAACCAACCTATTCACGAAGTCCTGGTACTCTGTCACTTGATTATGCTGAAGTGTTACCATACCATGGTACCACCAATCATGTGCTACTCCCTCCAAGTGCAAAGCGGCGTATTTGATAGCTTCTATCTGTCATTGGCCTTAATGCCAAAAATGTGTCAAGCTTATGAATCCAAGCTTGAGCTGTCATCTTACCGCTATCGTCAAAAGTAGTCAAAGAAAGCTTGCCCGTAGCCTTCTTCAGCTCACTACGCTGACCTCTAGGCCTCCTATCCTGTCTAAGTGACCTGTAATGCTCTGTCCTCTGATTTACAAAACGATCAAAGGACATCCTCTCCCGAACCTGAGGAGCTAATAATTCCCACTCCTCATTTGCAGCGATGAGCGTATCTGCAAATAGGGGGTCTCCTGCCGCCTCCTCTGCTGGAGCTTCTTCTGGTTCATCCTGAACAAATGTAGGACGTGTAGGCCTATCAGCGGTTTTGGAATGGGTCAGCTGTGGTCTCTGATTAACTGTAGCATTCCTGTTATCTCCTTGTTCCCCATTCTGTCTAACAGGTGGGTTCATTCTCTCTACCATAGTAGTAAGTGCCTGTAATGCCTGCGCCATCTGCTGCTGTCCTGTAACCATAGCACGGAAGAAGTCTCTGGTGTCCTGATCCTCATTATTCCTGTGGCCCCTGGGTGGGCTACCCTCACGCCTATCACTCATGATGACCGACTGCTGTTCTAAACCCTGGTCGCCTTCAAGCAAGGCTCTCCTACGTGTGTAATACTTGTGTGGTCCTAACTCTTGTCGCTGCATAAGATTGCTAAACCCTCAGAATGGCAAGATTTAGCTCTGATACCACTGTAGAAACCCCTGTTTCCCCTGAATTCTGAAACTGTATGTTTTTGGACTGTTTTTGTGTATTTTTTTGTGTTTTTGCATGAATAAAAGAAAAATGCGTTTTTGCAAGAAAAATTCGTATAAATTCAAATAAATAAATACAGAGCGGTATAGACTTTTAACTGGCTAATTTATGATCTTATTATTCATTTCAGATGATTACAATAGAGGGTTTCTTGCATGCATACAAAATAATATAGAATACTGTTTCAAAAACTTGATTTTGCTGCAAGATTGAAACTGTCCTAGAATGGTACGGCTGCAATAAATACTGCTTTCTCCCTCCGTCTGAAGATCCAGGATGATGCTAGATATATAGGTGATCCACTGGGTATTGGCAGACTGGTCAAATAGAAGGCGTTTTGCCCAGAAGAAAAAATACGGCCTTTTCTGAAACTGTACGGCCTGGTACAGAACTGTACGGATTTCGTACAACATCAATAAATACTGTACGGCCTGATTTTTTGAGTGCCAGATCTTGATAAAATAAGCGCCAATATTGATGATCTCCTTCTGGATAATTTTCGTACAAAACCCTGATGATATAAACCTCTGTGAAGTTCTGTGATAACCTCTGTATGAAATTATTTCTTTGCTTGGCAATAGATCAGCTGATATTTCACAACCTCTGAATTGCACACACTGAAGATTGCACGTTCTCCAATGCAAATCGAATATTGGAACCCTTGGCTCTATCTTTAAAGAAAATACTTAGCAAAAATTGGCTTCAAAACATGAATGGCACGATTCCCAAGGAGAAACCCTTATATTCTTCAAAAAGGTGCGATTTCCCTAATTAGGGTTTCATAATTAAAAATTCATACTTTTTTTTTCTTTTAATTTTTTTTCCATAGTCTAAAGACACCTTTTTAATTATAAAATATAATTAAAACGGCCCCCTTCATAATGAGCGCCCCCTTGAGTCAAAACGCCTAAGTTATAATATTACGCCAAATAATTAATATTTAATTAAATCAATTAAATATTAATATCTCCCTAAAAAAGTATCCGATTCTCGAACCGTCTGAAGCTGGCGAACAAGGGAGTGATTCCGCACATGCCCAGACCATAGCAGGGGTGCTTTGCTGAGTGCCAAATATCCCTAAAAAATAGCAACTCAAGCAAACAGTGTCCGAAAGAGCCCGAACGAAAGCCAACTGGAAAAATTCTGATAGTCGAAGCCAAGCCAAGCTCCATCAAGACCCTCTATCCATCCTATCAGCCTACGAGGGTCGCATAATAGGCTAATCATCAGCTCTGAGATATGTCAACTGGAAGGGGACATGACATTTTGGTACAAGCATACTTTGTGTACAACAATTCGGTGAATTAAAGCTTTTGGAACACACCTTTCCAGATTGTATGTGGGAGCAACCCAATAGGAGTTGCAGAGTTGAGGAATCAAGGGGGCGTATGGATGAAGCACAAAAGTAGAAGACTGCATAGGATATATGCACGAGGTGCACCAAGAGGTGCAAAATAAGTTAGAACAAAGTATTCTATAGTATAAGCAACACACAGTCACAAGGCGCAAGAGTAAAGAATTTGAAGTAGGAGATTTGATATTGGTGTATTTGTGCAAGGAGAGATTTCTGTAGGGAACATAAACCAAGCTAAATAGAAAAGGATAGCGTTGTGTAGGGTGTTGCGATTTTTTTTAGCAAATGCATATGAGATTGAGTTACATGAAGGCATGGGCATATCGCCCATATTTAATGTGGCATATCTATATGATTATCAAGAAGGGTGATATGATGATGACAATGAGGAATCAGGATCTTAAGTACTTGATTGGAGAGCGCAAGTACCAGAGAAACAAAAGCAGGAAATAGAGGTTATTTTGTACTCTAACGGTTGTTAAGAGGATATGCAGGAAATAATATGAATAGTACTTAGTCAAGTGGAAGAATTGCTCTATAGAGGAATCAACATGGTTGGATTTCACAAAGATTGGTCGTTATGGCCATACTCTCACAGACTTTAACCTATGAGCAGGTGCTGACATTTTTAGTTACCCAGGGTGTTTGATGCAGGAGCATCCTTGGGGAATATCAATCTTACATCACCCAAAAAATTTTTAGTCTGGTTTTGCAGATAAATCCCAACTTGGGCACATGGCGTGCAATTGCTTGGTCGAGGTGTGTAAGCATACACATAAGAGGAGAAGGAAGCAATTGCTCAGAGGTTGGGAATCGATCACAATAGGGTTTGTTGAAGTTTTGTTTTGCACCAAGTTGTGGAAGGAAACACCTAGCACACAAAGCGCATTGGAAGTGTAGGCATTTGGCAAGAAGGTGCGCGGGATAGAGCTTGTGTTTGGCATGAGCGCATAAATGCGTGAAGGCACCTTCCATCATAGTTGGTGCAAAGGTCAAGGTTGTGCAAAGACAGAGGATTGTATGTGTGGACATTCTCGTGTAGAAGCAAAAGCAAAAGAGATTGCATCAAGGAGATTTGGTGCATAGGGACAAATTGGCGCAGCTTCAAGAAGGTTGACTCTAAAGACCTTGGAATGGACAATTGACTCCAATATTCTTGGAGACAGATTCTAGGGACACATGTTACTCATTTGAACTTGAGTGAGTAGCAAGCAAGCCTTGGGAACACGTGGCAACTTGCTAGAACACTTGCATGGATCTTTCTTCACACGTTGCACTTGGAGAGGCCTTTATAAACGCTTGATGGGAAAAGGATTAAGCAACTTATGATGATAAAGAGCTCCTAAGAATCGGATCATTGTAGGGAGAGAGAGAGAAGGGTTGACTCTAGTAGATTGAGTGGAATGGAAGTCTAAGATACTTCATAGTTGAAGCTTGTATTTTGTAGCGTAGCTTGTAGCTAATGCATTTATAAAGATTCATTGTATTCTTTGTCTGCATTGATATGTGAATAAAAATCCTTGTGTTTTCAGATCTGAGTGTGTCTTCATTTAGTTGATGGGTTATGGCTTTTCCTCATTGGAAACCTTGTCCTTGTGATTGCACCGGGGTTCTTCCCATTCACCTTCTAATCGGCATTGGATAAGGAGCGAATTTTTCTTGGAGGTCGCTGGTTTTGAAAAATTCCGGTCTATATATTAGACCATGGACTCCCATGTTTAATCCTGCGGAAGAAATGATTACCAAGGTGTCCTTGTGGATTAGATTGTGCAGAAGCTTTCCCCAAAATTTTGGGAAAGAAGAATTTTAGAGAAGATTGCTAGAAGCATTGGTGAATTAGTAGGGATTGAGTAGGCTACCCAAGACAAGGAATTATCCTCACATGCAAGGATATATTTGAATGTGAATCTAATCGAACCCATCCTTTAGGGTGTGCAATTATGTTCTTCCTCAAGGATTTGGAGACAAGAGTTGGACTATGAGTGCCGTCCTTTCAGCTGTTATAAATGTAGAATGATAGGTGATGCAGGAGCATCAAAAGATCAATTCCAATGATGTACATATGATAAATTGTACTTGTTCATGGTCTTAGAAGGTCTTAGGGGTCTTTGAGAAGTAAGATCTTATACATTGTAATATGTTCTAGCATTAATTTCATGTGAAACTGCCTAAATTCCAACGTAAGAAAGTGGTTAAGATAAGAACCTATGTTGAAGTAGAAGGTGGAGTTAGCTTAGGGAGATAAAGTCAAGTTTAGATAGTTGATAAAATCAAAAAGCAAGAGAATAGGAACTAAGTTAAGTCATAAGAAGTATAAGGACAAATCCATTGCATTGAGATTTGAGGCTACATTAAAGGATTGATAGGAATTTGTCTACAAGATTGTTACCTAGAAGAGTACAAGGTGGATTGACTGAAAGTGAATATATGATAGTGAGGACCAAATTGTTTGCTTGAATCAAGAACAAGAGATCAAGTTAGAGGAAGATCAGTTAGAGGTCTGAGTTGTTGAATTATTTATTAAGAGTAATAGATATAGTAAAGTGTCTATACACGGAAGTAATTAATAGTGGAAAAGAACTAGCATAATCAGACTTATTGAATTTGTATTGAATAAGATTCAAATCTCTGTTGTTAAACCTTGCATAAGGTCATTGGTAAGATAATCAAGGAACAAGTTTAAAGATATTAAGTGAGACAAACTTTAGAGTGAAAGTACAGTAGACCTTAAGGCAGATTTGAATCAGTACAAAGTCATTTTTCTTTGAATTGAACTATGAGTTTGTGTGATTGAGCCTGGGATTGTCATCAACAGGTCATAAATCCAATAATTTCTCTCAAGCATAGGGTAAGATGGAACCCAAACATTTTCATGTCCCTCCTAATAAAATGAGTTAGCAATGAAAAGCCAAGGTGACTTCTCAGGGGCAGCAAAAATCTTTCAGATGGAGGACTAATGATATTTTTTTTGTGAACTTGAGGAAATTTGAGGAGGAAAGGGAAGATAAGAACATTGGAGGAGATTGAGTTGAGGATAAGAAACTTTTGGATTTGAGAGATGGGCCTGATTAGGAACCTTGCGGTGGTAGTAATGAGGTGATGTCAAAAGTAGGGCTAGAAGATCCAATCAATGAAGAAATTAAGTTATGATTTGAAGAAGCTACAAGGAATGCCCTTCAATTGGCGGAAATTGTAGAGAATCAATCTTCCATGCAAGGGCATCTTAGAAATGATGAGAATAAGGAAAATTGCTATAAAAGTACCCAAGGAAAGAACTCTAGTGGGGTGAAAGGGCCCTAATCTCAAGAAAAATAGATGCTTTGAAAGATAGAAATGAGATTGATAATTTAAGTGAAGAGCAAGGAAACCATATCTGTAACACAATAAAGATAGCCGGTAGAATTGAAGAGTAGTCTATTGCTATCAGAAAAGCACAAAATAATGTAGCCAAGATTTTAACCTCTCCTTCCTTGAAATCCTACCCTGACACTAGGATTCAAGGTACAAAGGGGGAGAAAATCAAATGCCCCAAAAATTCAGGAGGCACAAGTCGCCTTAGAAAGTGGAAACAAAGACCTTAGAGATTTTTACTGCAGGTGGAAGGGAAAATCCTCCACAAAGAAGCCATGAAACTCTTAAGTTTGAATGTCAAAGGATTGAATTCGTCCGACAAACGCTGCTTTGTCAAGCGGTTATTAGAAGTGAAGCCAAACTTACTTTTACCACAGGAAATAAGGTAGAGAAGCAACAGTTTGAAGGGTTTGTAAAAGGATTATGGAAGAAATGTGAATGGGCGAAGTAGCTAGAGGTAGTGTTAGAGGGTGGCTGTTATGCAGAACCCAAAAGCTTTTAAAGGTACAATCATCTCTCAATCTTTGTGGAATAGATGTTTTCTTTGAAGATTATAATGGGGACACAAATTTTGTCCTTTCAAATGTTTATGGATCATTATGAGTAGAAGAAAAGAAAGATTGTGGGAAAAATCTGGTAAGACTTAGAAGAGCTCATGAAAGTATTAAGTGTAGTGTTGGGGGAATTTTCAATGACATTTTAAATGCGAGGGAGAAAAAAAAGAGTTAACTTTGTTTTACCACCTAGCTCCCTTGACTTCAATGAATTTTTTCCAATGTGTGCCTTAATAGATGTGGAACCCAAATCCGGCTTATTTACATGGACTACTAGAAGACAAGGGGATAAGCTATAATGGAGACACTGGATAGATTCCCACCAAGTCTTGATTGGGGAATGGAAAATGTTGAGTTTTGTTCAGAAAATTATTACTTCCCGAGATCGAACCACTGGCAGTGGGATTAGATGTGAAAGGTGACAAAAAGCTTGATGGGATCTCATTCAAAATGGAATTCACGTGGTTTGAGAATCCTACTTTGAGGAAAATTTGTAAAAATGGTGAACGATTGAGGAAATGGGCTGCAAAAGGTTTATGCTGATGAAAAAATAAAAGAATTTCAAGGAGGAAGTTAAGAAGTGGACAGGGAGAAGTATGGCAATGTATTTGGGGAAAAAAACTCCTATCAACAGAATTGAGCTTGGTTAAGAAGGAAACAATGGAGTTAGCAGTAAGTAGCAAGTCATTGAAAAAGGAGAAAAAACTGATGATGGATTTTCAGCAGATTTTAAGAATGGAGGAAAACCATTGGAAGTAGAAGTCAAGGGTAAAATGGCTAAACAATGGGCACAAGAATACGACTTTTTTTCATGTCTACAATAGTAAGAGGAGATATTAATAGAATTGAGAAGGTTGTGCTTCCATCAGCGGGGTAGTTAAAAAATGAAATAAATTGCCGAAGTAAAGGTTGCATAAAAAATGAAAGAAATTACCAAAGTAGGGGTTGCATTCTTTCAAGATTTGTTAATTGTTGAAGGGAGTGAAGAAAATGAGGATCAAGAAGAAATGCTTAGTAATATTTCGAAACTTTTTCAGAAAAATGATGATAAGGAATTGATGAAATTGATTTTAGAGGAAGAAACCAGAAAGATTGTGTTTGCCTTAGGGGCAGATAAAGCACTTGGACTAGATAAACTTTTGGCATATAGTGAGTAAGGTTGTGTGGGAGGTAGTGAAAGAATACAAAAAGAAGAAGATAATTTTGAAGGAATTGAACTCAACCTTTCTCATCGTGGTCCCAAAAAAGGACAATGCAAAGTTCTTTGATGCCTTTAGGCTGATTGCTTTATGTAATACTAACTCTAAAAGTGTGACAATGGTGTTAGCTCTCAGGTTGAAGAAGTGTTTGGAGATAGTAATATTGGAGGAACAAAGTGGGTTTGTGATGGGCAAGCAAAGTCTAGATGGCATCATCACAGGGCATGCGACAATACACTACCCAATCCACAAGAAGATAAACATATTTTTAACAAAACTTGATCTGAATAAAGCCAATGATAAAGTAAATTGGGTGTTTCTTTTAAAAGTTTTGGTGAAAATTTGTTTTTCCGAGGATTGGAATAAGTCTAAGTAGCTGATCTTGGTATGGGGTTAAGGTATGTCGGCATGACATTTTTTTGGCTTGGATACAACTATACAAAGAAATATTGAAAATATTAAAAGTATGGCCAAATAAGAAAAACTAACAACATAATATGCACAGAGCGAACAGAATAAGCTAAATGACCATAAAACATATTGATAACTCAATGCCAAATGTCATGATATTTAGTGGTTGAACTTAGAACTGTCACAAGATTTGGCGAATTTTAACCTTGAAATTCAAAAATTACCAATTTTTTGAAGTCCTAAATAAATTTGCTGAAATTCGTGGAAATTCGGCCAAGAATCGCGACAAAAAACCCCTAAAATTAGTATCGACAGACCACTATTGCGTCAATGATAGCCGCTCCAGTGGAGAAGATAAGATAAGATAATTATATTAATGTCCAACAAATGACCACAAAAGTAGGTCAATGGGACTGTACAATACAATGTCAAAAGATCCAGCAGGAAGACCCAAGAGGGTCATCCGAAAACAACAAGAGAAGAAAGAAGAGAAAAGAAGAAGCAACATGGGCCAAAAGAACCAAGAGAGTATAGAAGGAGAGGTGGAGGGTGTTGAATGGGAGGGAGGCGGAAAAAGACCCTGACTCCCAACACCATCACGTAGCATCCAAGGCTGACTGAAAGTAACTAGCGATATGCTGATGACCGGTAGCTGAAATTGCGAGAGGTCTAATATGCTGGTGTTCGGGAGAAAGATGAGCCCTTTGCGTTCTCTTGGAAAACCGCAGTCTATGGGGGCCCCGCCAAGTCGAGTGCGATCCTGGAAGCCTCTGGTGTAAGAAGTAGTGTCTCGAGTCCTGACAGATCTGATCTAGGGGTCGGTACTAGTATCAGGATGCTGCTTGGTTTCTCTCTCAGGGGGGAGCACCGTAAAGAAGGTGATCTGTCTAGTAGCCATTTGTCTGGAAGGAGGGTGCAGGGTCCTGTCTCGGAGCCTGAGAGCCTCCTGCAGATAGAGAGCAAGGCATCTCTGATCATAGTATTTGAAGAAAGCCGCAAAAGTCGGACGTTCTCAGAACATGCAATGGAATCTCCCTCTGATCTCATGGTAGATGGGGCACTGGAAAATGAAGTGTTCTTCAGTTTCAACTTCCTGGAGAGAACAAAGCTGGGAAATCCTCTCAGAGCGGTCTAGCTGGTGATCATACTCCACACGAAGTCTATGTGATCCAACTCTGAATTGCCCTAAGGATATGCAGAGGGCCTGCAACCAATGTTGGGAGATATACATGGCCCAGATAATAAGCTCATCAGTGACCTCGAGGAAATGTGCAGCATAGAAGGCCATCTTCGGATGTAACCCACCCGGAGGGTTGGTCCAAGTATACCAGATGAATTGTCTATAGATGTCATCTCTGATAATTCTGTGCAAATCCTATTTGCTCGATAGGAGATGGGCAGGATTGTCCAGGGAGTAGCTGTATGGTGGAAGGCGGTCCATCTAGATCCCAAAAGATCCAAGAAGACGTGAAACTCCGACATACCAGTAGCGGGATCGACCACTATGGTCAGAAAGAGCAATAGCCTTAGAAGAGCGGTAGGCGAGGTAGAGGTACCTATTCCTGCCCACGAAAGAATCCGAATACCCCGAATGCGGTGCAAAAGCGACACAAGGCTGAAAATAGTCTCAGTCTAAAAGGACGAGCCTTGAATTTAGCTAGGATGGTATTATGTGGGACAGTGTCTTTGCACCTGATGATACGTCTGAGCATGAGGATTTGGATTCGCTCAACTGTAGCCCAATCAAACTCAAGCAAGGAGGGTCCCCAAACCTCGGAGCCATAAAGAACTTTGGGCTTCACAAGGGAATCCAAGAGGGACATCTTAGACAAGATGTCTTGGAAATGAAGAACAAAATCCTTTTTCTTTGCTTTCTCGTCATTATCATGCAACTGCCTATGGAAGAAGTGCCACTTGGCTTTTCCCTAGGAGAAGACGATAACACAACAATGGAGGGCTTCTGGATCCTCATGGATTCACATTTTCCTCTTAAGCCCAACTGAGTTACAGATGACTTGCCCCTCCCTCGGCGATGTTTGTATTCTCTAGACGATAAACTCCCTTCCCTTCTCCAATGCTTTCTTTCGTCTCCTCTCCTCACGCAAAGGCCATCGCATGGATAAACAAACACACAACACACAAATCCTTCCCTTTCTCTTCACACTTTTGTGAGGGGATCTCACGTGTGGATAGGAGCAACGTCCATTGTTGGTTACCTCAGGGGAAATATTTTAGAAATTCTATCTAGCTCTGCTAGCACCACATCGGTTGCAGCATGTCAGCATTACCTTTTCATAAAACCTATTGCCACGGAGAAAAGACATTGTGCACTGCAAATCATAGTTTTGCAATGACATACGATTTATTTATTTTATTTTATGTTTTTATTTTGTTATTTTTAAATTTAATTTAATTTTATGTTTTGTTTATATTTTATAATTTTGTTTTAATTTTTAATTTATTTTTACGACTTTTTAATTTTTTTAATCATGTATTTTAATTTTTTATTCTATTTTAAATATATTTTATTTGTATTTTTATTTTTTATTCTAATATTTTTTACGTTTTGATTTTTTTTGATTTTTTCCGAAATCGAATTCGACCCTGAATTTTATCCTTGTCGAATCCGAACTTGAACTCGAACCTTGTGAGTTAGCTTAGAACCAATTCATAGTGCAAATGTTACAAATGTATACACAAAAATCAAGACAAATCAGCATATTCATTATATTCATATTCATATATTCATTAATGTAACGAGAGGTAAATATGTTGTGTGCTTTTCATGAAATGGAATGCAACAGTTGCTTTTAGGGCTTTCCTACACTTTATTTTGTTTTTTATTATTTTAAAAGTCCATGTTTGAATTTTTTAAGCAAAAACAAAAAAAACAAATTAAAATGTTTGCTTTTATCCTTTGGGTCTCAATGAGATTCTCCTAGGGTGTTGCGCTACAATTTTGGGTGCGTCCTTCGTCCCGTGACGAACCTGGGTATACCGACTTGCAAGGTAGTGCCTTGGGCAAATTTTGTCAAGGACCGAACTAGAACCAACACGTATGGGGACTGACATCCCTGGGTACAAGTACCTGGTAATGTAGGAAAAAGTTAATCAAGAGTTGTATATCTACTCCTACTTATTTAGTACTCATTTATGAAGTTCCAGCTGCTTATTTCATTGCCTCACGGGGTCATAGACAAGGGGACTCTATTTTACCCTACCTCTTTATTATTATGACTGAAGCTTTGGGTAGAATGATAAATAATATTGTTAGGGACACGAAATTAAAATAACTTCAGGTTTCTTCAAGAATTGCTCCATTATGAAATCTACAATTTGTAGATGACATAGTTCTATTGGGAACCCCAACGATAGAAGAAGTTTGTGTTTTGAGAGATATACATAGTTCCACGGCATTTCGTGACGGGGAGACAGGGGGACACGTGGATGGGTTTTCGGGACGGGGGGAGAGGTGGCCTAAATTTGGGAATGGCGGGGGAGTAGTGCAAATAAATATAGTACTTGAAAAATTAGTTATAAAAAGATGTATAAGGAATAAGTATATTGCATTGAACATCAACAATTTAACATTTTGATTTAAGTTTTATCTTTTTAACAATGAAGTTTCAAGTTTGAACCATTGAACCAATGAATATGAACATTGAAAATGAAAATGAAAATATCAAATTCAGAATTTTCAAAATTTCATAATGATGATTCATGATTACAATCAAGTGTCAACAATGTTCCAAAACAAAATAGTGAAATACTAAATACTAAATACTAATGACTCAATGGCTAATCATCCCCAAAGTTCTCGTCAAACTCCTCATCGCTAGAACTACTGGACTCCACATGCTCAAGCTCCTCTAAACCAATACCAACCAGCCCAGTCTGTGTAGCATCATCATCAATCTGTGCTGGCTCCTCTGGCTCTACATCCCATTTAGCTACTGGACTCTCCTTGTATGTAAGTGTGTTGTGGTCAATGAGACGCAAGGCACTATGTACAGCCACAAGCTTCTCTGCCCTCCTAAAGGTAACCCTGTTCCTCTTAATAGAGTGGATGAAGCTATAAGTAGACCAGTTCCTCTCAGTAGTAGAACTAGAAACTTGGGACAACAAACGAATGGCTAGATCGGTAGTTAAAGAAGCAGGTCCATGCAAAGTCCACAAAATTGGTTCCTTTTGTGCCATTGCCTCCCTATCTGTTTCGGCCTCCTATGAATATCCCCTAATAGTGGCAAATTTTGTGCACTCAGTATGAATGATGTTGGTCTTTGTAGAATCGTACATTTTCTGAATGGCCTTCATGAACCCTGCCTTCACCTCAGCGTCTTGTATAGGTGTAAGTCTACCAGGTCTTTGCACATACCACTTCGGGTTCAATGCATAGGTAGGCATGTGCAAGGGAGTGTTGAGCTTCTCCCATCTATGATGAATGATCAACTGAATATGTTCTGTGTAGAATTGCAATGTGGGCTCCTCTCGTATAATAGGCTTCATTTGATCAAACATATCAATGCACTCATACACCTCTCCAAGGGTTGGTGCATTAGCATCCCAATATCTAATCATTGTGAAGAGTGGAGTAATGATGGAGACAATATATTTGGCATCAACCCAAAAAACATCACTCTTCACCACCTCCTTCACCCTCTTCCCCTGCTCTGTCTTAGACTCAGGCCACCAATTCCATTTTGTTGTCATAACCATTAGTTGCAATGCCTCTTGCAACTCAAGCATCCTCTCCAAGAGAATAAAGTATGATGCATACCTAGTCTCTACAAGTTTCAAGAATTCCTTCTTGGAGAAGGTCTTGAAGAGTGCACGTGAAGTGTGGTAGTTGCAGATAAACATCTGCACATCTCTAGCATCACTAACAACTGCTTTGATCCAGCTGATTTTTTCCATGTCCTTGAGTGCATTATTCATGGCATGCACACAACGAGTCCACCAAATATGCTTATAGGCTGCCTCAATTAACTTCCCTGCTGCTTTGCACACATGGGCTACATTTGTCACTACTTGCACCACATTCTGTGGCCCAACCTCCTCTATAGCGTCTTTGAGCATCTAAAACTGAAAATCAGCATCCTTGCGATGCCTTGAACAATCAATAGCCCTAAGGAAATAAGGGCCAGCTGTACTTGTAACCATGATATTGATGAGTGGACGATGCCTAATGTCCATCCACCCATCCATGACAATGCTGCATCCACTTGTGACCTACGTTTTCTTCATTTTCTCCATTAAAATATTAATCTTGGAATAGTTCTTATCCAAGATTGTTATTCTCAATTTAGTCTCCCCTGGTGGCACATATGATGGTCCTGCTCTTATTATTTTTGCCACAGACTCCTTATAATAAGGAGAGGGAATGACATGGAATGGAATGCCATTGGCAAAGAAGAATTTGCCAATGGCATCATTTGCCTCATCCTTTGCTTGCACATTGAATAATTCTGCAAGTGGATTTGAAGCATCACTAGTGACCTTGCGTTTCCCCTTAAACCTTGTTACCCCTGAACTAGATGGATTCATTGCCATTGGCCTCTCCAAAGTACTAGAATTAGAACTTTGTCTCTGATGACCCCTCCCCTTTGGTGGCAAAGTAACAGATGTAGGTGCATCTTCTTCATTAGCACCCCATAATTTACATATTTCAGCCCTAAATTTTAGGTTTTTTTCCACCTTTTCACATACATCTACACCTTTGCCTCGGATAAGGAGGTGAGCATTTGTTCTAGTCATGCTACCAAACCATTCAAGGTCACATATGTTGCACTTCCATTTCCCAGTGCCCCCAGATGTCCCAGGTGTTGATGGTTCCTTGCTTGCAAATTGTTGTAAAGGTTTCTTTGGATCAAAGGGACTCTTAGCATATTGTTGTAGGGCTTGTGAAGGGCAACTATAATTTGGACTCCCAACATAACTAGTATCATTTTCACGGTCACACCTCCCTGCTTCTAAACTAAGATCATCATGTGCATAATCATAATCATTTTCACTTTCAGCTTCAACCTCAACCCCTTAAGGTTGACCCTCATCCTCACTCATGCTGTGAGAACTCATGATGACACTGCAAGAAATGATAATTTTTTTCATTTTGTAAGTTTATAATTTAAAAATTAAAATTCAAACCATGCATAATGTAAGGGATTACATTTAAAATTAAGACACAAGGATTTTCTTTTTGTTTTTCTTATTTCAGGTCGCACAAAGCGCGGAAGCAAAGGATACACAAATAGGAATCCTTGTTCTTAAGATTTCAAAATTAAAATTTAAGCATTTGATTTGAATGAAGATTTGAAAATTTAAGTATTTGAATGAATCACAAATAAATATAAGAATTTTCAATTTATAAATGATTCAATGAATCATGAATCAAAGAGCAAAATAATTTGAATTTACAAATGATTCAATGAAACAAAAAATAAAAAATCAGAAATTCAAAGAATCAAATGCATAGTGATAGGGCCTACCTTGTGGCTCAAATGATGAACTTGAAGAGTCTTGAGTCTTCTTAGCTTCTCTATCCTCTTCTTGATCTCACTTTCCCTCTCCTAATGCTCTCTCACTTTTGCAAACTTCTCCCTCTTAGCTTGCTGCCTCTACTTTCAGCTCTCTACTTCACTCAATGAAGTTTTTGTGTGATTTGGAACGAGAGGGATAGGGCTTTTTATAAGCTTTTGGGAGGCCTTGTGGGTGGGTGTGTGACCCATTAGCAATTACGGTTAGGGTAGAAGGCTCAAAAACCCAATTTTTAAAAAAAATTATTATTATTTTTTTTTGGCATCCACCTGCGTAGGAGACACTTGCATGTTTCCTAGGGGGTCGAGGGATGTCTGGGCTTCCCCTGGATGTTCTAGAGTCCCCAAGACATCCCCCTTTTGAAGGGATGCCCCGGAGACATCCCCTCTTAGAGGGAACCGTCTTGGGTACGGCGACGGTTCGTGGTGGAGGTGGAGGGGCGGCTGGGGGATGTCCCCGTCCTAAAAGCGTCAGGATTTGGGGGGGGGATGCGTCCTCGTGGAACATTGGAGATATATTGGATAGGTATGAAGTGGCAGCAAGACGAGAGGTCAGTGCAAAAAAATTGAATATCTACTATATGAAAGTGAGAGGAACAAGGAAGAAGAATACAAAGGGTATTGGGAATTGGCATTGGGGAATTGCCAAGTTCTTACTTAGGCATGCCATTTGTAAATGGGAAAGTTGGGAAGGAAGTTTGGAACCCAATGCTAGAAAGAATTCAAAAGAAGTTAACCATGAAAATAAAGTGGCTATCATTGGCAGGGAGAGCCCAGTTGGTCAAATCCTCCTTGCAGGCCATGCATACTTATATCATGCCATTGTTTAGAATTCCAAGCTTAGTTGCTAAAACAATTAGAAGTTTGCAGATGAACTTCTTGTGGAATGGCCTTGAAAACAGATATAAAATCTATTTAGTGACCTGGAGAAAGATTTGTTTACCAAAGTGAATGGGGGGTTTGGGATTTTAGGACTGTAAAGAGATGAGCCGAGTCTTGGGATGCAAGCTTTTGTGGTGTGTATGTGAGGAAGGAGATAGGTTGAGGAGTAAGATTGTACATGTTAAGTATTTTGATGGCCCGAGTATAATCATGCCGTTTCCATGAGGTATTACCTAGGGGATCTA
Source organism: Torreya grandis (assembly GCA_037957365.1). Taxonomy (NCBI): domain Eukaryota; kingdom Viridiplantae; phylum Streptophyta; class Pinopsida; order Cupressales; family Taxaceae; genus Torreya; species Torreya grandis. The sequence goes on along the minus strand of JARHVA010001419.1, from coordinate 643,260 downwards.
CAATTTCGAATTTTATGAAGGAATGCAAAGATATTTTGATGAACAAAATTAGACGGAAGGTGAATGATGGGAGTATAGTGAGCTTTTGGCATGATGATTGGCTGAAAGAAACTCCCCTTTGCTAAGATGAAAAATTGAATGGGTTAATGGAGTTTGTTAAAAAATTAGTGGGGATTGGTGAATACATGGAGACTAGAGGAGGTGGGAAAGAGTGGGAAGTTATGAATTTCCCTAAAAGGGAAGATGAAGAAACGGTGAAGTGACAACTTATCTCCTTGCATGTTATCCACTGGCATCTCATTGGGGAAAAGACATTGATATGGGATGGATCTAAAATTGGAAGGGTCTAAGTAAAAGAGGCTTATAATGAGATACTTAGGGAAGTGCAGCAATAATTTTGCTATATCCCCAACAATATTTTTGGATAAAGGAGAGACTTCAAAAATTGAATATCTTTCTCTGGTTGGTTGTTCAAGAAAAACACTTACCTATGATACACGATCAAGAGAGGCTTTCATGGACCCTTTATTTGTTTTCTTTGTGATGAAGAAGAAGAAACAAGAATCATATGTTTATCCATTGCCCCTTTTCCCAAATTATCTAGAGCATAGTTAGACAAAAATGGGAATTCAACTTTTAAAGGAGAGTATTGAACAATGGGACCTGAAAATCATAAGTTCACCTCTAAAGTTGATTTGACAGATCTCTTCGGCAATAATCATTTGGAATATCAAGATTGAGAGGAATAGAAGAATATTTAACAAGAGATTTAGCCAGATTTGAAAGTTTGGGGAAGGATTTTTGCTGTCATTTTAGAATTGGGTGAAGTTTGGGTTAAGAAAGAAGATAAAATAGACGAGGAAGAGGTAAGATGGTGTGTAGGATGGCCTCTCATGTCTTGGCCATTTGGAACTCGTCAACCTAATAATGGGGTTGGGCAGTTGTCGAGTAAGAAGTTTGTGTGGGATGGCGTCCCCTCCTCCTGGATTTATCAAGCTTAACTTTAATGGTGTAGCTAAAGGAGTCCAAGGTCCGATAGGGGGAGGATGTATATTTTGAGACAAAATGGGTCAGCCAATTTTGATTTTTGCTTTAGATATTCGAAAGAACACGAATAACTAGGTATAAGGCATGGCTATGCTCAAAAGTATTTAAACAGTTATCATTCATGGGTGGAAGGTGATTCTGAAATTCTGATAAATGCAATGAAAGATGGCAAGGTTTTTGTCATGGAAACTGAAAGCCTTGATTGACAAAGAAAAATGGCTGGTTAATAAATTTGAGTGATTTATCTTTCAACAAATAAAGAGTGAAGGGAGTCAAGTGGCATGCTAGATGGCTAACAAAGGAGCTACTTTGATGGCTTCTTTTGGCTTCATAGATCAATTCTAGAAAAAATATTTTCTTGAGGACATTAAGAAATTAATCGTTAAGAATGCGAAAGGATTGTTTTCTAAGATCCCTTCGATTCAATGTTGGAGCCATCCTTAAATTTCAAAAAAGAAGGGGTGGGGGAGATTAAAAAAATGAAAGGGGAGAATAATAAAAAATCAATCCTAATTAAGGCTACATGTGTGAATAACATAGTGAGACAATCACTCCTCCCTACACCACCTCATAAGGTGGTGTGTGGAGGATTTAACATTCCCTCCCTCCCTCTCCTTGTCATATTTGTAGGGCTTCATCGGTTTTCCTATTTCATTCTCGTCACAAAACAATGACAACCACTAGAGAAGGGACCTTGCATAAAGGAGGTGATAGAATTATTGAGGGAAAGTAGTAAGGCAAGAAGATGACAGAGGCAATTAGGGAGTCGTTCTTGGAATTTACGATTATGGAAATAAAAAATATGCGTTTGTGGTTGGGGCGAGTGTGGAAGACTGCAAGGAGTTGGACAATGTGGATGTCAATGACCTCAACTAACATATGATGAATCTTATCTTTAGATCTAGGGCATTCTATAGGGAGGCGAAATATCTTTGATGTGGTCCAAACTCTCAATGCAACTAACATGCTAGCAACTGTGGTTGGAATTTGCTCCATGATGATCATAATGCAATTGAAAAAAAACTCCTTTGTTACTGTGGGGAATGTAGTCACCACCAACATCACATCATATGGATGGGGAGGGCACTCATGCAAGGAGAGAAGGAGATCGTTGCCAATATGGGTATCAAGATTTCTAAAGAAGTCACTGTCGATATTCCTCATTGTTGTCCTCAGTCTTAAAGTAAAGAAGAGGACATTATTATTTTTAGAATAAGTTTGTAGTTCTTGATCTCTCTCCTTTTTGGGTATGGACTTTATAAGCTTTAGGGCATCAAGGGAGGCCTACATAATTTTCCCAATGGCATTTTTTTGGTGAAAGAGACTTGAAGAATGGAAGACTTAATAGATGTGTAAAGATTTTTATTTTTTTCCCCTTCCCATGGTAATTGGATGATAGCCTGGATGGTGGTTTGGGATGTGGAATGTAGTCCTACCCTGCACCCATGTCATAGTGTTTCTCACCTTCCATGTCAAAAACTCAATAAGGGTTTTCTTATGTGACACCTGCTTTTCTTTAAGCATGCAAATGAATTGAGACGGCCATCTGTGTGATGTTAAACAATGAAGGACTTGATTTGTGTAATGGGTATTTATTTGAGTAAGGATAGGGCAGCCTCCTTTTGAATGTACATTTTTTCGCACACCATATTTTAGTTTGCATCAAAAATATAAAATAGGGGCTCCTTCTGAGCCTCTTTCACACATGGCATGGCTTCACTTCTTCAATAAATGGATTGATCTTATGAAAGAGACCCTGCAACCTTTTACATTTGGTTGAAGAAGTATAGGAAGGAAAATTAGTTTATCTATAAGCTCCCACAATCAAGAAAGATAATAAATTCATAATCTTTGGCTTCCCATATTGAAGATTTGTTATGATCAATTTTGAAGATCCTACTTTTTTGTGTTGATAGTTTTGCTGATGCAAGTTTGTGTACCCACTCCAATAGATTATGGGTTTTCACCCCTCGTTTTAGGATCACAAAATGTAATCTAGGACACGACTTGCAAGTATGTAGTTTTATAGATAACCAAATGGTGGAAAAGTGTGGTTGAGCAATGTGGTTGTTACCTGTCCAAGAAAGTCTTCCTTGTGATCAAATATCTCTACCTTATAGATAGACAAACTAACTTAAAGGTGAATAATCACAATGATTCTCTGTTACATGGTTTGAATCGGATTAAAAAAAATGAAAATGAAGGAAAAGGTAGGATAGGAAAGAAGGTTTCATATGTGCTACTGAGATATTCTTTGCTAAATCAAACACTTTTTTCATATTTATTGTGAATTAGCCAATGTTTATTGAATTCAATATTCATTCAAACTTAGATAAACACAATAGAGAGTAAGATCAATCGGTTGTGAATGAATTCTCATAGCATCACTTTGTAGGATAAATTAACCACGATGAATTTCAGAAAAACACATTCATCCACAATTGAACAAAAGCAGAGCTAAGCCATAGAAACAATTTAACTAGTTAATTACTCAATCTAACCAGTTCACAATAAAACAAATAAATCTCATCTAGTGATCACTCTAAACTGAAACATCTACAATATAAATTTGAATTTGAGAAAGCAAGAAACATAAGCAAACTCGCAGAACATTCAAAGTGATTTCTCAAGCTTGTGATTTGTCTTCCAAATCTTTCTCAACAATAATGGGTTCAATTCAAATTATTTATAATGAAACCAAGTGAACCAAAGCCACTAATGCATATATTACATGAAAAACTAACTTTATTTCTATTTTTATTCCTATTGCCAAAAAAAAAAACTAAAAAACTAAATAAAAACATGTATTGAATTATTCATCCAAAGTGCACGTTTTATCTACTCAAACAACTAATGTCCATCCTAAAATTACTTTGGATGACTCGTTCTCCCAACTTTGGATGAGCTTCTCTAGCTTAGATAGGCTTTTCTAACTCTAGATAAGTTTTTCTAGCTTTAAATAGACTTATTTAGTTTTAAATAAACATTTCTAGCTCAAAATAGACCAATTCAGCTTTTAAACATTTTTTTAGCTTTAAATGATATTATCTAGCTTAAAATAAATTTATTTGGCAAAGTATAAAAATTGTCAAATCTACTTGATAGAGTGCTTTTGTGAAGCCATATCTTTTGATTGACAAATCCTTTTACTGCAAATCTCAAACCACTACATTCCCCTTACATTTGTCTTCCTTCATTAATTTTTTAAGCCTAGTCCTCCTTGATTTGCTCTCTCAAATATTGCCTCAAAAATGGCTGATCAGCCATTTTTGGAAACCTGCACTACTTGCACAATTTTTCCACCAAATAATGCCTATACCTTTATTGCACACTGAGCATTCCTTTGCTGTACTAAACATTTCTTTGCATCTAAAAAAGAGCTATTTTTGGAAACTGCACTAGTTGCACAATTTTTCCACCAAACAATGCCTATCCCTTTGTGTCACACTGAACATTCCTTTGCACCTAGAAAAGGTTTTAAACACATTAGAATTCCCTATAAGTTTACATCAAATTATATATATATATATATATATATATCTTTTAGCTAGCAATGTACAGTCAATTAGAATGTGAAAACATTTTTTTAGCTAAAATCTTATGTTCCTAATTTTTTTTTTAAAGCTTGGGTGTGTTGGGCCACAACAAGCTCCAATCGGGGAAAAATTCCAGTCTACTTGCACCCATTGCACACTTGCATGCAAACATTGTCTCAAGTGAATTCTGCCTTCCTGAGCTTCCTTGTGGGATGCTAACCCATTAGGCATGGCAATACTACTTGCAATAGATTCTACAAACTGCATCTTTCTGTGTATAACGATCTTCTTCATTTTTATGTTGGTTGGAGGCATGTGCATAGATTTGTGGATTGATGCTGCTATTTGAATTTGGTTCCTAGTGTTGATAATCCAAGTGTGGTCCCCTGTGTTGGATAGGACAACAATTTTTGATGGTGTTGTGTCTACTCAACACAAGGATTGATGCCCCATAGTTGAAAGCTAAGTCACAAGATACGGTGAAATTTTCCCCAAAAATTCGAAAATCGCTGTTTTGGTAAAACCCTTAAAAAAACTTTAGACAAAAATGCTAAAATTCTTCCCAAAAAAATGGCAAAAAAACACAGTAAAATGTATCCCGGAACAGAAGGAAAATGCATGCAAAATTTCGTGTCTTCGCTGTGCGTTTTGTGCCCTAGCTGTACGTTTTTTCCGCTCATTGAATGTGAGGCTACCGTGTCGGGATCTAGCACTATCAGCCATGATTCTGTTGATCAGGAGGAAGAAAGCATGCTGCCAATGTGTCTTCTATGAGGCGCTAATGATCTGCTGGGAAGAGCCAATGTCTGCTGGTGTGAGGACCAAACGAGGAGCATAGGAGCAACAGACAAGAGGATGCATTTTTAATTTCTTTTAAGTTTCAACTTTTTTTGTTGTTTTATTTGTATCTTTTCATTTTATTTTATACTCTTTTGATTTATGCTTTTCTTTTTTCTTCTGATTTATATTTTATCTATTTAAAATTATGTTTTATATGTATTTTATTTTTTGTTTTTTTTTATTTTTAATTTTTTTTGTTCATTTTCTTTTATGTTTTTTTTTTAAAAATTATGTATTATAAATATTTTTTCTGTTTATTATTATTCTTTTATTTTTAAGTTCAATTTTTATATTTTTTGTTATATTTAATTTATTTTTTATTTTTTTGATCTTTTTCTAAATTATATTTAATATTTCGATTTTCGTTATATAAAACATTTAAAATTTATGCTTTTCTATTGTTCGAACTTAATGGTGTTTTTTTAGAACTTTATCCATTGATGAACTTGAGTCTTGAACCGAACTTTATCCTCGTCGAACCCAAACTCAAATGAACCTTGTGACTTAGGTTCAAACTTAATGGCAATTTTTTTCCATAATTCATCATCGAATTCGAATCGAATTTTATCGTTGTCGAACTCAAACTCAAACTCGAATCTTGTGACTTAGGTTGAAAGACCTTTCTTTTTATAATATTATATAGATATATGCTGATTTATTGGTGGCTTGGTGATATGTTGATTCATTTGCAATTCTGCACCCATTGCACCCACTACACTCACTACAGACATCTGAAGGATTTTTTGGGATAAGGTGATGGGACGACAATTTTTGGTAAGGGTGAAGATAAAGGTCTGGCATAAGCACCCACTACGCTACATGTAGGATGATCCTTTAATGTTTTTTCAAATTAGCACTCTTTGGCTTAAGAAGCTGCAAGTGTTTGTATGAAATTTAAGCACAAGTCTGGAAAGTGGCATGCTTACAACAAGCTCATGTTTGTATGACTGGCATGGTTAGAATAAATTGGTAATTCATGGTGTGTGATCTGCCGGTTATGTTTTTTGTCTGGAAGACTCTTGATTGATTCTGCTAGGTGGTCAAGCTGCAATTTCTTTATGAAATTGGTTCAGAGTGATGACGGTAACATATTCTCCATGACAAGCTGACTTTTAGTTTTCCATTTCCTTCTGGCTAGACAGAGGGGTGGTGAATGGTTATGATTATGATCAGACCAGTGGATGGTAATCACTTCTCGGGTATGAGTTGGTTAGTTGTACTCTCTCTTGATCTACAAGGTTTCTTGGTTTTCTGGAATTTGGACAGTGCAAAGATGGATGCCGTTTTAGCTGAGGAAGTTGGTCAAAATCTCATTGCCGTCTCAGCATTGAGGTGTTTTTATTTTTTAACATTGGTTTACTTGCATGATAACATGCTTCTTTATTTTTGAATTGTTGAGTTTTTTCTAAAAAATCAGACGCTTTGATACCTTTTTGCTGGGCTAGGGCCATGTCACAAGGTATCTTGAGCCAAAAAAATGATAATACATTATGATGTTTATGTCATATAATACATCTGATGTGAGTCATTTGATAAGTTCCATGCTAACCTTATGATTGAATTTTTGAGTTTCAATTTTCATGTTTGATGTTTGAGTTTTAATGTCATAGCACACCCATATTTTTGGGGGTATGCACTCTGTGTACCCCCACACCATTGCATCTGCGTACCCAAGTTTTGGGAGCTTGCACCAGGTGCTGTGTACTCACACCTTGCGTATGACCATAGTTGTGCACCCATGTAGCCTTGTGATAAACACAAGTGGTCAAGTGACAGATTTGTATTGGATTGATAGTAAATTGTAAGAGATACAAACTTATACTCACTTGGGAAGGAAGATGTAGGAAACCCTAATTACATAATGACATGAACTTTACTAATCTAAACATGATATGACCCCTAACACATTATGATGTGTCTAGGTACACAACATTCAATGTCAGCACAGGCGTCCTACTTACACACACAGAAGGCATGTGTCTCAATCTATCACTGGCAGTTATTATGGTAGGAGAGGTCAAGAGTCTATTTAGTATTAAAATATTAATCCTTGTGACCTATGTGGGAAGTGCAACCACAACAGTTCTACATGTTGGTTTGTTGGTATTCCTACTCATAAATATTTAAACATAGTAGAAATGAATCTAGGATTGAGTATCCCATTCAAGTGGAAGAGAATCATTTCTGCTCTAAAATGTTATTTTGCTCTCCAGAAATTAGAACAAGAAGCATTGGGTCCCATTGCTTCTTGAGGAACAACTGATCCATGTGATGTTTCGGGAAATAATGTCCTTCAGACAGACATGCCCCCTTAAGATGATCATTTTGTTGGGATCATAGTTTCTTGACAGGTGCTTGAAATTCAAAACTGTAATATGCATTAGAAAGTGTAGGATTTCCTCACAAGTCATTTTCCATTGCATGGGACTTGGGATTTTCTGAAAAAGACTCCGAAGGGTCCTGAAAGTGCAATACTAAAAAACATATAAAAATGCCGGAGAAATAGGAATCCAAAAGATTGTGTTTTAATATTGAGGGAGACACTTGTCACATGGCTTTTTAGATTCTCATGATGAGCAAGGCTTTTTAGAATCTCAAGATGTTTAAGTTTTTTACAATGATTCTTTAAATTCTACATACAAATAACTTCATCTCCTCTTCCCCATGCAGCGACACTTATAGTTGCACCTAGAAAAGAGAAGTGCAGTGCAGAACTTAGAGGGAGGTTTGTAGTCATTTCTCGAGTAAAAGTCAGTGAGAGCTGAGAAGAGAGTATGGTAGCTTCTCATCTCTTCTCAAGGATTGCTACCTTTTTGAAATGATCAGAGCATAATAGCTTACATCTCTTCCCAGAGATAGCTGTACATACCTCTTCAATCAATTAAGTAGTTAATTCCTTTATTCAGATATTGCTTCTGTTGCATATATGTTTAACTCCATTCATTCGTGGTTCATTTATCTACAATTCTAGAATTATCTCTACACTACAATTAGTTTAATTAATTGCTTTTTTCCATAACACATCTAAGTTCTAACTATTCAGTGTGTTATCCACTGGATTGCCAATCAAATTCCAGTCACGATGGCAGGAGAATGGAGACAGGTTGGGGATAAGAGAATGAATTTTAGAGCACAAGAATCTGCAGGGAAGGAATCCACCGCTTGACAGCCATCTCATTATACATACCTCCTCCTTAACTGCCGTCTCCTTCCTCGAGGTGCCTTAATTCCAACACCCCTTCAGAAAATCCACAGTCCACTGCTGATTAAGTGCAAATCTCTGGGTGAATAATATTGTGTTTTATTTTAACCAGAGTTCTGCCTGCAGTGGAAACCATTTCTTTTAGCAGTTCATATCTGATACACACAAAGTTACCACGTTTGGCTTAGTGTGACAGAGGTTTGGTCTGAGCCTTAACATTTTGGGCTGGGTGGACCTGTCTTTATTGCATCTGGAACCTGCTTTTTAAAAATATATATTTTAATAATTAATAGTAAATAAAAAAGGAAAGAAAGATAGTGAGCTTACCACCATTACAGTCTAACAAAAAAAAGGAAAAATTCAGAAAACAGATATCTGAGAAACACTACTTTTGAAATGTTATGATTTTGAACTTGAGAACAATACAAAACATCCCATTTCATTATTATGTCATTATCTTGTTGCATATAATTTAATTTTGTGATTATTTTAAGTGTTATGTAATTTTTTTCTATTTTTCTATTTTCCGAACCATTCTCCAATGTTTTTGGTATTTCCCTATTTTCTGAACCCTTCTCCAATTTTTTTTAATATTTTCCTATTTTTTGAACCATTCTTCAGTCTTCTTCTATAATTACAAGCATTCATGCTCCCTCTCTGTCAAACCTTTAATTACAAGCATTCATGCTCTCTCTCTCTCTCTCAAACCTACTGAGAGTGCTTGGACCCTGGTGTGTGTAGACACACACATACACTCACTCACACTAACTCTTTGGGTTATCTTTAAGCAGAAGTAGGGAAACTAAATTAAAATCCTCGTTTCATGGTTTCTATATATTTGATTTTTAGCAAACTTATTTCACAAAATTATTGACAAAGATTTTGATGTTCAGGTTGCAGGGATCATTATTTCCCCGACAAGAGAATTGGCATCCCAGATATACCATGTGACAGAGCCATTTGTTTCTACTCTCCCCAATATCAAGTGCATGCTGCTTGTTGGTGGGACAGATGTGACAACAGACACGAATAAAATAAAGGAGGATGGGGTGAACTTACTTGTTGGTACACCTGGGCGCTTAGATGATATTATGGAACGGACAAATATTCTAGACTTTCGGCGCCTTGAGGTATCTTATGCAATATTTTAGATTTTTTTTTCCAGGATTCTGTGATTTTGGTAGTTTTAGATTGCGGTCATGTTACACGTTTGTTTTTGCATGAATATTACAAGCGGTAACTTTTTATCAGTTCTTTATTACGTAAATTTTCGTCAAGAATGTGCACTTAGAGAACTCTGAGGAAGTGTTTTGGAAATTTTATGGACTTGGAGAAAATCTCAAAAATGAAAGTAATGTTTGAAAGTTTGTTTGGAACAGGTTCTAATCTTAGATGAGGCAGACAGACTTTTGGATATGGGTTTTCATAAGCAGCTGTCCTCCATTATAGTTCGTTTGCCAAAGCAGCGGAGGACAGGTCTTTTTTCTGCTACTCAAACTGAGGCAGTTGAAGAACTTTCAATGGCTGGGCTTAGGAATCCAGTGAGGGTTGAAGTTCGAACTGAAACAATTTGTCAGGGTGGATCAGGTCCTGCAACAAATATGGCTTGCTCTCGGACACCTGCAGGACTTAACCTAGAGGTATATTTAGGGAATTAATTATTCAGGAGTTTTTGTTGCTTATATATTAAGGATGGAATTCCATGTGGGCCTAGTGAGCCAACTGTCAAATCACAATATAGGGATTTAAAGAATTCAGGGACGGTAGCTTGGCGCTGAGACTGCATCTGTAGGCCAACTTATTCCTAAGAATCCAGTGTAGAATGGAGCCATTCAGGCTGATTCAGGCCAAAAACATTATAGGCAAATGAAGTATAAATGTGTCCATGGGATGCACATTTATCCACATGTTTTCTAGTCATTTCAATGCAAAAAGTACCAATGTTTCTCCAACTTTCTTAGATGGGAGGCCAAGATAAAAGGGAGGGAAAGTTTTTTCCCGGATTTTGGGGTTTTTGGGGAGGGGATGATATATATATTTGATAATTGAATTAAAAAAAAAAACTTAATCAAAATGAAAATACATATCATCATAAACAAATTGAAACACATTTAAATTGATTAACATCCCTGATCCAACATTGCATGACATTTTCACATTACAAAGGGCTGAAAATTTTAAATTGGAATTTAACTACTAATGAACATCTATGACATTGAAAACTAGGCGCAATATGATCATGATTCAATATCAACTACAAGTCTGACGTTACAAATTGAACATTGAAAATCAATCTGCCAAAATAAAATTAGTTAAGTTGCATTGAGCAACAAGCTCAATAGTTGGAGTCATCATCAGATGGATATTACCCAAATTGTGTCTCATCACTGGAATTGTCTGATTTCCCCCTTTTTGGCATAGCTTGTTTTTGGAGTCCTTAGCTTGGTTGTTACCACAAAGCTAAGGGAAGGAAGAAAAGGGAACATGGAGGGGGGTTAATATATGAACAAGAAAGAGAAAAAGTGCTTAAATGTTTTAATTTTCAGTTGAGTTTGCAAAAAGGTACTTTTATCTTATGTTCACTTAAGTTGGGGTCATGGAAGCCTAAACCCTCAATAAAGTGAGTTTTAAAAAGAAGTGCTTATGTTTGAAATGATACAACCCTCCAACTTGGGTGCCACCCTTGGAGGTTGGGTATAAAAGCAAAAAAGGAATCTTGTGAATGTTATTTTGAATATTGATTTGAAAATTTGAATCAAGTATGTCAAGCTTGGTTTCCACCTCTTGAAGATGAAAACCTTTAAGAAGTGTCTTAGGTTTGGAGACAAAAACCTCTATTCCTTATACTTGGGCAACTCTATTCAAGGGTTGTAAGTGAGCTTCAAATTGCATGTGTACATGCAAGTGGATTTACAAAGGTGTTTTAGAACACCGCCTATTTTTGGAAATTTGAGTGAACCTAGGGTTTAAGGAGGAAAATTCTGGAAACTAGGGTTTTTAGAATTTTAGAGCAAGTTATGGTGGCCTTCCCATAGAAGAAAAATTCTGAAACTATTTTTATTTGATAGTCACTAATTTTGTGGTTAGTTTGAGCTCTTATTTGCATCTTAATTCCAAGTATTGAGGGAGTTATGAATTTTTGAAGTTTCAGCTGTTTGTAGGAAATAATAATTGTTGAGGGCAGATTTGCAAGGGTTTAGGTGACCTTTTTGAGGGTCAAAATAGCAGCTGATAGGGCATAACCAATTTTTATAATTTTATGATAATTTTGGCTGCAGCAATAAGGGTTTTTGAAGGACAATTGGTGTGGAAAAAGGGCAGAGAATAATCGTTGTATTATTCATTGATTGGCATCCCATAAACAGTTGGAAAGCGCAGTTTGAAGGGGTTTGAGACCCTACATAGTAGCGCTGGGAAGGACATAATTCCTAGCAGCATCTTCACGGGTGGCATCACTTTGTGGGGTCCTACGAGGAGTAACTAAGACTGCACGTCTTCTACCAAATATTCCCAGCCTTGGTGACTCCCTTTGGGAGATTTTCGGATGTATTTGTCCAACTCTTTGATGCCACAAGTGGGCTGTGATTTCTATCATAATTTTGGTAAAACATTTGTCTAATTTTTGTACTGTTTTTCCGGCTATTTGTAGAAGGATAAGCAGCTGTTCAAATTGGTATTTTCGGTTACAATATTATATAAGCAATAAGGGTATATGGAGCTGTAACTTCTGATTTATGAATGGATATTTTTGGCTGAGATCGTTGGGCTTGTTTTGTGTATTGAAACATATATATTACAGCTAGGGTTCGGTTGTAAAATCAGTAAATTATGCAAGGTATAAGGGTTTGATAATTGATTCTAGTTATGCATATGGACAGTTAGGGTTTGAGCATATTAATATTTCAGATTTGCACAAGTTTATGGCTAGGGTTTCCTTAAAACCCCATATTTTGTTGAATTGTCCCAATTGGGGACATTACAAACTGTTGGACTCATTAGGCTCTTGCAATGGGATACCAACCCTGGCTGCACATCCTGGTCTCTGTCAACCTTCCTTGGTTCCTGGGGCTGTAAATCCCACTGTGTTGTTGGACATGCCTTGTACTTATTTGTCTTGTGATCAATGAGACACAAGGTGTTATATACAAGAACAAGCTTCTACTCTCTCCTAAAGGTAAGCCTAGTCTTCTTAACATAGTGGATAGAGCTAGTAGAGGAACTAAAAACCTATGAAAGGAGACAAATGACAAGTTTTCATAGCAATGATGGACTCCCATACAACCACCACCAGTTTACTGGAATTTATTGCGTCATAGTGTGTTTTAGCTGAAGTCTTGTAGCCTTGGAGAGAAGCAAATTTGGTCCACTAATCCCTAATTATTGCAGCATCCTCCACTACATTTTCTTGAGGGCCTTCATGCAGACCTTCTTTGTCTCCTCGTCTTTAATAGGAATGACTTGCCCAAGCCTCTTGAAAAACCATCTGGGTTTCACTGCATATGCGGCCATGGGTAAAGGCATGTTCAAGTTCTCCTCCCAATGTTGGATAATGGGCTGAATATAGTTGTGAGAGAATGCTAAGGTGGGACCAAGCATTCTATTTGTGCACTCATATATCTCTCCAAGGTTGGAATTGTTAAGAGTTCCCATATTTGATAATGGTTAAAACATGGGACACAATGGATATAATGTATCTCACATCTGACCAAAAATAACCTCTGACCACCACATTCCTCACCATCTTCCTTTGTTTTGTCTTGGACTCTACCCACCTAGTTCACTCCCTTGTTATAATCATTAGCTGCAATGAATCCTGCAGTTCAAGCATCCTCTCCAATAAAATAAATAGGAACATTGGCATTCATCACCACTTTCCCAATGTCCTTAAGTGCATTTGTTCATTGTATGCACACAACATGGGGTCTAATAAATGTGCTTATAAGTAGCCTCAACTAACTACCTTGCTGCCTGCACACATATGCTGCATCTATAACCATTTGCACTACACTGGTAGGGTCAACCTCCTCAAAAACATATCTCAAAATCTCTAACAGAAATTCAGTGTTGCTTTCTAGAACAATCAACAACACTAAGGAAACAAGGGCCTTATTTACATGTGACTGTAACATCAACGGTTTTCCGCTCATCTATGATGACAGAACACCCATGTGTCACCCATGTAATCTTCATCTCCTCCATCAACAAATTAACTTTTGAATAATATTTTTCTAGAATGGCGGTTTTCAACTTGGTTCGCCAAGAGGCACATGAGATGAACCTTCTTTGCATGTCTTGGTAAATGCCTCCTTGATATAAGGAGATCGAGCAACATGAAGTGGAATACCATTGGAAAAAAATAATTTTCCAAAGGCATCATTTGCATCTTTTTGAGCTTGCACGTTATATATCCTTGTAATTGGGTTTGAAGTTGAACCCGTGGCCTTTTTTCTCCCCTTGGGTTGCATTGCACTCAACTCAAAAGTTGAAATCCTCAAAAACATATCTCAAAATCTCTAACAGAAATTCAGTGTTGCTTTCTAGAACAATCAACGACACTAAGGAAACAAGGGCCTTATTTACATGTGACTGTAACATTGACGGTTTTCTGCTCATCTATAATGATATAACATCCATGTGTCACCCATGTAATCTTAATCTCCTCCATCAACGAATTAAATTTTGAATAATATTTTTCTAGGATGGTGGTTTTCAACTTGGTTTTGCCAAGAGGCACATAAGATGAACCTTCTTTGCATGTCTTGGTAAATGCCTCCTTGATATAAGGAGATCGAGCAACATGAAGTGGAATACCATTGGAAAAAAAGAATTTTCCAAAGGCATCATCTTCATCTTCTTGAGCTTTCACGTTATATATCCTTGTAATTGGGTTTGAAGTTGAACCCATGGCCTTTTTTCCCCCCCATGGGTTGCATTGCACTCACCTCAAAATTTGAAATCACAAGAGTTGTGATACTAGAAACATGCCTAGAAGTCCTTGAAGAAGGGACACTAGCAGATGGTGTATAAATCTCCCCATTAAACTACCTAATTATTTCAGCTCTCTTCTCAAGTGTAAGTGAAGAACAAAGGCTAATTTCTTTACCTCGGATGTGCTGAAAGTGTGCATTAAATCTAGTAATGCTGCCCTTCCAATCATCGCTGCAAATATTGCATTCTTAATGCTGACTCCCCCCCCCCCCGCCGCCCCCGAATTATTTCCCTTGTTTGAGTCAAGAATTATTGCAATTAACACAATGAATAATTTTGCTGAATGGCCCCTTTACATTTTTGTCCAACATCTCTCCCAGCTGAACTTTCTGTTTGACTGCTCTCAGCTCTTTCCCCTCCCCCACTTCCAATATCTATTCTTGCATTCCGTTCTCCTCATTACTCTCGCAACTCATCTTGCCTTGGAAAATCAAATCAAAACAAAAATACCCAATAACAATTTAAAAAATGTATATTCAACTATTACAAACAAAACAAAAAATTAAACAATGATTTTTCAGCACATTTCAAGTGATGGAAAAAAAAAATAAAAAAAATTGATATAATAAATCTGATTTTTTAACACATTGAAGTTTTGAACCAACGGACAATGAAAATTACATTGCTTATTGGTTCAATGTGTTACAAAAAACCACATCATTATCGTTTAAATTTGAAAAAAACAAAACATATATTTGCCATTAACTAATAACAAAAGATAGCTAGCAAATGTGGTGACCTCCCTTTGGCTGCACATCCCTCTTCCTCTTTCTTCCTTCTTATTTTCCTTCTTCCTCTTCCTCTCTTTTCGCTTTTTCAAAATGAAGCAAGTTTAGGGTTTTAGGAGGGCACGGGTTGTATGAGGGTGGAAGGCCTTGGTGGGCCCCTCTTATAGGTCTAGTTTTATGTTTTTTATTTTTAATTGTGTTTTTTAATTTTTTTTTGTTAATTTTTAGTGGGACGTCCCCTACATGTTGGGGACATCTGCACGTCCCCAAAATGAGTTTGAAGAAATAGGGGGACGTCCAAAAGTAGGGGGATGCAGAGGTTATATTTGAAGGCCTTATGAATATATTTATGCTTTCTAACTGTAAAATACAGTGAAAAATTCCTGAAGACCATATGGGATGATAGGGGGAAATTTGGGTGGAATGTCAAAAATTCTGAAGGATTATAGTAAATATATATTTGGTCTTGGATGATTCCTTGTTTACAGATAAACTGTTCTAGTTTATGAAGGACAATGTTGAATGGATAACTGTCATAAATGTTTTACGCAATGGTTAGGGTTGGCCGTCAAATATAACCCCTAGGGGATGTCAAGCAATTTGAAAATTTTGTTCGTGGGAGTTGCACAGGCGGGTGGTTGGCTAGAGAACATTTTGCCCCCATTCCTCCATTCCCAAGACGTCTGGGATGCCAGCTTGATCCCAGGGATGTGTTCCTGTGGATTGTTGAAAATTACCCCCGCCCACAATCATAAGAAAGAACATAAACATAGAAGTTCCATTTCTGATTGAAATTTGTATCCTTTGACTGTGTAACTGTGCCATTTTCGCTTAATGATAAGGCATTTATCTTATGTAGAGCTATTTTATCAGATACTCTACATCCTAGATATGCATTTCGCCATGTTCGATACATATTTAGATTGAATTCCCAGGTAGAAAGTGTGCAAAGTTTGGAGACGTTGTTTAGCGACAAGGGGATTGTCTTATGTAGAGCTATTTGACCAGATTCTCTACTCCTATCTCTTAGGTTCACATTTCCCCATATCTGATACATATTTAGCTTTATTACGTCTTGGATATGACCAAATATGTGTTTGGGATGTTTCCTTCTACATGCAAAACAGGAAAGGTTTGGATATGTATCAGAAATGACTGTTATGAAATCTCATCTGTATCCAACAGCAAATTCAAAAAAACAAAAGAAAAAGCTCAAATAAAAAAGAAATGAAAAGAAAAACAATCTGCACCATATGGAGAAGAAAAACGTCTCTTTTCACACATTCCTTTATTCTATGAGCTCATATTTGAAGGGCTTTTGTCTACTTCACGCTGTTTTTTTTTTTTTGGAGCAATTTGGAGGGTTGCTAGATCTGATTTTCGGCTGTGAAAATTCTTCCTTTTCAGTTATTAATATATGTGTTGCTATTTCTTCCTTCTCATGTCCTAATTGTAAAGGAGATTCTCTCCTCTGGTATATTTTGAGTTGATGAATGGTATTTTTAATATTTTGTACCCATTTCTATGCTCTTGTATATACTTTTATAAATGCCATATCCCAGCTGTATTGTATCGAAGAATTTCTAATTATGTTGTTTGTGTATCAAATACTGTACCTGATCAATACCCATATGTGTCTGTGCAACTTAAACGTAGAGGGAAATTCTTCAATTTTAAAGAATAAGGGGGAAGTACCACTTAAATTGCAAGGAGTTTTAGTGCCATTGGAGACCAAGATGTTTTCTCTGGTATAAAATATATTTTTTGAGGTACTATGGCACTTTAAAACTATTTTATTACGCAGAGAAGAAACTAATCTTAAAATCAAACTTACTTTTCCTTGTCACTTTGCAAATTTATATAACAGGTTATATTTGATCACTTGTACCCTTGGCTGTCAACATCTTCGTGGTTGTTTCCAACTATGAACGAGGAATCCCTAGCCTGCAGTGGAAGATGTTGTACTGAGTTGATGATAATCCTTGAGTTGCGTGATTTGCAATTGCATTGGAAGAAGACATAGAGATTAAGCAATTACACAAAACATGCACAATTGTTTTTGAAATAAATGCATCTTATATTATACCAAACAAACAAGATTTATATCAGCTTAACATGGAAAGTCTTGCTCTATGGAAACTAGATGTTATGGTATCTGAGCTTTTGCTTATCAGGACAAAGAATCTACATCCTCTCCTAAAAAATGTATTACCGCTGAAACATGCATAACCAGATTCATTTGAAATGTTTTGAACTCTTTAGGGGAGAGGAGAATTATTCTCTTGAAAAACGGCTTTGCATAGTGACTTCTGAAGGGAATCTACAACATACATGCTTCACATATGCCATAACCAGGTGTCTAAAATAACACCTCACCCAGAGAGGGGCAATGAATAACTAAATTCTGATTTCAGCCAAGCCCAAAAATTCCAGAAACATGGCTATTTCCATACGGTGTATCTATTGATTCCTCTCTTCCACATCGAACACAAAATTCAGGTATGCCAGCCTTAGCCTTTTTTTGACTTGCAGAGATTGGGCCAGCTATCTCAAAAATTTGTGTTTAAAATAACTTCGTGATTTCTAAAGGTCTAACATCTCGTGTCATCTTTCATTAGGTCTACAAATTCTCCTTTTTTGGTTCAGATGGTAGTGAAAGAGAGAATTTAAGTTACTTTATCATACAACTTCTTTGTGTCATATTCATTGAAAGACTTCCAATTAATTCACTTCTGGTCTCTCTAGTAAGGGGCTAAACCTTGATTTTGAAGCTTAAAAAGGCGGCTTGAGGCAGGGAGACTGGTATGTCTGCAGCACTTAACCTTTGAGCCTGAAATAAGTGTCTCCTTGCGTGAGATTGTTGCTTCTCTTTATTCCAAACATCCCTTGGTTTGTAATTAGCCATTTTATGAATAAACACACTTTACCTGCCATATCCATTCCAATAAAAGAAACAGAGTATTTTAGCGACTCAAAAATTCCTAACCTTTTTGTACAGAAAAGCAGGTACCCTTGGCTGTCAACATCTTTGTGGTTGTTTCCAACTATGAATAAGGAATCCCTAGCCTGCAGTGGAAGATGTTGTACTGAGTTGATGATAATCCTTGAGTTGCATGATTTGCAATTGCATTGGAAGAAGACATAGAGATTAAGCAATTACACAAAACATGCACAATTGTTTTTGAAATAAATGCATATTATATTATACCAAACAAACAAGATTTATATCAGCTGAACATGAGAATAACATGGAAAGTCTTGCTCTATGGAAACTAGATGTTATGGTATCTGAGCTTTTGCTTATCAGGACAAAGAATCTACATCCTCTCGAAAAAAATGAATTATGGCTGCAACATGCATAACCAGATTCATTTGAAATGTTTTGAACTCTTTAGGGGAGAGGAGAATTATTCTCTTGAAAAATGGCTTTGCATCTTGACTTCTGAAGGGAATCTACAACATACATGCTTCACATATGCCATAACCAGGTGTCTAAAATAACACCTCGCCCAGAGAGGGGCAATGAATAACTAAATTCTGCTTTCAGCCAAGCCCAAAAATTCCAGAAACATGGCTATTTCCATACAGCGTGATCTATTGATTCCTCTCTTCCACATCGAACACAAAATTCAGGTATGCCAGCCTTAGCCTTTTTTTGACTTGCAGACATTGGGCCAGCCATCTCAAAAATTTGTGTTTAAAATAACTTCGTGATTTCTAAAGGTCTAACATCTCGTGTCATCTTTCATTAGGTCTACAAATTCTCCTTTTTTGGTTCAGACGGTAGTGAAAGAGAGAATTTAAGTCACTTTATCATACAACTTCTTTGTGTCATATTCATTGAAAGACTTCCGATTAATTCACTTCTGGTCTCTCTAGTAAGGGGCTAAACCTTGGATTTTGAAGCTTAAAAAGGCAGCTTGAGGCAGGGAGACTGGTATGTCCACGGAACTTAACCTTTGAGCCTGAAATAAGTGTCTCCTTGCATGAGATTGTTGCTTCTCTTTATTCCAAACATCCCTTGGTTTGTAATTAGCCATTTTATGAATAATCACACTTTGCCTACTATATCCGTTCCAATAAAAGAAACAGAGTATTTTAGTGACTCCAAAATTCTTAACTTTTTTGTACAGAAAAGCAGGTAAAAATTTAATTGAACCTAAATCCATAATTCTTAACTTTATGTGTGTTGGAAAACAACTTCAGAATTTATTGAACCGAATTACAAGAAAACATACATCTACTTGAATGCAGATTTTCTAACATGGAGAAATTCTGTTAGGGTAGCAAACTCCACAGAGAGAAACCTAGAGCTTCTTTTATTCATTTTGGAATTATTTATGATAGAGAAACAGAGATATATCTTCACTTTGGATCAATTATATTGTGATGCTTCATTTACTGACTACTCTCCTGCCTTCAAAAATATCTGCTTAGAATGATTAAAGATTGATTATTTTTCAGTTACTTGGTCCGCAAATGGAAGGTGAACCATTTTGTTGTTTGCAAGACTTTTTGCCCTCCTTTGTTGTTGTGGCACAAATGGAGTGTCCCAATAGTGTATTCAATTGCATCAAGTTGCATGTCCCAAGAAAAATCATCACTTGGCCAAAAAAAAACTGACCATTTAGTTGGTTTTTGACATTCGTCTCATTTTCACTTGATTTTCCCTGACTGATGCTCACTTGAAACTGACCTGTTAAAATAATTCAGACCTTAGATCTATCTATTTATCATTGGTTTTGAGCACATTTTGCAGGGACAAGCTTGGTTTCGAAATTGATTTTGAGAAAAAACAAAGCATCAGAAAAACGTTTGTATGAAAGATATTTTATGTCTGGAGGTTTCCAAGAACCCTCATTTTCATCTTATTTGTTCCTTTTTATCCACGAGATCCATTCCAGATTGCATGTTTCTAATGGGGATGTTACTTGGTCCCCAGAAACCTATTTGTTTACCAGATGGGGAAATTCTTGCCTTGACTGCTACACTGGAAATTTGGAAACCATTTGGTTTTACTTGGTAGTTGACACTGGGATACATACTTCTCTTTGTAGGATTGTGTATTACTCTATTTCCTCGTGAATCAAGCGTCAAGTCTCTTATGGAAGGCAAAATTTGCTCATTTCTGTTGTCGTCTCATATGGATGGTTCAAACATTGATGACTGACTATACGTGCATATATGGAGGGAGATCTAACTTGAAGAAATTCATTCCAGTTCGCTGCAAGTTCTGGAAAAGTCCATACAAAATTGGTTTTAGATTTTTACCCAGCTTCTGAAGCCTCTCTATGCTCAAGTATAACCAAACTAGATTCCGAACTGAGAAATTTTGAGCTTCCCTATACTGGTTTTGTCTGGCCTTCTGCGCTTGTTGAAACTTCCAGAGTATCTTCTGCTTTTTTTGTTGAATCTGTTTAATCGTCTCTACAAGCCTAACAGCTTTACCAGCTTTTGAGCTTTTTGCAACTTCTGATGAACTCTATTGTTTTAGTGTGGCATCAAATGGCGACTGAGGTAGGAAACTCAGATATGTCTCGAGTGGAGATGAACTTGTTGAGTTTTGGGATTCTTCTGGTTATATCTCCTCAACAAATGTATGAGAGTCTGATTCACCACGTCTGTGTGCCCATAGTCTGTGGGTGGACAGCTGATGATCTCTACAACTTGGTGTCCATCCTCTCCACAACACTTTACGAAATTACTTCAAAATTGGGGATCTAGATCTATGCTATGGACTTTGGAAAACCAATGTGCACTTGCACATGGATGAAAATTTTTGTATGGCTTCCTGCTTTGCTGTGGTCTGCCTACATGGAAATAACACACACATCTTGCTTAAACAGCTCACAACGACAGATGAATAGTCATTACCTTACCTGGTACTGGGTAATCTACCATAAACTACCAATCAACTCCATGTATATGCTTTCCCAAGGCCAAATGGGGACTGGTAAAGGCATGCATAGTCTTAACTTTCAGGTACATGGTTTGCTTGTATTGCACAACACTCATCTTTGAATGATCCTTGCTACATCTGCTTGTAATTGAGAGTCTGATTCATCACTTTGTCTGCCCACTTGTCTGTGGGTGGAAGGCCATTGATGTCTACAACTTCTTGTCCATTCTACTCCACAAAGCTTTCCAAAATTGCTTAGAAGTTGGAGATATAGATCTGATGGTATGGAATTAGGAAAACCAGTGTGCACCTGCACACAGATGAAAATTTTGTATGGCTTCTTTTCTTGCTATAGTCTTTCTACAGGGAACTAACACACACATATTGGTGAAATGGCCCACAATGACAAACACTTGGTCATTACCTTGCCTGGTCCCTTGGTAATCTGCCAAGCATCTCCATGGATATGCTCTCACAAGACCAACTTGGTACCTGTAGAGGCATGCACAGTCTTAACTTTCAGGTACATGGTTTTCTTATATTACAAAACACACATCCTTTTGATTGAATCTTGCTACATCTGCTTGAAATTGCGCAAAACCTCACATGATAGGTCCTGCTTTCTGGGCTGTGGACCTTCCTGCTTCCTTCTGTAGGTTGGACCCCAAACAATTTCCAAAAAGCACTTGAAAGTTTTATTTGAAACAGGTGTTTTCAAGTACAACTAGGCCTTCATTCTTGACATACACTTGTAACGACTTCACACACTGTATGCAGTCAATTTGATTCATAATTGAGAAAACAACCTATATAGCCTGGAGTGCCTCGTTTCATATTTTAAAAATAAATGGCCAAATTATATTTAAAATGAAAGTAGAGTACAGAGTCAAAACCCAAAACCATATAAGTTAAATCGTGTGGAGGGGGATTACAAACCAATGATCAAGTTTAAATAGTAGAACGTCTCAAGAACTCAGAAGCTGGTCATCCAACATTAATTTCCTCCTACTATATCTGTGGCTGTCTCTTAAAAAATCATGATGAGAAGCTTGCGATAGCTGTAATCAGAAGACATATAATGTTAGAAGCAGAGTTATTAGTATAGTCGTTGTAACATTTTACAAAAAACAAATTGAGTAGCTGATATATGGTCTGAGAAAGCTTAGAAAAAAGATCAGCTTCTGGGAGGTGGTTGATGGTCTGGATGATTGGATGGAGTTGGAAGAAGGTCCTCTGCGGTGCCCTGGTTCAGGTTCTTTACCAGATCGAAATTTCCAATTCCTTGGTGTGTTGTGAGTTTGAACATGCATGACAGGCACAACATGTTCCTGCTCCTGCATGTAGTTCATAGGACCTTGGGATCTTTCACCTTGGGATGAAGGGCACTTAGGAGGAGGCATTACCTGGTTTCTTTATTGTATGATATCTGCAAATCTGCTTTGACAGGATCTTTGAAAACCACTTCAAGAGCAAAATTTTTATGCTGCTGATATTGGCTGCTGGTACCAGTAATTCATTGCTGGCAACAATTAACTTATTCAAAAAAACAGCCAGATGAAGGATGCAGTTTTGTAGCAGTGGGGCTTGGATGCCTTGAACCTTGATTTCTTTGGCCATGCTTTGAATATGTCGTTTTCCAGTTTTTTGACCACATTAAGGATGGTCAGGGTCCCGTTAATTTGATTGGGCTTAGGCTGGGACTGGAAACTTCCTCCAGATGGGGAGGGTTTACTGTGAAGGGGTGATTTATGAGATAAGCCCAAGGTCCATTGGGTGGGGGATCCACAATGAAAACCTTTCAAACATTCCTGAGTATAGGTGGTTTTAGAGAACTGAGACGTGGAGGAACTGCTAGAAGCATGAGAGGACATCTTAGGAGAGGAGAGAAGGATCTTATGAGTGAAGTTTGTGAAGAAGGGGATATCCTGCAAAGTTCCTCTAGGGTTGGAACACGTTGATTGGGGTTAGCATAATCAGGATAAAGTTCTCACATGGGGTTGCGGCATAGCTTCTTCATCATCAATATTGATGATGGCCTGCTCCAGGGCAGTTTTGATGAGCCTTGCCTGGGGACTGTTGTTATAAAACTACATTTTTCCTCTTCTTTTGGTCTTTCTTTCGTAATCTTTGACAGTACCCGTGTCGCTGGTCATACAAGGACAAACAAAGAGAGAAGGTTTCTATTTATAGGAAGAGATTGTATTCTTGGGCTCCTTCTGAGGGATTTGATGCCATTTCACCATTCAGAAAGATACGATTGTTCTGAACCAAAAATTGTTGGATATGACTACAATATCCACTGTTTGGGAGATTAAGGTTGTTACTAGTTGAGACTCAATGAGATGTGTTGGGGCTTCATGTGAGATGTCTTGAAGACCCTTAACTCTGATTTTTTTTGGGCAGAGAAAATGATAGGTGAAGAGCCCATGTAGCTGTAAATGACATGATGCAAGTCCAACCTTGCAATCTATCCTTGAGAGCCCTCATTAAAATTTTGTCAACTGCCACAGCTCACTCAACCATACTCTGTTAATTTCTGATGTTGTAATATATGGGAAAGCTCTAATGACAAACAATATTTGAATATTATAAACCTTGCAAGATGTGACAGGTGCCTTTGTTTGGAGTTGTGGCTTATTGACAAAGTGTATGTTGAGTGTGAACAGACTGGAGGAGAAAGTAATGTCCTGTCAAAGTCAGAGACCCACTGGTCTTGAGGTCTTAAGTGCCAAAGACTTGTCTATCATTTTCATGTTTGTGTGTCCAAGACTCCAAACCCTAGCCTGTCTGAGGACATCCTGTCATCCATTTTCCCACACGAGTGGAAGGGTAGAACAATGGTTGTAAATCAACTGCCAATGGAAGATAGGACAGAACTGTGAGATGCCATTTAATTGAGCGGCCCATTAGTCTTGAGGTTGTGAGTGCCAAAAATGCATCTATCGTTTTCCTGTTTGTCTGTCCAAACCCTAACCTATTTGAGGACATTCTGTCATTCATTTTCCCACACCAGTAGAAGGGTAGGATGATGGTCATAAATCAACTACCAATGGAAGATAGGGCATAACAGTGAGATGTCCTTTCCTTGAGCTGCCCATGGGATTGGCTGTATTTCTGAATCTATTGCAACCACTATCGAAAGAAATGGGATATGACACCGGATGAGAGAGAGGGCAGACCATGTGAAAAGGGGATGTTGATCCATATCGAACTACGTATTTGCAGAGGTACAAAGATGAGGAATGGTCATGGCATGAGCATGAAGGATGATATCGACTTTGAAAGGAGAAATAATCTGAATGGGAAAGTCTTAAAGGCATTGGAAAATATAGAAAGGAGTTGAGGGTGGGAGTTTAAAATATAAAAGAGGATAAACCAACATTATAAAATAACAACCTTATGGTCCTTTATTAAAGTTGTTGAGTGTAAATAATGGTTTAGAAAGAGGGGAAAGTGTAGGAGAATAAAGTGGAAAGTGTTAAGAGTAGGAAGGAATTGGGTAAATGGGGGTATAGATGAGGGTGTAGATTTGGATGAATATGAGATACACAAGAGTTTGGTGACCATTGGGAGTTTAGGTGAAGACAAGCTTCAAGGAATATGACCCCAGAAAGAATAAAAAAGTTAATGTGTAGGATCATTGTGGGGTTGAACATAGGTTGGTTTCTCTTAGGCTATCTGAAATTGAACATCAGTAGGTATTTTCTTTGGATCTGACCAAGTAAGTAATTCACTTATTTTGACATCTTTGACCGTTACTTTGCCCAGAAGGTCCACCACTTTGTTAGTGTGCTGTTTGTGGTGCTTGAGGTTGTAGATCCCTCATGTACCTTAGGATTTCATGAATCATATATTACATTGTCCCGTTTGAGTGACTTTGAAATGATTCCTTGGTCATATTAATAATAATTAGAGAATCACCTTCAATTGTAAGTTTTGTTGAGTTGCATGCTTGTGTGCAAGGCCCTTAATTCTGCATTATTAGCGTGTTGTCTTATGTTTTATATGTAACAAAAAATCATGTTACTCTAGTGATTGCGGGTAATTCTTCCTATTTGAACTTGCCCTGGGTTCTTGCATGAAGCTCCATCAAAGTTGAGCTCTGGAGGTAGATTTCAGGGTTGATGAGGTTGAACTTTCATCCATGTGTGTCTGTAGTGCTATGAGATGTTCCATATAGTAGAGAGATGCAAATCTTGCATATTAGCTGAGGCAAATTGGTGCAGTCTTGGAGGAATAAATCAAGGCGGTACTTTTTTGTTGTTGATTCAAATTAAGCACATTCTCTTTCCTTTCATAATCTTCAAGGAATGGATTATTTCTCTCTCAAAATTTTCTATAAGACAAAGCTTTGGTCTAATGAGTGAGCTATCTGCAAAAACGAAATATCGATGTTTGTCTTTTGCCACTTTAAAAGGAAGGTTTTTATTTTCCTGTTTAGGCATGAAGCAGTCAAAAATTGAGGCTATACAAGTCCATATTGCTTGGGCATATTTGTATCGGATGAAGAGATGTTCAATTGTTTTTGAATCCTTGCAATTGAGACAAATCATGGGCCTGATAAAACTTCCTTTTTTTCAGATTGTCAGCAGTGAGGATCTTGTTATGCATTATCAGCCAAATGAAAACCTTTATCTGTGGCTAACTATGGCTATTTAATAATAATTCCATTTTTTGTTGGCCTAATTTAAGGGGCATTAGATTAAAGTGGAGTTTGTGGCAGGGCAACTCTACCAGAAGTGGTGTTGGGTCAGACAATCGTTTCCTGCACAGATGTGTGAACGATACCCATGTGTTTTATCATTTGAATCAAAGCCTGACACTATGTAGAGACAGCACCGCACAAGCTGTTTATCAATGGAATATCCCAGGTTAATTGACCATGTTGATTCTGGGTCCAATAATTCTTCAGGAGGATATAACCAGCAGCCAGCTTGTAGAATGGTTTGGAGAGCTGAAAAATTAGGATTGGAAATAGGAGTTTGTTCCTCCTATGTCTTTCCAGAATTTGATATTTGCTAGTGTTGCACGGGGATGTGCCTCCTGCCTTTTCTGACCTTTTTTTTTCACGTCCCTGGGATTTTTTAGAACTTTTTAGCATCTTTGGAACGTTTCTTGTTTTACGGGGGGTACTTGTGGACGTCCTGACACCTTGAGACATTGAGGGATGCCCTCAATCTGTTGGGGATGTAACAAGGACATCATGTTGCCCCTCACATCAACAGTTTGGAAAAAACATAATAAAACTTAGGTGAAATAAAAAATTTGGGGGGGTGCAGTGTGGGCATTTTCAAACATTTATTTTTTGGGCATTGATAATAGTAATACAACAATGAGTTACTCATATTTATTATTTCGCATTTGTATTTCAACGTTTCATTCAATTTTTATTTTAATAATAAATGTTGAATATTCATTGTTCAATGTTCTATTTCATACATGTTGATGTTGTTTGAATATCAGCTCTTTAGTTTGCTTAATGATGTTAATAGATTAACCATACAATTGAAAAGATATGATATATATATATATATATATATATATATATATATATATATATATTTTATAATTTCCTATCATGTACTCCCCAATGGCTCCACCTATTATCTTCTTGCCCATAGTTCGCATACTTGAACTCGACAGACCAAAAAAAATTGAACTCGGCAATATTCAACAACTTAAAAAAATACTTAAATTTCTAAAAAAAACATAAATTTTATACAAATTATAGTTACAAAATGTATCAAATGAATGTAAAACGTTGGGGAAGTATTTTCATTTAGATTTGAATACAAATAAAGTACAAAATCGCATCATCATGCGAATACAACATCAAACTGATACTAATAACTTATAAATTTATGATGATTGTCATTGAAAATCATCATAAATTGCATATCGATGCAAGTTACAAATCACAAGAATCTATAATTTCATCTTCCCTGTTCTAGTGAAAAATATGGGAGATTGAAAGGGTTTGGTGCTTGCACTTTGCTGCGGCTCCTTGCTTTGCCTAGAAGGTCACATCCGCAACTTCACTCTAGTACTAGATGGCAATGGCTCCTGTTCTGCCTCATGTTTGACAACATTTACAAGGAAGTCATCCAATCCAATCCAATCTTTCTTGCTTTTGGTGTACCACTTCCTACACCCTCTACAGTTTGCCTCTCAAAATTAACAATCTTTTCTTTTGTGAACAAAGGGGTCTCCTTGTTTTACATAGTCCAATCACTGTAGGGATCAATCTCATCTAAATCAATAGGTTCTTGTGATGTGTCCTCCACCTTGTGCCAAGGCGAAGGTTGTATTGCACAAAAACTAGGTCATTGAAGTGTTGTTGAGTCAACTTTTTGTGCTTCTTCGTGTGAATGACGTCAAACAAACTCCATTTTTTCTCACATCCAGAAGCGCCACAAGGTTGAGATAAAATTCAGAGGGCTAGCTTTTGAAGATTTGGGTATTTCTACCTTAATCTTCCCACTACAAACTTGCAAACAAGATATTCAAAAGTTTGTAAGTAATTAATAATTTTAAATTTATAACTTGTAAGGTATAACTGAAGACTTTAATTTTTATTACGTGTTGTTTGGGTGGATATTCTAAGCATCCCCTAGCTTGCTTGTAGTTCTAAAACTTTGAAATAATAAGGTGCCTTACTTCAACCTCAGGGGTCATCCTCTCAATACATGTTGAAAAGGCCCTCCATAACCTCCCCATTAACATTTGTGAAGCATCAGAGTAAAAAAACTTGAAATTAAGGTAGTACTTTGTTGTATGAATGGATTGGTGGAGTTGATTGTTCCATCTCCAATCAATTATCTCCCAAATGGGATCAAATCTGCTTCTGTTCCCCCTGTAAAAGTTTTGGATGGCCTCTTTTGCCCTATCCATGGCCTCATAAATGTATTCCTTTGGGTTTTGCTCTCCATCCACAAAGTGTAAAACTCTCACAAAAGGCTTTGACACTTACAAATTTACAAACAAATTAAATTTACAAACTTACAATTAAAGTAAATACTTTAAAATAAATGAATTGACTTGGAAATTTAAACTGAAATTTGAAGTTACCTTGACGATCTTTGCAGATCTCTCTATAAAGGCATCATAAAAAACTGTGTTTGCGGTCCTCTCTCCATCAACTTTCTTTGAATATGTTGAGTCTAGCCATGCTTGACGCACAAACATCTGCTTCAATGGTGTCAACAAACTACAAATACTTTGCAACGTTAGGAAGTTAGTTGCAAACCTTGTTACACCTGTTCGCACAAACTTTCCCTTTGGCATGATCTCTCATCAAGCTAAGAATTGAAGGGTGATTATAAATGTATTTAGTGGTGTTTCTGGCATCTTCTACAACTGGTCTTATGCAATCAACTTGGCCTATGTCCTTCAAAAGAATGTCAAGGCAACAAGTTGCGTAAGGGGTCCAAAAGAGTGATGGATGCCTCTCCTTAAGCAATCTCCTAGCGGCCACATATGTTGCTACATTGTCATTGACAACTTGCACAACATTATCGATGCCCGCCTCTAAGACATCCTCCTCGAGCATCAAGCGCAAAGTTTATGCATTCTTTACTTTGTTAGAGGCGTCATTTGACTTCGAAAAACCCATCTCACCATTTGAAGCCGCTAAAAAAATAAGAGGGTGTGGTTCCTTCTATCCGTCCATCCATTTGAAAGAATCTTGCATCCAAACTTTCGCCATTGCTTCTTTTGTTCTTCCATATTTGACTTTGCATCTCCAATAGCTGCTGGAGCAACCTCCCACTTAAGTCTTTTGAAAAGGGTGCCTTGTAACTTTTCCCTTCAACAGTCAATTTTGTCATCAAATACTCGTAGTACAAACTCTTTGCCATGTTGAAAGGAAGGTTGTTGTGGTACTAGAAGTTTTCACGTCTTATTTGCTTCCTTGTGCACCTCCTTGTTGCACTTTGTACTTTGTAGTGAAGGTTGTGTCCCAAGTATGTTTCAAGTACAAAAAAACTGTGATTGGCCTTTGCTTGAATTGAATGAGGTGGATGTGCCTCGTATGCATGGACTATGACTAGAGTCCACAATCTCTGCCGTTTTCCACCCCAATTTCCTTTGTTGATGCAGGAGTAGTCGTTGTTGGTACGGGTACTTGTACCCTTGCCTTCACTAGTTTCTTCTTATCCAATAATGCAAACTCTTCTTTCATCTCTCGTTGTCTCGTCCGTGGTATTAGGATATGGCATGAAGTCGCAGCAAGGAATGCATGCAACATGGTACTTGAGGTAATTGATGCCTCCATAAATTTTCTTCGAGCAAAATGTGCAATCACACTCCCTTAGGATGGTCCAACTATGGCATACTTCTAAGTGGCGGTACGAGTTTTAGCTGGTCGGCTACCACTTGTACATCGAACTTGATGCGGCGTTGGATGCCATTGTATGCTAACTTGCAACATTTTTAAATACATAAAAAATTAACAAACTGTTGACAATTCTTCCACAGGGTTTTCTTCGGGCAAAGAAGGCAGAATGTCACATAGTTTCAGAAAGGTGCTAAGGACAAAAAGTCTGCAGGGAATTACAAAGGAAAGAGCCTACAACAAAGGAAGTAATTCCTTTGGACTTTTTGTCCGAAGGAATACTTAGGAGAAATACAAAAGAGAAAAGCCTGGCCAAAAGCAAGAAAAGACCAAGGAATAATTCCTTCGGACTTTTTGCCCAAAGGAATTCCTTCGGACAAAAGTCCGAGGAAATCCGAGAGAGAAGTTAGAAAATTCGAAGTGATAGGATCCCTACAAAAAACCCGGGTGCCCTAAAAAAAGCTCGGGTGCCCTACAATTTTTCCGAAAAGGGCACAGACAATGGACAGAAGCCCTTGCGGAGGGCACTTGGTCGGTGCCTGGACCTTTGCGCATTTTTGAAGGGCATTTTGAAGGTAAAGATAAAGACAAGAGACAAAGGATTAATTCCTTCGGGCTTTTTGTCTGAAGGAATTCCTTCGGACAAAAAGTCCGAAGAAATTCGGAGTAATTAAAAGACAAATCCGTGGAATGCAAAGCCAACAAGGTAAAGGTAAAGACAAGAGACAAAGGATTAATTCCTTTGGGCTTTTTGTTCGAAGGAATTCCTTCGGACAAAAAGTCCGAAGAAATTTTGTGAGGTCCGCCAAAAGACAAAAAACCCGACAAAGGAAAGTCCGAGCAAAGAAAATAACAAAGGAATATATCCTTCGGGAAAAGTCCGAAGGATTTCCTTCGGACTTTTTGTTCGAAGGAATACTTCGGAGGATAAACAGAGACAAGTACAATTCAAGCGGACAATTTGTCCGAAGGATTAATTCAGGGAATTTCCCCGAAGGAAATCCACAGGAAAGTTCAAAGACAGGCCCAAGGAAATAAATCCGAGGCAAATGCAGGGTGAAACAAAAGATCCGAAGGAAATAAGACCAGGGAGAAAGCCAAAGGAAATAAATCCACAGATAGAAAAGTCCACAGCCAGAAATCCGAAAGAATTAAGCCAAGGAGACAGCCAAAAATTCGAAAGAAATGGAGGTTTGACTGTGCAAAAATGATAGAAAATAGATAATCCGACGGAAAGTTGAAAACAGAATATTCGAGGAAATATAGACCAAATATAGATAAGATAATCCAAAAATAGAATCCCGCCAAAAATAGATAAGACACATGCAGACCAAAATAAGAGAAAATACATGCGAACAAGGGCTATTTTTGGTGGATTGCTAAGTTTCGGTTAACTATTTGTTTTATTTGTGGTTTGACTAGTCATTCTCATGCATTTGAAGGTCCAACTTAGCGTATCAAACGTCCAACTCAGCCTTTCAAATGTTCCAGCTTGGCTTCCAACGGATCAAGTCAGAGTTCTAAAATTGACATTGGCGTTGGATTTCATGCATGATATTATCAACTCAGCCTTTCAAATGTTCCAACAGCTCACGTAGAGTTCTAAAATTGACATTGGCGTGGATTTCCATGCAAAGAGAGGTGGGCGGTTCAATAAACAAAAGACAAGTTCACTTCCTCAAGCGCAAGGGGTTTCATGCAAAGACAAAGGGAAAACATATTTTATTGAAAGGCAAAGTCAGCCTTGAGTTAATCTAAGTTGATCCTTCTCTTCAATTTTTCAACGCCAATCTTTGGCTTTTGTAATTCTCTATAAAATGGCTTTTCAGCCTAAGAAAAAAACATCCCTCTCTTGGCTTTTGTAATTCTCTATAAAATGGCTTTTCAGCCTTAGAAAAAAGCATCCCTCTCTGCTATTAGTGAGTTGTGTAACTTTTTTGATCAAAGGACTGTACTTTCAGATTTCAAGTGTTGGTATAGTGTATATTCATTCAACAATTTGCATATGTGGTAGATTTTTCTCCCTTCCCAAATTCTGATTCGTACCTAGTTGCTAGCTTATCATTATGCAGGTCATGTTAAGTGTTCTTTATGTCTATGGCTGAAGCTGTAAGTGGATGTTAGGTGGCTGTAAAGTGTCTTGTATCAGACCTCTCTCCATCGTTTTCCTTCATGTTTTGGTCATTGGATCAAACCTTTTCACGAAATACTTATGCATAGTGGTCGATTGAAATCGAAGGTCTTCCTTTTTCCTTGTTTGTTCAGTGTTCAAGGTTCCAAGTAGAGTGGATCAATCTTTTGGTGTATCACCTTTATTAGGTAGGATTTCCCCTTAAAGTTTCTTTCTCCCTTTTCCATGGTAGTCCGCAACATAGAGTAGAGATTCTCATTGATACATCTTACTGGAACCAGCGTTCTTTGGAGGTTCTTCTCACCATTGAGGCACCCACCCTCATGAGAAGATCCCATTGTTTCAACCGGATAGAGGACTGGCCATTTCATGCACGTCTTCGATTCAGGGCGTAGGATCCAAGTTGACAACACAAATAACATTAAAAAAAAATGTAAACCGTAAAGTTGTAAATGTAAATGCTATGTATATGAAAAAATACAAAAAAAATTAAAAACAAGATTTAAAAAAAAAACCTAAACCATAAATCTGTAAAACTAAACTCTATATATAGGAAAAAACTAGCAATTTTATTCATAAATTATGAAAAACTAGCATAAATCATGATAAAAATTATTGAATTGAATGGAATGCAAGTAAATTTGTAAAACATGTTTAAAAACTTAATTTTGATATTTTAGAAATAATTTACATGCTTGCAAAAAAAGAAAAAAAAACATGGAAATTGAAATTCCTCAAATTTTCTTTACAAATCCACTATAAACTCCCTCCAATTAGCTCAAAGGAGGATCAAACGTTGTGTGATGAGAGTGTTGGGGAATGTCGGCTTAAAAAGGAGAATAATTTGTGTTTTTCTATGTTTTTTTTGCATTGACTGTGTTTCCATTGCGCAGCAAGTCCGCACTCAGTACTCGCTGAGTACTCTCGGCAAGTGCTATGCAAAAAATCGCCAAAACTTGGCCCCACAAACCCACGAGTATAAGTAGAAAAAACTTGTGGAGCAGAAAAATTGGCGAGTCCTTGCATACTTGCCGAATATACAAACTATGGTCTTGCCAATTTCACTTGGGAGGAAGGGAGTGTGACCTATACCGGGGCTGCTCTAGGAAGGTCCTCTGTGGGATTGAAAGCAGGAGACCAGTCTTTCATAAATAAGCTGGATTTTTTCATGAACCAAGGTTCTTGGAAAATCTGATCCTACTCATCGTTTGAGGAAAAGGTTACCCTGAAATAACCGTTTGGCATCATGAGATGGTCCATTGAGCCCATAGTCTCCCAGTTTTCTTGTATCTATAAAAAGTTTTGGGCCCTAGGAAGGCTTGCATAAACATGCAGGTCAGGTTCGTTACTCAAGAATCCACAATCTGTTCCCTATTTCCTCCATAGAGAAATTTACTTAAGGGGGGTTTTCCACCCACTTGTAACAGGTGTTCTCATTCTTGGCTCGGAAGGAGGGCCTGATGACTGTTTTTTGAGCATGCTGCTAAATGAACTGCTTTAGATCTTCCTTGCAGATCTGGTTTGTTTTAGGAGAGATTGCTTTCTTAAAAATTGTGGTCTGATTCTGACCCACAGGAGGAGCAGAAGCACCCACAGTATCTTTAGGAGCTGTCCTTGGGTGACCACACAGAGGTGAGGAGAGAGATTGCTGGTTTTTGGTGGTTGGAGGGGGCTGATCAGGGTGTTGGGTGGAGCAGGAGGAGAGAAGCATGAGCTTGTTTCAAGAGAACTAATCAGTTACCACCAGACAACATGATTCACTACGCTGCTGCTTACATTATCACAACATATCGCTTGAAATCAAATATCTGTTCCTGGGCAATACTAGAAGGGATCTTGGGTGCTTCATATTATTGATTTCAATGTATTGATGCCTTGAAAATGAGACAGAAAAAGAATTAACCTCTATATATGCTATCTGTCCACAGTCACTCCTTAGACACAATGAACTTTAAGGAAGTAGCCATGACACACAGAATTCTTGCACACAGAATCCCTGTAAATTGTCATGCAAGTGCAGAGAAATCACGTTTTGCTGTCAATCTTGAACATGCATTTCTTGATGTTGCATGCAGCAAAGAGGATGAAAAAAATGCTCCAGCAGATATAGTTGCCAAACTAAGACGGGATTGTAAAGTAGTAGGAAATTGGATTATTGTATATAGTTGTGCTGGATACATTGTATTATGTATGGATTTCCATCGATGTCCATCGTAGTTCAGGCCAAATGATTGCACAGCACATCGTGAAGAATATTAATGGAAAAGGCTTTATGTTTGTATCTTATTTAATAATTTGTGTGATATGGTATTTTCCTAAATGGTATTATGTTTGCGTTCATTTCATAGTTTATATTGTTGAATCCTAAGACAAAAAATTCTACACCTAATTGCAATGAAAATAGTGACGGGAGGAAAAAGCTCCAAGCTTTGCAAAGTGAAGGGTTACACCATGTAAACAAAACTGCCATTAATACTGGCTTTCCATATGCTTCAGTGTGTGGCATCATTTCAATACAGCTGTTCTCGGTAGATCTTTGATGCTATTATTTAGAGCACGGGGGCTTCACTTCATCTCCAAGCTGGTACGATAAACACTACAACTTAGAGAGATAAACACTCCTTTCAATCACTATTGACACAGTCTGACCATGTGATCATAATCAAGAGACTTCCATGAAAACACAAGAAGGTTTCACCTGACATCATAGGGCAGGGATCCATCCTGCTTTGATGCCAATGGATTAAATTCACATGCACTAAATGACAGTTAGATTCCACGGGACCCAAAGGATAAAGAAGATTTTTATTTGGAATATCGAACACTTATAAATTTTATCTGACCATGACACATTAAACTATATATGCATGATAATGTTAACCACATCAGATATTATACCACTGAAACATGTCACCACAAACAAACCTGGGTCAGTCTAAATGCCGTTTTTTTTTTCTTTTTCCCTCTAATAATAACAAGTACCATCTATACCTCAGATTGATTTACAGATATAGATTAGCTATTCTTCTTAGTCTACTCGTTATTTTGATTGTCTGATGATCTGCAGTCTTCTTGTTATACCTGAATGCAGACTGTTTAAAATGGCATTGCTTTTAGTTTTCATGCATGGCTACTTTTTGTTGTTTCCGCCATCTCAGGCCATTAATCTCATTTCTTGTTCTGATAGTCCCTGAATTCCTCTTGCTTTTTAAACTTTAACCACTTTTATTTTTGATGAAATAGAGTTTATATTATTAATATAAATATATCAACATTTACAAGACTATTCACAAAAAAGTTGGTGGTAAGAGAGCACACCACAACATCACACTAGGCCCATTTTCAAGTCCGATCTAGAGAGGAATTTGAGCAAATGGAGGTAAGATCTCCTGCGGGAAGACCATTGGACTGCTATGCACAGCTTCAGCTTTTGCTATGAGCCCTTTATTAGAGATAGCCATAATTTCATCAGTGTCCTCATTTTGATGCAACTCCATGAGTTAATTAAAGGATCTGATGATCTCAAAAGTTCTGAAAGACAGGTCCAGAACTCAAGGCCAATCTGCACACCCAGCTGGGCTTTTTGCCCTAAACACAATCTGAATACCTCCATAATAGAACAGTTTTGACGTCAACTATAGAAATATCCCCCACAGATCCCAATACTCCTAGCACTGCTCAGCCGCATGGATACTTGGAGACAAGGAACAGGACACGGGGTTTGTAGCAACAATAATTCCATCAGAAAAACCATGCAAAACAGTAAAATCGTGTCAGCCTCCTGTCTACTTGAGACATATCAGAAGTAATCTCAGGTTCAAAACAGATCCAGAAATGCATCATATTGGTAGCACTGGAAAACCCTTAAAGCACACATCCGGTAGAAACACTTGAGGGAAAGGAACACCCTTTAACTGTGTTTACAGCCAACAGAAACAATTCTTGATCCGGTTGAGATGCTAGATGAAAAGAACAAATTCTCAAAGCTGTCACTAAAAAACCCTGCTCACTTTAGCTCAAAATGAAACCCTGCAGATGGTGAAGGAAAAAACAAGTTAACCGTGAACTGTGCTTCTAGAAACCCAGGAAAGACCTTATAGGGAGGGATTGAATGCTTGTAAATGGCACCTCCAAATTCAGCATTGAAAATGCATAGGAAGATCATGCCCTAGCTGGGGAATTGGGGATAGATACCAAAGCCCGCTAAATGCACAGACCAATCACACAGACAAAAGAACATTGTGCCGTAGATGGTACTAGACAGCCATTGGCATATTTTTGTACTGATCATAAACGTCTCTGGCCTTTATTAGACTAACAAGTTTGTAACATACACACAAGGAGAGTACAGCACAACTTCTTAAATGATAAAATATATCACTAGAGTTGACCTTTATGTATACAGAAGTAAGCATCTCTGTACAGATACGAGCCACAGACTAGTGGTGGTGATTTTTACGGATGGTTGCCTGCTATCATCCTAATGGTCATCCATATAAACTATATAGTTGGCGTTGGTTCTTATATAAAAAAATAGTAACTTAACTTTATTATAACTAAGGTGAGTTTCCACGTGGAACTCAAGTTAATGTGGCTAACCTCAAAAGGTACCTGGCAATGGTTTTCCTAGTCCCATTGATTGTAATTTGTTATTGGTCCCTGGCGGACAATACTTATTTTCTCTTCCATTCTCTCTTTCCTTCAAAGCTGAGGAGAAGTCGTAGATTCTTATCTTGAAGTTCTCCAAGCCATAAGGGCTTTTTTTCCGTATCTTCCCATATCCTTTAACAGATTTATGTAATTAATGCTTCGAATGAGAAAATATCCTGGTTCTGGCCTGTATTTTTACAATTCTACTGAAAATATTGATTGAGGGGCTTCAACAATGTAGGGTTTATATACATTAGGTAGCTAATTTGCACAGTAAATCTATCCCTATGAATGAGAGATGTTTTTTCATGCGAAGGAGGTAGTAATGGAAGATCTTGTGTGCTTTGAGCATAAAAGTTTTAAGTCAAAACTATTATAAGTGTCAAAGGATGCATTCGCTATTCTAAAATTTTGGGGAGGATTATCAAGAACACAGTAGGACTTATTTGTTTTGAAAGACACGAAGCTAATGAGGTAAAATTATTAAGGGCTTCTTAGTTGTAATGCATCCATCACATTTTTAATGATGGGTCATATTTGTTATCAGTGTTGGACTTGATTTAAATTTTTCCATGGAGCATGCTAGTTGATATTCAAAATCCAGCTTCATGCGTGTTTTTCAAATGCATTAGTGTTTTTTAAATCTCCTTGCATCTTAGGGTGGTTGAATGGCTGTTTAGGTCCTTTTGCCTTGAAGTGGCATTAACTTATTAATAGTGTGCATTTTTGTTTTGCAGTATTTGGAATGTGAGGCAGATGAAAAATCTTCACAACTTGTACATTTCTTGTCGGATCACATGTCAAAAAAAATGATTATGTAAGGTTCTATGTTACTACAAACACTTTATGATTGGTGCAAGGAAGACCTGAAATATCTCTCTTGCAGACAAAAAGAAAAGGGAAGGAAAACACTAAGCAAAAAAGTTCGGATTCCTGATTATTGTTTATAGACAGTTTGTAAGTATTTTTAAGAAACTTAGTGTGACTATTATGGATCTTTTATTTCTGTGTTTGGTAGATACTTCATGACATGTGCCTGCGTTGATTATTGGGGAGTTGCACTGCCAAAACTAAAAGCTTTTAAAGGATGTCCATTGATTGTTCTTCATGGAAGAATGAAACAGGCAAGTTGCTTGAGTTCTCTAACTACAGATTTTCTCTTTACTTGTAAATTGAGGTGAACTTGTTCTATGTTGCATCTCATATGCATTTTATGGTTTCAATGTTAGGAAGTCTTTGTTGGAGATGACTTTATTTTTGCCGGAAGTCTTAGTTGGAGATGACTTCATTTCAGGCAGCTATTCTAACTAACATGTTACCTGATGAAAGGAAACACCACCAGCACATTACACCCAGCTATTTTTTTTATGAATTACATTTTTTTTTAATCATTTTACCATTGCAAAATATTAGGGAATAATCTTCAAGATGAATAATTGGCTGACTTCTATGCATGATGCATGAGATCCTGAAATATTAACATTGTAGTTTGATTTTGGGATGTGAATTGATAGAATCATCTACAATGCTCTTTCCAAGTTTTAGTTTTTCTACAAAGGCAAGGATAGTGGAGATAATGGTAGCTTGAACCTACTTAGGAGTTTTGATTATAGGTCACCCCTCAATTTGAGGCCTGCTTCTTTTATAAACCTTATTTTGGCTTACTGACATTTGGTTTTGTAGGACTTGTCGGCGCATTAATCTCCTTGAGTGTATGTCCTAAAAAGTACATTGGGATCGGGTGGGCCGACTTGCAACACTTTGTGACATATTTTGTCATGCTTTACCATTCCTACCACCACCTTCATATTGCCATGACATCAACTTAGCTTGCCCTCCAAGGTTCTCGTTCCCATTATGCTCCTATTTTTCCCTTTGCATGTTGTTATCCAACGTCATTGCCCTGTCTGATGACGTCTTGTAGTGCCCTCAGGTTTAGCTTGGCTGATGACGTATTGTTTTTGTTGGAAATATTTTTTACGCCATTGATTGGGCCAATGACATCAACTAAATTTGAATTTTGAATTTTAGGGTTTGGACTCGTATTTATATGGTTCTTGATTGTCATTGCTAAAAAAATACATCCAATCCGCTCTACTCATGTTTGCAAATCCAACTTTGGAAGAAGAAGAGGAATCATGCTAAGGATACACAAAGAGAAAGGCAAGTTAGCACAATGTCTTTGAAGATATCAAGCATAAGAGTTGAACCGGAAAGGTATACCTATCTTTTGACTCCCCAACTTAGGTCTACTTAGGTTTTATATTCCCCTTGACTTTACCTACAACAATCTCTCACACAATGCTACAAGCCAAGGGGGAGATTAATGTGCTGACAAGTCAATCCAAGGTAAGTATCTTTAATCGTATACTCTCTTTTGTACTTTGGTAGGTGTTATAAGAGAGTTTAATTTCATGTTTTCCTTGTATGAATTAGTACATGTTTGTTAGTTCATTGCTATCTTTGCATGCTCTTTATTTACAAGTCTTGCATATGTGTAGAGGCACATTTATTTTATATTGCAACCTAGAGTAGCGACAACTTTTGCTTCAGTGTGTAATGACACTTTTATATTAGTTATAGCTCTTGCTTAAGCGTTTAATGACACCTTTTATCACCTTATAGCTCTCTCTTATGCCTAGTGGCATTCCCTTTGTTTCCTTTATAGCTCTTGCTTCAGGGTCTCATGACACCTTGGATCTAGTTAGGCTCTTCACTCGCTATTGTATGTGTAGATTCCCCTTTTAGATATCTTTCAACCTCATTTGCACACGGACCTTGTCTATAGTCCTGAATTGGTTTTTGGACCGTCTTGTATGTGTGTTGGATCTAGAGTGTTCCTCTACCTTTTCCTATTTTAGAGGATCCTTATATAAGACACTAACTTATGCCTACACACACCTCTCCGTAACAACTTTTTCTAATGGATATACCTCCCTCTTTGTGGAGTGCCACTGCTTTCCAATACATTTATTTAATATCCTTTTGAAGTTGTGGTTCTTC
Source organism: Torreya grandis (assembly GCA_037957365.1). NCBI lineage: Eukaryota > Viridiplantae > Streptophyta > Pinopsida > Cupressales > Taxaceae > Torreya > Torreya grandis. The sequence goes on along the minus strand of JARHVA010001419.1, from coordinate 603,904 downwards.
ACATAACCATTTAAACCATAGAAATAAACGGATTGAAGATTTGGGGCTCAAGTTTAGGGCCCCATTGACTAGGTACATGTTGAGAGAGTGCAAATTTTAATGCTCCAACATACGCTCTTTTCTAAACAGTTAGTCCCTCAGATCATTATCCATACTTAGATTGGTGCCAACCTTCTCAATCTTGAAAGCATCTTGAGGCTGATCTTTAATCTTCATATATTTAGGACCCTCGATGGTTTAGCTTTAGGTTGGGAGGGATACCTGTTTTCAGCTTGATGTTCATCATAGTGAATTTCTTTATTGGGTGTTCTTGGATGACTATGATTTTAGTATTCCAAGATTTGTTTGCTTTTTAAATCTATTAGCCTCACTAGAGACCAACCCTCTCCATCTAATTTATTCTTAGTTGTCCCTTCCCATTGATTCATTCAGTGGAGCTGAATCAACACCTGCCTACGTATTTACATGAATTCCAACAAAGAAAACTTTGTTATGTTGTTCTACACACTATTTTCTATTGAGTTCAATTTTGTTATTCACTAGATTAAAGGGATTTTTGAACACATCTGCATAATCCCCAAGGAAATTCGTGTTTCCTTCCACAAAATTATTTACTGATGCTATAGAATTCAAGTGCTCTCATTACTTGCTTGAGTTTCCCAATTGCCCAACTCGAATACATTGTATGTTACAACATTACTACAAATCACATGAAGGATTATGGTTACGTCCTGCATAACTCCCCATGAATCATTTACAAAGAATCTTGAAACAATTCTATGATCTACCAAGTGTCAATGCAATTTTGGCTCGATCACCCTTCATATTCCTTGTGCAGGGTTTAGGTAATGAAGAAGTCTTTGCATGAGTTTTGGCACAATATATTTGCTAACGCTTTTGGTATGGTCCAATCCTTGACACTAATTGGTTCTAATGATGACAAATTTTGTGTTAATTTGAAATATCCCTCACAAATATGAGTTCCGATTCATTCATTTATTTATTTGCTATCCTACCCAAAACTGAAATAAATTAGATTTGCAGATGTATACAGTACCAACTTAACAAATGGAGATAAAAATGAATTGCATTCAATCCCAGATGGTGTATCAACAATAACAAATACATATAACAATAAATTCTGAATGTCTTAGTCAAACCGTAACCCGTCATACCTTGTCGTAACCTGAAAACACATAAAAACTTGAAATTTTGACTGAAACCCTGGCTATAAATGGTACAACCACTGGTTTGGAGCTATACAGACTAGAATTTGCTCCATCTAATAGGAGTACGACCGTTGTATGACTGTCGTACGGATACATACGAATCTGCAATATATATATATATATTCTTGCCTGGACAACAACCCTAACTTCTATGATATGATATTATTAAGCTGGGACAACAAATTTGGGTCAAAAAGGGGTGATGCCCAACTAGGCAGACCCTATGGAATTTATTCTGGAATTTTTGCTTGACCCGACAACTTCATAAACTCGAAAAATAAATGGTCGTTCCTTGCAAACCTTGATTTTTTGACTCTCTATAAATTCCTCTATCAAATAAACCTCTGAAATTGAAATCTTCTAATTCTGGGAAGTACAAATGTGGCCCTTGAATGGAAACACCTATTGGGTATGAAGGTTTTCGTCCTCAAGCCCTTTCACTGGAGGGTTTTCGTCCTCTGTGATGAAAGTTGAACAATTGTTGTTCAAGTTTGAAAAGAGTTTTGAAATTGATTAAAAGATTATGAATTGCTTTCTCCTCACCCAACCTTTTTATAATTACCTTATTCCTCCAAACCCTAAAGTAATTAAAATTATTATTAATTTAATATTCACATTTTTCCCTCTTGGCCTTTTAATTAAATAACTTTGGCCCCAGTCAATTAATAATAATGACTAAGTGTCTCCTTTTAAGTTGTAATTATAAAGTGACGTTGGGGAACCACTTAAAACATTATTATTAAATTATTCTTTTCTTTATTTGAAAAATGGGACATGACCATTCTCAAAGATTGCTTGCCCCCAAACAATGCTTGAACTGTCCTGCAAATATCAGGATCCCATACTTTTATGCATGAACCATTTTGAACTAAAACAAAAGGCTCCTTGTATCTTTTACTGCAAGTTGTGTCTGTCACCCTCTCTCCATTCTTAGAGTGCTTTCCATGATGACAACAAACCTGTAATGGCATAGTATGAAATAACAAATCTGAAATATGATTTTCCTTTTCATACCTTGGGCTATAATCAAATTGCTTACCTCCTTTTTTTGATTTAGAAGTAGGATCTTTTGAGAGATTTGCCTTGACACAACTATCTCTGTAATTCAGAACTTTAGAATTAGGGACATCAGTTGAAACATTCTCTTTACTTGCATGCTCATTACTACAGTTACTCTAAAAATCAATCTCATATGGTAATAACTCAAACTTTGCAATGCTTGGAAGATTGATAGGTGCTTTTAGGGCTGAAACATCCTCAATTTCGGATACTCGACATTCAACATGTAATGTTTCTTGGGTTAGAACAACTTCAATCTTGGACACTTGGCATTCAACACGTAATGCATGGTCTTCCTTTACATTGCTAATACAAACATTTTGTTTATTAGAAGTCATACATGTTTCTATTGAAGATCCTTCACTTTCCACTTGCATGGTGGATTCCTTTATGGGCTGCTCACTAACTTCTTTCAGATTGAATTTTTCTTGCTCCTTGATTTCTTCCTTGGGATTCTTTTGAGGTTTTGACTTTCCATCTTTCTTCTTCAACCTTCTATTTCTTTTTTTTGTGTACACCTCTAAGAATTATTCAAAGTTATTATAAGATGTGTATATATCAGACTTCTTATCATATTCATCAAAGGCAAAAAGTTTGACCTCATCTCTATCACACTTCTCTTCTAACCATGCCTCATGAATAGGATTTTTTATTTGTGTTCTAAATAAATCTAGGGCTTTATAGCTGATAGAAAATTGCTTCAAAAGTTGGTTTTTAAAATCTTGGTTCTTTGTACTTTTTGTCGTGCTTTTCTATTGATTTATTCAAAATGATCCCTAGCTTTTAGCTGCTCTTTCTATATTTGCATCAATACCTCTTGGATAGCATCTATGTCTTCTTCCTTTGGTAAGAACTTAGGTCACCAATCCATCTTCTCTCTCCTAAGTTTCCTTTCACTCATGTCCATTGTGGATCTACACTCAAATGCTAACTTTCGACCCTGCAGGCTAGCAAGATCAATGCTCTAATACCATGGAAATATCCCATAGCAAACAAATGAGTTATTTATTTCTTTGCTATCCTACCCAAAACTGAAATAAATCAGATTTGTAGATGTGTACAATACCAACTTAGCAAATAGAGATAAATATGAATTGCATTCAATTCTAGACGATCTATCAACAATAACAAATGCATATAACAATAAATTCTGAATGTCTTAGTCAAGCACTAACCTGTCATAACCTAAAAACATATACAAACTTGAAAGTTTGATTAGAACCTTAGCTGTAAATGGTACAACTGCTGATCTAGAGATGTACGGACTAGAATGTGCTCCATCTAATAGTAGTACGATTACCGTACGACCGTCGTACGGATCTGTAATATATATATATTTCTTGCTTGGACAACAACCCTAACTGTCGCGATCTAATCTTATTAAGTTGGAAAAACAAATTTGGGTCAAATAGAGTGATGCTCAGCTAGGGCAGACCCTATGGAATTTATTTTGGAATTTTTGCTTGACCTGACAGCTTTATAAACTCTAAAAATAAATGGTGGCGCCCTACAAACCTTGATTTTCTGACTCCATGCAAATCCATCTGTCAAATAAACCTTTGAAACTGAAATCTTCTAATTTTGGTAAAAGCACAAACGTGGTCTCTGAATGGAAACGCCTATTGAATATGAATATTTTTGTCCTCAAGCCTTTTCATTGGAGGGTTTTTGTCCTCTGTGATGAAAGTTGAACAATTGCTACTCATAATTGAAAAGAGTTTTGAAATTGATCGAAATATTATGAATTGCTTTCTTCTCATCCAACCTTTTTATAATTACTTTATTCCTCCAAACCTTAGAGTAATTAAAATTAAATTTAATTTAATATTCACCGTTTTCCCTCTTGGCCTTTTAATTAATTAACTTTGGCCCTACTCAATTAATAATAATGACGAAGTGCCCCCTTTTAAGTTGTAATTATAAAGTGACGTTGGGGAAACACTTAAAACATTATTATTAAATTATCTTTTTCTTTATTTGAAAAATGAGACATGATAGTCTGCCCTTCTCAAAGATTGCTTGCCCTCAAACAATGTCTGAACCATCTTGCAAATACTAGGATCCCATACTTTTATGCATGGACCATTTTGAACTAAAACAAAAAGATCTCTATATCTTTTACTGCAAGTTGTGTCCTTCACCCGCTCCATTCTTAGAGTGCTTTCCATGATGAAACCCTGTAATGGCATAGCATGAAACAACAAATTTGCAATGACTTTCCTTTTCATACCTTGCGCTGTAATCAAATTGTTTACCTTCTTTTTCTGATTTAGAAGTAGGAGCTTTTGAGAGATTTTCCTCGACACAACCATCTTTGTAATTTAGAATTTGAGATTTAGTGGCGTCATCTAAAACATTCTCCTTACTTGCATGCTCATCACTACAGTTACTCTAAAAATCGATTTCATATGGTAATGACTTAAAACTTCCCAATGCTTGGAAGATTGATAGGTGCTTCTAGGGCTGAAACATCCTCAATTTTGGACACTTGACATTCAACACGTAATGTTTCTTGGGCTGGAACAACTTCAATCTTGGACACTTGGCATTCAACATGTAATGCATGGTCTTCCTTTACATTGCTAATACAAACATTTTGTTTATTAGAAGTTATACATGTTTTTATTGAAGATCCTTCACTTTCCACTTGCATGGTGGATTCCTTTATGGGCTGCTCGCTAACTTCTTTCGGGTCTGACTTTGCTTGCTTCCTAATTTCTTCCTTGGGATTCTTTTGGGGTCTTTCTTCTTCAACCTTCTATTTCTATTCTATGCGCATACCTCCAAGAATTATTCAAAGGAATTATAAGATGTGTATATATCAGACTTATCCTATTCATCAAAGGCATAAAGTTTGACCTCATCTCTGTCACACGACTCTTCTAACCATGCCTTCTGAATATGATTTTTTTTTCGCGTTCTTCTAAATGAATATAGGGAATTATAGTTGATAGAAAACTGTGTCGAAAGTTGTTTGTTAATATCTTGACTCTTTGTTTGTACTTCTTGTTTTTCTTTTCTATTGATTTTTTCAAAACGATCCCTAGCTTTTTGTTGCTATTTTTGTATTCGCATCAACATCTCTTAGATAGGATCTATGTCTTCTTCCTTTGGTAAGAACTTAGGTCTCCAATCCATCTTCTCTCTCCTAAGTTCCCTTTCACTTGTGTCCATTGTGGATCTACACTCAAATGTTAGCTTTCGACCTGTAGGTTGGCTAGATCAATGCTTTGATACCATTGAAATATCCCTTAGCAAACAAATGTGAGTTCTCATGTATTTATTTATTTGCTATCCTACCCAAAACTGAAATAAATTAGATTTGCAGATGTATACAATACCAGCTTAACAAATGGAGATAAATATGATTTGCATTCAATTCCAAATGGTGTTTCAATAATAGCAAATGCATATAACAATGAATTCTAAATGTCATAGTCAAACCCTTACCTGTCATAACCTGAGAACACAAAAACTTGAAACTTTGATTGAAATTGTAGTTGTAAATGGTATAGCCGCATGTCTGGAGCTGTATGGATTGGAATCTGCTTAGTCTTATAGGAGTACAACTGTCGTACGACCATCGTACAGATCTGTATAGTTTTGCAATATATATCTATATGTACACACACACACATATATACACATATTTTTCTGCCTGGACAATAGCCCTAACTATTGCAATTTGATCTTATTAAGTTGGGACAACAAATTTGGGTCAAAAAGGGGTGATGCCTAGCTAGGGCAGACCCTATGGAATTTTTGCTTGACCCGACAACTTCATAAACTCTATAAATAAATGGTGGTTCCTTGCAAACCTTGATTTTTTGACTCCCTATAAATTCTAGGAGTATGACTGTCATACGATTGCCGTATAGATCTGTACGGATCTGCAACAATATATATATATATATATATATATATATATATATATATATATTTCCTGCATGGACAACAACCCTAACTGTTGCGATATGATCTTATTAAGTTGGGACAACAAATTTTGGTCAAAAAGGAGTGATGCCCAGCTAGGGCAGACCCTATGGAATTTATTTTGGAATTTTTGCTTGACCTGACAGCTTCATAAACTCTAAAAATAAATGGTGGCTCCCTGCAAACTGTAATTTTTTGACTTCTTTTAAATTCATCTATCACATAAATCTCCAAAATTGAAATCTTCTAATTCTGGTAAGCACATGTGTGGTTCTTGAATGGAAACACCCACTGAGTATGAGGATTTTCATCCTCAAGCGCTTCACCAGAGGGTTTTTGTCCTCTGTGATGAAAGTTGAACAATTGCAGTTCAAGTTTGAAAAGAGTTTTGAAATTGATCGAAAGATTATGAATTGCTTTCTCTTCACCCATCCCTTTTATAATTACCTTATTCCTCCAAACCCTAAAGTAGTTAAAATTACTTTTAAGTTAATATTCACCTTTTTCCCTCTTGGCCTTTTAACTTAACTTTGGTCTCACTCAATTAATAATAATGATTAAGTGTCCTCTTTTAAGTTTTAATTATAAAGTGACGGTGGGGAACCACTTAAAACATTATTATTAAATTATTCTTTTCTTTATTTGAAAAAGGAGATAGGACAGTCCACCCTTCCCAAAGATTGCTTGCTCTCAAGCAATGCTTGAACTGTCCTGCAAACACTAGAATCCCATACTTTTATGTATGTACCATTTTGAACTAAAACAAAAGGATCCCTTATCTTTATTTCAAGTTGTGTCCTTCACCCTCTCTCCATTCTTAGAGTGCTTTCCATGATGACAACAAACCTGTAATGGCATTGTATGAAACAACAAATTTGAAATATGACTTTCCTTTTCATGGCTTGGGCTGTAATCAAATTGCTTACCTTCTTTTTCTGATTTAGAAGTAGGAGGTTTTGAGAGATTTGCCTTGACACAACCATCTTTGTAATTCAAAATTTGAGAATTAGTGGCATCAACTAAAACATTCTCATTGTCTTTACTCTGAAAATCAATCTCATATGGTAATGACTCAAACTTTGTAATGTTGAAAGATTTATAGGTGCTTCTAGGGCTGAAACATCCTCAGTTTTGGATACTCGACATTCAAGATGTAATGTTTCTCGGGCTGGAACAACTTCAATCTTGGATACTTGGCATTCAACATGTAATGCATGTTCTTGCTTTACATTGTTAATACAAACATTTTGTTTATCAAAAGTCATACATGTTTCTATTGAAGATCCTTCACTTTCCTCTTGCATGTTGGATTCCTTTATGGGCTGCTCACTAACTTATTTTGGATCTAACTTTTCTTGCTTCCTGATTTCTTGGAATTCTTTTGAGGTTTTGACTTTCCATCTTTCTTTTTCAACCTTCTATTTCTATTTTCTGTGTATACCTCCAAGAATTCTTCAAATGTATTATAAGATGTGTATATATTGGACTTCTTATCGTATTCATCAAAGGCAAAAAGTTTGACCTCATCTCTGTGACACTGCTCTTCTAACCATGCCTCGTGAATAGGATCTTTCTTTCACATTCTTGTTAATGAATCTAGGGCTTTCTAGCTAATAGAAAACTATTTCAAACGCTGGTTCTTAAAATCTTAGCTCTTTGTTTGTACTTCTTGTTTTGCATTTCTGTTGATTTCTTCAAAATGATCCCTAACTTTTTGCTGCTATTTCTGTATTCGCATTAACACCTTTTGGATAAGATCTATGTCTTCTTGCTTTGGTAAGAACTTAGATCGCCAATCTATGTTCTCTTGCCTAAGTTCCCTTTCACTCATGTCCATTGTGGATCTACACTCAAATGTTAACTTTCGACCTTGCAGATTGGCAAGATCAATGCTCTGATACCATGAAAATATCCCTTAGCAAACAAATGAGTTATGATTTATTTATTTGCTATCCTACCCACAACTGAAATAAATTAGATTTGCAGATGTGTACAATACTAGCTTAACAAATGGGGATAAATATGAATTGTATTCAATTTTAGTCGGTGTACCAACAATAACAAATGCATATAACAATAAATTCTAAATGTCTTAGTCAAACCCTAACCTGTCATACGTTGTCATAACCCGAAAACACGAAAACTTGAGATTTTGATTGAAACCCTAGTTTTAGATGGTACAATCACTAGTCTGGAGTTGTACGGAATAGAATATGCTTCGTTTGATAGGAGTAAAACCGCCATATGGATCCATACGAATATGCAATATATATATATATATATATATATATATATATATATATATATATATATATATATATATTGTCTGGACAATAGCCCTAATTGATGTGATTTGATTTTATTAAGCTTGGACAACAAATTTGGATAAAAAAGGGGTGATGCCTAGCTAGGTCAGACCCTATGGAATTTATTTTGGATTTTTTGCTGGACCCGACAACGTCATAAACTCTGAAAATAAATGGTGGCTCCCTGCAAAACCTAATTTTTTGATTCCCTGTAAATTCCTCTATCAAATAAACCTTTGAAACTGAAATCTTCTACTTTTGGTAAGCACTTATGTGGTTTTTGAATGGAAACACCTATTGGGTATGAGGGTTTTCGTCCTCAAGCCCTTTCTTTGTAGGGTTTTCGTCCTCTGTGATGAAAGTTGAACAATTGCTGCTCAAGCTTGAAAAGAGTTTTGAAATTGATCGAAAGATTATGAATTGCTTTCTTCTCACCCAACCTTTTTTATAATTTCCTTATTCCGTCAAATCGTAAAGTAATTAAAATTACTTTTAATTTAATATTCACCTTTTTCCTTCTTAGCCTTATAATTAATCAACTTTGGCTCCAGTCAATTAATTATTAAAAGCCCCACCTAGGTTCAAATCTCATAATGGTATTGGACGTTGATTGTGGCCGTTTCGTTGGTATTAGGCTGGTTGTGGCTGTTCGTTGGTATTAGGTCGGTTGTGGCCGTTTCGTTGGTATTAGGCCGGTTGTGGCCATTGATGGTATTGCAACCGGTTGTTACTCTAGTCAAAAGCTTCGTATCTATCTAAAAAAATAATGACTAAGTTTCCCCTTTTAAGTTGTAATTATAAAGTGACGTTGGGGAACCACTTAAGACATTATTATTAAATTATTCTTTTCTTTATTTGAAAAAGGGGACATGACTCAATTGTTGGTGCAAGTTTGATTCCAATCTTGCTTGAAAATTTGTCACGGCCACAAGTTTAGTGTCACCTTGAACCTTGGTGCAAGGCATTAGTGTGATAATTAGCAACACAAATCAATGCGCATTTTGGCTCCGCTAGTGAGTGAAATGAATTTTGCCATAAGCTTATATGCCACTAGTTTTGCACCTTTTGATCCCTAATTGTTGTGTGTCATGTCTCCTTTTTTGAATAAGCTAAGAAAATAATAAAATAATATTTTAAGTTGTTCCAGTGCCTCACTTTATTAAAAGGACAGCGTAATATTATTTTATTATTAAAAGTTCAAGTCCAATAAAGTATTTTTAAAAGGGGGCCTAAAGTGTTGTTAAGTGACTCTATGCACGGGGTATAAAATAAAATTATTTAAAAGGTACCGAAGTCACTTTGAATTATATTTTAAGGAAAAGACGAAAATATAAAATAATATTTTATAATTCCAAAAGTGTCTATAAAAGAAGAGCATTGGGCTCATTTGGAAAGTATTTTATTTTGCCATTCATCTTTTCAACTTGTGAAGTTATGAGAAGTTTCTTTCACTTTTAACATCAGAGGACGAAAACCCCACCAGTCTTCTGTGGTGTTTCCATTCAGGGGCTGCAATTGGGCATCAACCATCAGATTTTTACATTTTCAACAGAACTAGATAATCATTGGATATTTTTGGGTCAGCCATATCAGCTAAGGCATTTTCTACAACAGCTAGGGCATCATTTGATGTAGTTGGAACACCATCCCTAGGGCTAACATCACCATCCCTAGGGCTGACGTCACATTTTGGAAGGATGTCGCCATCATTTCGGTTGCTTTTAGGCCAATTTTCTGAAATTTTTAGTTGGCAAAATAAAAAAATTATGATCTTTTCTTATATCTAAAATTCCACAAAAAATAATGTTTACAGTATTTGTTCTTGGCTGAAATTATTTATTAAAACTCAAAAATTTGCAAGGGTTTTATTAGTAAAATAGAACTATTTGATTTTTAGTTGTAAGGGTTTTAAACAAAGATTTAGAATTCTATTTTCTATTGCAAGAGTTTATACTTTATTGTTAGGGATTCCAGTAACTCAAGAATTATTTAAAATTTTCGTTTAGGGATATTTCAATGGTATCAGAGTTGTGATCTTGTTAGCCTATGAATCATGGGGATAGTGCAAGAATCCATGTTAGAGATGTTACAAGCTATGCAAGAATATCAGAATAATCTAAAGGCATGGATAGAAATAAAGATGGAAAGGTGAAAATATGAGCCTAAAAAATCTACAGGGGAGCAAAAGGAATTCAGCATGCGAGTCAAAGGTAAGGAGATCTTATCTAAAAAGACACCAAAGAATGTGGTTGAAAAAAAGCTAACCACATTGCAGACAAGCACAGAGGATGTAATGAGCACCCAGAAAAGGTGTGATGAATGGCTAAAAAGAGCCAAGGAAGCTAAGTTGATAGCCACTCAAGCAAAACAACACTTACAAAAAATCAAGGGAAAAAATTCTCCAATTGTAATGGTGGAGCATAAAAAAAATTTAGAGTTGCAAGAAATTGAAAGAGAGCAAATCGTGGAGAAATCAGCCATGCAGGAGAAGGTGTGAAATTTAACGCAGGAAAATATATTTTATTGACTTTTGATATTGCCGATCAGCAAAAGAATTATCTTAAAAAAACCGAGAAAAAGGCATTACTACTTAAATGCAAAGAGCCATAGATGGAAATAGATGTGCCAATCCATGAGCTACCCAACGATCTTCCAAAAGGCGAGTCATTGTCATATATGATTGAATTCCAGGATAGCCATGTTGATAAGCATGGGGGAGTGACTCCAAACTTGGATATTTGTGCGAAGGATCACCAACAAGATATGAAGGGAATGCAGGGTGATGAGATACTATCGTCAAATGATAGAAGAAATATACTCAGGGCAGCTATGAACCAAATTGCTACCATTAATGCCGCTTTCATCACCATTTTCAGCCATCACATTATTTCAGTTGCACTCATGCGAGTGGATATGCAGTTTTGCAGCCGTTGTGCTAGTGTTATCTTGTCGGTTTTGATAATTTTAGATCATGGGCTACTGTTATCAGTCATGAATAGCTGCAAGTTTGCACATTTTAAGGAGGTTTATACTTTTAATAAATATATTCAAGTTGAAGATGGGGATGGTTTTCAAACTCTTTCTAGATCCTCGCTAATTCATGATTCAACTATGATGGATTCACTCAATAAGACTATCGGAGAAGCATCATCTGGGGTAGGGCTTCCAATTCCTAATTATATCAGAAGAGCACAACAGAGGCCAACTACATCACAAGGAGGAATGGAAGAAACAAAATGATTGGTTTGAGATCCTGACATTTGGAGTCATGAGGTGAACCAACATTGGTTGAGGACAATCAATCTTTGGGAAGGGTGGACTGTGATGTCCCTTTTTTCGAATAAGCTAAATAAATAATAAAAAAATATTAAGTTTTTTCAGTGACTCACTTTATTAAAAGGACAACTTAATATTATTTTATTTTTAAAAATTCAAGTCCAGTAAAGTGTTTTTAAAAGGGGGCCTAAAGTGATGTTATTCAGTGACGCTAGGCATGGGGTACAAAGTGATTATTATAAAAAGTTCATAAGTCACTTTGAATTATATTTTAGGGAAATGGATGAAATAGAAAATAATATTTTATATTCTAAAAAGTGTCTATAAAAGAAGGGCATTGGGCTCATTTGGAAAGTATTCTATTTTGCCATTCATCTTTTGAACTTGTGAAGTTTTGAGCAGTTTGCTTCAGCTTTCAACATCAAAGGACAAAAATCCTCTGGTGGATTCAGGCTAGAGGACGAAAACTCTCTAATATTCTGTGGTGGTTCCATTTAGGGACTACAATTGGGCATCAACCATCATATTTCTATATTTTCAGCACAACTAAGGAAGCATTGGATATTTTCAGGCAACCATATCAGCTAGGGTATCTACAACAGCGAGGGCATCATTTGATACTGCTGGAACAAATACAACCACACCATATCGTCGACTTTGAATTGATGTATCACTCGGTTCTGCCATCAAGCCCTTGCGCTTCATGTGAGCCTAGCTTAAGAGTCATATACTTAGGTATGAATTTGCTCAAAGATCTTGTTGGCCTATTCAATATTACTCTTATAGTACAGCTTGTCACCCTCTTTTTCCAACTTCTGAATTGAGAAATGCTTAAGGGTAAAAACCTATACGAGTCTCAGAATGCCTTCAGTCAATGGATCCATGTACCGGCTAATTATAGCCATGCTGATGTTCTCATCTCAAGTCTTTGGATGCTTGTCTTGTACCCCCAGAGCAAATGAACTAGCATTTTAGTCACTTTCATCTATCTATCAGTCTACAACTATGTTATTGATACGGGTACGGGTACAGATACAGGGACGAGAATCGGATATGGGGATACGATGATTTTTTTGGGGTTTGGATACGGTCGTACACAAATATATAAAAAAAATTTAAAATATAAAAATATAGCCATATAAGCAAAATTAACCACATAATATGGATAGAGGAAACAAAATAACTTCAAATAATTTAAATAACCACAAAATATATACTCATAATTCAATGCGAAATATCATAATATTCAATAGTCGAACTTATATTAGTTTTATAACAGGTACATGGTGCAAATGTTACAATGTATGGACAAAAATAAAGACAAATCAACATATTCATTGTTCACTATATTCATTTTTGTCTTCGGCTGCAATGTCTTCATCATCATGTGGTTCATTAGAATCACAAGCAACATCACTGCCACTCCCACTAGCTCCACTATGCAAGTCGTGTGAAGCACTGTCTAGCTCTGTGTCAACTAAAGAAAGGTAGGCAACGAAGGCCTCTATATCAGCAGCCTCTGGGTTCACATCCCACAACTTTGTTGGCCCGCCCTTGTATTGAAGTTGTTTATGTGAGAGAAGATGTAAGTTGGAATGCACATAAACCAAATCTTTCGCCTTTTTTGCAACCAACTTGTTGCGTTTAACTGAGTGAATAAAGCCACGGGTGCCCCAACTTCACTTAGTTGAAGAGGAACTTGCAACCATTGAAGCCACAAAGTGAATTAGAATTTATAAAAATTAAAAGACTAAAAGTTAAAACTTAAAACAAAACATCGAAAAGGTCAAAAGAAGGGTAGAGTTAAAAAAATTAAAATCTTATTTGTGATAGAATTTTTATTGCAAGTGGTTGGAGGTGGGTGGATGCTTGCCCATGGAGGTACTACCAAAAGTGAGTGTCCATTTTGTACTTGTCACGGATAGTGCCAAGGGAGTGACCCACCAAGGATATGAAATGCACAAACTCTTCATTGACTTGGTCTTCTACTTCTGGATCGAGAAAGATTTTAGAGAATGCTGCCTTATATCCCTCGGCAACCTCAACATCTCTATATGGTGAGACCCTTCTGGGCAAAGAAAGAATCTCTGCACTGTAGTATTTGGGTGTCAAGGCAAAAACAAGAAGATGCAATGGGATGGTCATTTTGTTCCACCTTTCAATGAAATACAATTGCACTTCGTTGAAGAACCTCTCTGTGGGATCTTGCTCTTTGGCATTTATGATGGATCTAATGTTCTCAATCATTGAGTAAATTCCATCATAAATCTCACTCAAACATGGATGATCCATGTCCACACATCTCAACATGTTGACGATGGGCTCAGTAAAACTCAACAAATACTCCACATATTCCCACCACATCATCAAGAATCCACCCTTTCACCTTTGTGGCCCTCTCACTGTTTGCCTGCCTCCATACACCCCAAAGGTTGTTGATGACCATGCTCTCAATGCCTCACACACCTTAACAAGTCGTCTCAAGACGAGGGTGAGACAAATCGAGTCTCAGCAACCTAATACAAAATTAAAACAAATAAACTTAAAAAAAAGTTCAAAAATAAAAACACTACAAATTACAAACATATAAAATTAAATTAAGAGTTACCTTCAACAACTGCAATTTTGAGCTCTTGAAGATGCCTTGGGACGTGACATTTGGATCTTGCTCGCCTCCTCATAGTCTTGTTTGATCTAGTCAATTGTTGTCCCCAACTTTTGCAACATAAGGTTGAGTGAATGGACGGCACAAGGTGTCAAAAATATATGCCCATACCTTGCTTCAACCAACATGCTCGCAACTCTGCAAATTTTAGCGTTCTCTGTTACAACTTGGACAACGTTTTGAGGTCCCACTGCCTCAATAGACTCTATCACGATGGTAGCAATGAATTGTGCATCTTTCATTTGCCTCTCACAATCAACAGCCTTCAAAAACATTGCCCCTTTAGGGCTCACTGCAATCACATTAATCAATGGCCTATTTGCCGTAGCTTTCGATCCATCAGAAATGATGGACATGCTTGTTTTGATCCATGAATCCTTGATGGGTTTCAATGCATCTTGAATGTGTTTTCTTTCTTTTGTCAATAAGGTGGTACACACCTTTTTATAACCTGAGCCGACAAACCCTTTACGGGCAGCATTGATAGATCTCACCATATCTTGCCAGTACGGTTATCTAACAACATTAAATGACAGCTCACATGTGTAAAGACAATGCACGATGTTCTGCTCTGTTGTCCCTGGATTCATAATGGAACGCCTTATCCAATGGGCCTGCATCTTTTGTTTTCTTGCGACCAAGCAGTGAATCCTCTTCCTTTCCGTCTGCAATGGGTGTAGCAAGAAAGGGGTGTGATGGGGTCACCACATTAGCACGAGATGGATCAACAGCTGGTGATCCTTTCTTTCTCAAAGGATGCTTCGATCTTTGCCCTACAATGACATCTGCCTCTTCTTACTCTTTGATGTATGCAAGGATCTTAGCCTGTGGCAAGCCCTTTCCCGGCCTTCCATGTATGCTTGGCCCACCACAAACTCTGATTCTAGTGCCAGAAATCGCACACAAATGAGCTTTCACTCGACTGTACGAGCTTTTGTATTTACAGTAACACTTTGAGCAAAGCTAATAAAAACATCTTCCACCAAGCATCTGTTTTAACACTGTCACATACTTCCAAAGGGGCGTTCGTAGATCAAATTTGGGGGTTATCCTTTGCCCCACCGAACTAGCACTTGCAGCCTGAGACATTCTGACAAATCCCTATAGCCCCTAGTAAAAAATAAAAAAATGCGATTAAAATTTAATAGTAAAAACTAAAAAATAAAACAATTGCTATTAAAATTAAAAACATAATCATTGCATTTGGTATTCGTGGAAATAACGGTTAAAATTTAAAAGAATAACAAAAAAAATTAAAATTAAAACTAGTTACAAAAAAAAAACCCACAAGTCCTCTTCCTTGCAAGCTCCTCAAGCTCCTTGGCGCCAAATAGGTTAAGGCAATGGTGTAGGTTTAGCACAAGGAAGGAGTTTCAAGCTTGTGTAATTGAAAAAATTAACAAGAGTGAACAAATGTGCAATGAGAGTGAAAAATACAATGAAAGAGAAATGTGTTATCTTGTGATAAAATGACTATGAATGCTGCTTTTAGGGTTGGGAATCCACTTTAGTTTGTTTTTAATTGTATTTTGAAGTCCACGTTTGATTTTTTTTAAAGACGAAATTGAAAAAAAAAATTAACTTTTGCACCCAGGAGCGCAGGGAGACGCCCAGGGAGTGTGCCTGGGTTGTGAATATGCTCGGGTACGTTTGGGGAGCGTGCCTGCGTTGCGAATATGCCCAGGTACGTCGAGCACGGGAGGAGTGCTGGGACACGCCTAGGGAGCGTGCTTGGGCTGTAGATACGCCTGGGTAAATCACCCAAACGTACCTGGGCATATCCGCAGCCCAGGCACGCTCCCTAGGCGTCTCCCAACACTCCTCCTGTGCCCTTGTATCCATCCACATATCCCTCGCGCTCCCAGGGCCTGGGTGACATACCCAGGCGTATTCGCAGCCTAGGCATGCTCCCTGGGCGTCTCCCTGCGCTCCCCCCGTGCTCCCATATCCATCCACATATCCCCCGCACTCCCAGGGCCTGCAGGGAACGTATCTAGTAATGCAGGTCTACACGTGTAACGTGGTTGAGTACTTCAACTTGGTGTCTATCAGCATTCCAAAAAACAATCCAAAATTGGCTCAGGAATTTGTTGTCATGATCTGCAACAAATAGAATTTGGAAATCAGAATTGTAACGATACATTCTCAAATACCAACCTCGCAGCTTCGTAGTCACTAACAGTCTTCTTGTAGGGTATTAAAACTTCCATTTGAACTTGTTGATTACCACAAACAGATAGTTGTTCTCACATTATGTCTTAGGAAATTCATTGAGATGTTCTCCATGGTTGGGCTGACATGACAATGCAGTATGTAGGCCTTGTTTTTTGTTTGCAAGTTTGCTTGTGTTGCAGAGTAAACAACCTCTGACAAATCACTAAAAATGTCTTTGCATTTTTGGCCAATGAACACACCTTTACAAACTACTATACTATTTTACCCATGCCAAAATGATTTGACACTTGGACAAATGGGCTTCAGTCAATAACTTAACCCTTACTTTGAAAATTAGTACACAATTCTTATATGCCTTGAACATCAACCTATCATCTATCCTACAGTCAATGCGCTCATATTTGGTGAATGCCAATGATGTGTATTCTCACGGTTCCAAATAGATGGCACTACAGTCTCTGTCTTTGGCAAACCCCTATTTCAACTCCTTGTACAGAAATGACCTTGCATAAACACTCCAAATGCTAAGGTTGTAAGTGGTCATGCCAACTTTCTTACCACTTTTTAAATTACCCTTTGCTTTTACTTGATCACTAGAATGACATCCATTTGAAATGTTGGATCTGATACAATTTATTTTGTTTTTGTAAGAATTGTAGGGGCATATGGCCTTTGTGTGCTATTGTTAGTTTTACTAAAACCTTAAAAGGTATTGGCTCCAATGTTTTACTTCTTGAACCAAGGAATTCAAGTCCTTATCATACATTTGTTAACTAGACATTGCTCATGTAAAGTTCTTTGATTGAAATGCCATCAAAAGACCCTATTACATATGTAATGTGCCTAGAACCTGTTGTAGCGATAGAATTGCACCCTTGTGGGAGAGTTTTTTAGGCTCTCTCACTTCCAGTTACAAGCATGGGAACAACGTCAGATTGTATCTTGTAGTGAGGTTGAACCTCTGGAGTAAGCCGGTTCCTCTTTGATGCTCACCTAAACTAATGCTCCACAGGGAAAAGGGTTAGAAAGGGGATAAGGGCTCCTAAGAAAGCTGACCAAGCGATGCACCAAAGCTAAAAGGGAAAATCTCACCAGCTTGAACCCACACTGATTCTGTAGAGGATAATACCGACTTGCACAATCTCAAGATCGAGCTGGTTGCATTAGTATTTCATGGAGAAGGTTTCGAAAGCAATGAATGCAAACAGAGATGAGTTCTACGACTCACTGAAAGCTCACGTCAATGGCAGAAATAACACTAAACCAGACCTGTGAACATCCTTGAAAACACCCTAAACAAGGGCAGAAAGGAGGACCATGGATGAGGAAGATTCTCCTTCACACATTATCATAGTGCACAACTCAACAGACATGAATCCAAGGCAAGAGATAGGTAAAGTCCTTTTATTACATCAAGAGGTAGTTCTTACTAGTGCTTGACAGGGTCGAGCCTAATCAAGTTGAGCATATTTTGCAATACCTCAAAAAATGACCTGTCTCCCAAAAATATTAAACAAAATCTAAAAAACTGGGAATCTCTTACAAAATGGAAGACGTGAGATATATATAAAGGGAAGAAGAAGAGCTTGCGGCCGATGGGGAACTTGAGAGAGGAAGTCGTTGATGACTGGAACTGCTACCGTTTGTTGTACTTGAGCTCTTTGCATTCAAAACATGCAACTAATTTTGACCACCGGATGAACCGTCCAAGATCACCGCAAATCTCCTCGAGCCCCTCATGCATTCAAGTCTTCCTCTTCGGAACTGACGGCGCCATACCGGAGGTAGCTGCATGTTCCTGCCAAGCATGAGCGATTTGTCCTTGCATTTAAAGCTCGGCGTGTTCTTTATTGCAATCTGGACTATCTCGGTTGGTCTTTGCATTTTTACTGCTCCACTTAGACGCGTCTAATCCTTGTTTGACCACTTTGCATGTTCTGGAAGTGAGCTGTATGTACTTGTGCCACTTGTCCTTGGTTGATTGGCCCTTTGGATTTGCTGACCATTGACCTTAATGTTCCACGGCCGTTTGCTTTCCACAGACTATTTTCCATAATTTTCCTTTCAGAACTTTCCATTTTACTCATTCGGGCCTCGCACTCCTTGCAACTTACTTCGGACTTCTCATTGCTCATTACTTGCTTTGGAGTTTTCATCTGCAACTCCTTACTCTTCGGGTTTTGTACTGCTCGCGACTTATCCTTTGGGCTTATTTTCTCTGGAACATTTTATTTGCTTATTTCCTTTGGACAAAAAGTCCGAAGGAATTCATTCAGAACCTTTCCAAAATTGCCTTTCGGGCTTTTTTGACAAGGACTTTCCCGAAGGGCAAGAGATCCTTCGGGCTTTCTGCAAATGGTCCTTCTGAAAGGAACATACCCTTCGAAATCTTTGAAAGCTACTCTCGGAACCTTTGAAATGGTCTTTTGGAAAAGTGTTTGGCTCTTTTTGGAGAGAAAGTACCCTTCGAAAATATTTGAATGAACCGTTTCTCCCAAAAATCACCCTTCAGAAAACCCTGTTTGGGCACTTTGCATGAATAACCTTTCGGAAATTTTGAAAGTGCCCTTCGGAAATATTGTTTTGGTCCACTTTCCTGAGAAAAGAACCCTTCGGGAAAGTTGTATAGGGCAACCTGCTTTGACAAGTTCATTTCTTCGGAACCTTTCTTTCGGACAAATTGTCCGAAAGAATTTCATTACTGAGATGGAAACGAAAATCCCGAAAAGAACACTTGGCCGAAAAGAAAAATTTTCCTTCGGAAAAATTGTGTGGACAATTTTTCCAAAGGAAAACCATGAAGTTTAAACCAAAGAAAAGCCGGATGGAAGAAACACACTTAGTTCTTTCAAAGCCCTAAAGAATGAACAAGGACTTAGCCGAATAAAATAACTTTGCACAAACTTTGCACTTAGCCCTTTGGCTTGCAGGCTTGCTTTTGAACATGTTGCTAACCCCTGAACAACCTGCTCAGATCCTTCTCTAGGCCCCTTTGATCCATTTTTTCATCAAACAATGCAAGAGCTTTAGTATGTGGGCAAAAAATGGCCAACATTTCCAGAAACTGTTGTAGTTGAGAATTGCATCCTTGTGGGAGAGTTTTTCAGGGTCTCTCACTCCCAGCTACAAAATGGGAAAAACCCCAGATTGTGGTTATCCTATTGTGGGGTTGAACCTCTGGGTTATGGGCCAGCTCCCTAGGTGTATCATTTAAGCTCTTAGTACGCTGATTCTATGACTTGGGAAAGGGTTTAGAATGGGAAAAGGAAGAAATTAAAACATAAAGAAAAGTGATACACCATAGAATGATAGGCCAACTGCATTAAAACACACACAATTGAATCCAAAAGATCTACCACTCACACAACCCTAACACTAGCTGAGTTTGCATAAATAATTCTTCAAAAAGCTTGTAGAAATGGGCTAAAATATGAAGGAATTGACTCATTCACATCATACATCAGACCTATGACTGATAAACATGACTCAAGACCTGCAAAATCAAATCTATCATGCACAAAGGTGAAGGGAGAGGACAAAAATCAAGGGGAGAACTCCCACCACATGATCCTCATCAAACAAACCATAATACACACAAAGATGCAAGCATAGTAGAAGGTAATCAATCTTATTAACTTCAATAGGCTGTCTCATTACTATATTTGGCAGAGTTTCCCCTTGCCAAAGCATGAAGCATGCCTCTCAACAAGAAATGAGAGGTCTTAAATAGAAAAGGAGAGGGGGAGAAGGGTTCCAAAAAGACTTGAATCCACTTGCAAGCATTCACACTACTCATCCCAATGTAGGAGGAGATATGGGGCTCCTCTTGCCATGCTTTAGCTCCTCAAATTGGCTTTCACTTGCACCTTTCTGCTTCAAAAGGCTTAAAAAAGCTTAAGTTTGCACATTAGAGCACTTTATGTTCTAATTTCAACTTGACTTAATGATGTCATTATCTCATCACTTGGACAAAAGTCTTCAATCCTCTAGAAGCTCTATCTAACTCCTCTCAACTCTCCCCACTTGCATAACACGCCATACTTGACCATTAGCATCTTTTAGAAGATACCCTTGACCATTAGCCTCATCTAGAAGTCACCCTTGACCACTAGCATCATCTAGAAGTCACCCTTGACCACTAGTGGTTAGTGAAGATAACATATTTTGCTTGGGAGAACATAAATTTAATTGAGTCTAATTTCATGTTGACATGTGTCCCTTTTCCTCCTTTGGACACCATTAGACCTGCAAAACATTTCCTTTATCTTGCCTTCCACCATTGGAGACCCCTTGAGAACCTAGGCCACCATGAGATCCTTCACCCTGAAGCTTGCTTATGAGCTAAAATCTTGTTGGAGTCTCCAAAGACTTGAATATGTATTTTGAGGAGGTCTTATTATATCTTTGGGTCATTCCATGGCCATTGATACCCCTGCAACTTTTTTCAAGTCTCTATTAACGGAGGCCAAACCTGCAATTTTTTATTCAGAGGCCCAAAACTCAATTTTCTGAGTGCTAATAGGCAATGATGGATTGAAAGAGCTCATATAATACCATTGGATGACATTTTAGGGGTAGGAGAACCTATACAAACCATTTAAACATATTCTCCTTTGCTTGGAAACATATTAATGACACATGAAACACCTCATTACACCTCTCCAAATGATCAAAACTCATCTTTGCCTTTTATGCCTTGAGGATGCTTGTGGGGATTTAAGCTTGCTGATGTGTTTGCATGTAGTTTGAAGTGTGAACACTATAAAAATGTGTTTAAGAAGCTTAAAACCATCTTACCATGCTTTTCAAACACTTCCCTAAACTTGGAAAACTGAAACACACTTTAAAACTCCAAAAAGTATGCTTGCATGAATAGTGACCATTGTGAGACATAGGGGGGAGTGTGACAAAACAGCGAGCACTTCCCATAATCATATGACACGAGAATTTCTATGGATATAATAGGTCATGAGGACCAAACGTACCAAATTTCAAGTCATTTGGACGTGTACTTTGTCCTGTAGACCCTTTTTACGAAAAATTACCTTGAGCTGCCTGCATGAATCCTTTGTGCCAGAACTTGTCTTTCTTCAAACCTTTACATGAAACCCTTGAATGTGATCACTCCCATAGGACAATATATGTCTCCAACATCATATTCTACGATTATAAAACTTCTCCAAGGCCTAAATTGCTTCTTGGCATCCGGAACTGACAAAACTTCATTTGGTTTCCAATGGCTACCTTCTTGACTGGCAGTGGACTGTGTCAAAACAGTGGGCACTTGCACTCTTGATAGGACTTTTAGGATGGCATGGGATGCTTTGGTATGTCATGGAGACTATACGTACCAAATTTCATGCTTTGACTCAACCTATAGATGTTCCAAAATGGTCAATTTCTCCAAGGCATGCCCCAATGTTGACTGCGATTTGACATAGGCTTGACTGTACCAAAACAACGAATAGTTACCATTGTTAAAAAACTTAGAAATGATGTTGAATAGGTATAATAGGTCATAATGAGCCTCTACACCAAATTTTGTGATTGGATCCTGCATATTTTGCCCTATAGGCCCATTTTGGCAAAAGCTAGTAACACGTCCCTGCATGGTCAAAAATCACAACTGAGTTTTCTTTCTCCTTGCTTTGGTTTTTGCTATAACATGATTATTTTGATTTGAAATGCTCATTGAGATTATCCTTGCATCATTCCACTCTTCATTTCTTTGCCTTCAACCTCCCATGCTTCCTTACGAACCCTGTTTGTATGTATCAACAGTATCTAGGTGTGTGTTTATGCTAAATTGGGCTAAACTGAGCCTCTCTTGGCCTGATAAATGTGTTTACATCATGATAATGGATCTTAGGGATAATCCTGAGCACATTACATCCCATAAATGTCCCCTTTGACTCCTACAATTCTCACTTTAAGACCTGGTTTTGATCAAAAACTCCATTAATGGAGATATGAGAACTTGAAATTTCTCTTTGATAACCCTCCTCTGACATTCTTTGGACCATATGAGCATTGTTCTAAGGTTTATTAATTGTTTTGAATCATCCCAACATGTTTTCAAATTCATCATGCACCTAAAACATCCATTTTCTTGTTGAAGCTCCATATTAGCTTTCCCATGCTCTTTCTGAGACCCTGTTTTGGATTGGGGGAGGTTAAAATGAGTTCTAGGCCTCACCTAGACCTCTTTTTGGATTCATTGGATAGGTATAAATGGGGCAGACCTGGAAAAGTTGTAAATAATCATAAAAACATAACCAATCTCTTAAACAAAAAATAACAAAAAAGTGCAAGCTTGCTGCCCTGTTTTTGCTTTGATGGTGGTTCTTGAGTTCTAGGGGTGAACTAAGGAAACTGAGAGAGGTTTTTGTGTATCATTCATGCCCCCAACTATCCTCCAAATTTCAGGTCCTAACTCCCAAGAAAAGTACTCATGTCACCCCTTTCTCTTCTGGCATTCTAGGCCTCTAGGCTTTCTAAGCCTATAAAACTAAAAAATGGTTTTTTTGTCCTTTGCATGTATGAAAACTCTTGGGACAAGTTTGATTCACCTTGGAGAAGCTTCTATGATGTCCCATGCCAAATTTGAGACCTTGCATTGCAATCTTGGGGTGTGAAGGTCATTTAACACTCAAATCTTTTAAAGTCACTGATTGATCACAGTGAATAAAAGTGCAACTTGGAGGCCCTCAAACAATACTCTCCTTTATTCACACACACCTTATTTTTTGCACAGTTCTTCCCCTATGATAGGGCTACAATATGGTAACATTTGGATGCATCAAATCCCCTTGCAATATTGTTTCATGGCATCAACAAAAGTGCTTGGAACCGGTTTTTGAACTTTTAGGGACCTTGTCTCTGAAATTGAAATTCTCAACTTTGAAGCGGTTTCTCAAGGCTGCCAACTATTCCAATGATTAAAACAAGTTTGTCATGCTATTATTCAATTCCAAAAACCTCAGGAAAGCTTACAAACGTGTCAAATCTTCTTCATGCCCCTGGATGCTCACTCAACTAGGGCTCTGCTCAGCGTCTCACACCACACCAGGACCTCCCTGAATACTGCATTGCATCATCAATTCAGGACCACAAAGGGACTAATCATGGGAGTAGGTTACTGAAAGGTCCAAGAGAGTTGCTTGATCCATCTAGGCAAAAGTTTTGTATGTAGGCCAATTTTTGGCCAACATTTCTAGCGACCTCTTGGGATTGCATGTCCGTGCAACAAATTAGTTGCTTTGTTTGATCCATTGGGCATACAGGGTCACAAGTCTTTCTTTCCCAACTAATATGAAAATGATATAAGGCTGTCTCTTTCTGAAACCCTCCTCCTGAAGCAACAAGGACAACAAAAAATGAAAACAACATTGTGCCCAAGGCACTTAGGGAAGGGAAACACACAACTGAAAAGGATGTGCACAAGGCACTTAGGGAAAACAAAACACAATCTACTATGTACAACCACCCTGAAGATTTATCCTCCTCCTGGATCAACAGGAAAGTTTCTTGGATCACTCCCTTCATGAAATGGGTTATGGTGTGAGAAAGCATGCTTAGGTGTCAATTTAGTTGGTGCCAATCTTACATTGGGCTGCTTGATTTTCAATTTTCTTGACATGCTCTCAAGTGGATGAAAAGGGACAAACATATCTCCAATGTAGACATATTGGTCCAAGTCTTCAAAGCTTGCTTCATGGGTCATAATAGGTGCACTTGCAATTTTCTCACTTGACGGCTCTTTTGAACGTGAAGGTTGACTATCCAGGCTTAGGCAAAAGAGTTAGAATTCATCCCAAAAGGCAGCTTCCTCTTGGTCATTTGTAGGAGGGGTTGTCATTTGAGGCTCTTGATTTGACCAATCTTCTTCAAAACTGAAAACACCAATACTGCGTTCAAGTGACACTTCATCTCGTGATTGATCAACCACTGCAACCTTATTTACCCATGGCTGATTGAAGTGGCACATTTGGCTCTCAGTAGCCTCTTGAGGAGTTTCTACTTCATCCACCACTTCTAGTTCTCTGATTGGGTCACCAAGACTACCTCTAATTACCTTAGTCAACTCATAATTACCTGACAACAACATATAGCTTGCTTCTAACACTTCAAACAAGTCTTTATAGTTACCTTGTTCAACCATTTCTTGCACATTTGAAGCATCATTGAGGACATCTGATTGCAAGTGAACTGCATCAAGCTCTTGAACCTCACCAAGATTTTCTAAGAACTGCTCCATTTCTTTCTCTGGCTCATTTATGATGTCTTTAACACAATCAACTGATTGATTGATTGTTGCAACCATATCAATTTCTTCACCTTGCTCATCTTCATCTTCAACCATACCAAATGGAAGTTCTTGAAACAAATCAAAATCTCTTTTGCTCTTAGCTGCAACCTGAATACACATCTCTTCAAGTATGAAGGCATCAATACTGCCTTCAACTAACTTTACCTCTTGTGATTGATCAACCTTTGCAAACTCATTTTGGTCTTCCATTCCTTCATTCATAGTACCATTCTGAGGGCTTGTTTGTGGCTCTATCATTGCCAACTCATCAAGTCTTTCCTCTTCACCATGGATTGGTATAACAGTGCCCTTATTCAAGAGGGAGATGGTGGGAGGGTGAAAAAGTTCACTTTGCTTGCAGCTTGAGAGAGTGTCTTTCCAACTAGGTACTTTGAGTGGTCTCTTTGGTGGCTCTTGAGGGAGGGAGAAAAAATCTCGAAAATCTTGTAGAGCAAGCTCATTGAGCTGAGCTAACACCTCTTTGTTATTCTGTTCAACCACTAACTCCTCTTGAACAGGTTCTTGGACCACCACAATTGACACCTCTTCTTTATGCCTTTTTGAATTGATTTCCTTGATGGAAATGTGTAAGATATAGCCACCTCCTCTTTCTGAATGGGTATAGGAAAGGGTGGTTTCACAAGAGAGGGCATGACAGTCAGGGTCGAAGGTGTGGGAGAAGATCCATGATGGGATGGTTTCAAACTTTTGAGTGGGAATTGTTGTCAATCTGGAGTTGCGCCCTGAATCGAAGACGTGCATGAAATGGCCAGTCCTCTGTCTGGTTGAAACAATGGGATCTTCTCACGAGGGTGGGTGCCTCAATGGTGAGAAGAACCTCCAGAGAAGGCTGGTTTCTGTAAGATGTATCAATGAGGATCTCTACTCTATGCTGCGGACTACCATGGAAAAGGGAGAAGGAAACTTTATGGGGAAATCCTACTTAATAACGATGATACACCAAAAGATTGATCCACTCTACTTGGAACCTTGAGCACTGAACAAACAAGGGAAAAGGAAGACCTTCGATTTCAATCGACCACTATGCATAAGTATTTTGTGAGAAGGTTCGATCCAATGACCAAAACATGAGGGAAAATGATGGAGAGAGGTCTGATACAAGACACTTTGCAGCCATCTAACATACACTTACAGCTTCAGCAATAAACATAAAAAACACTTAACATGACCTGCATAATATGATAAGCTAGCAACTAGGTACGAATCAAAATTTGGGAAGGTAGAGAAATCTACCACATATGCAAATTGCTGAATGAATATACACTATGCCAACACTTGAAATTTGAAAGTACAATCCTATTGATCGAAGAGGTTACACAACTCACCAATGGCAGTCTGGTCTTGCCAAGAGAGGGATCCAAAAAAATCTAAGGCTGAAAGCCAACTTATAGAGAATTACAAAAGCCAAAGATTGGCATTGAAAAAAAGAAGAGAAGGATCAACTTAGATTAACTCAAGGCTGACTTTGCCTTTCAATAAAAATATGTTTTCCCTTTGGCTTTGCATGAAGCTCCTTGCGCTAGAGGGAGTGGACTTGTCTTTGTTTATTGAAGCGCCCACCTCTCTTTGCATGGAAATCTACGCCAATGTCAATTTTAGCTTCTTCGTGAGCTGCTGGAACGTTTGAAAGTATGAGATGATAATATCATGCATGAAATCCAACACCAATGTCAATTTTAGAACTCTGACTTGATCTGTTGGAAGCCGAGTTGGAACGTTTGATAAGCTGAGTTGGAGCATTTGAACGACTGAGTTGGATGAAGAGAAACGCTAAGTTGGATGAAGAGAAACGTTGAGTTGGACGAAGAGATTATTCTCCTTTGCATTGAAAACTCCTAGTAGATGTGGCGTTTAACAATTAGTCAATTCTAAATCTGGAACGGTCAACTCGACGTCCGAATTTGGAACTCTGGTTGCGCTGTTGGAACGTTACGAGCTTGAGACGGACGAAAGAGCTTGCATGGAAAACCATCTTGCTGAGTGACAGATAAATTCAGGTTGAATTTATTTCTTGGCTATCTATTTTTTGTTTCTATTTCTGTGTATGCGTTGCTTTTGGGTTTATTCCCGCGGACTTATCTTTGGTCTTGGATTTTTCTTTGGATATTTTGTTAGTCTACTTTCCCGTGGACAGTTTGTTTTGCTTTATTTCCCTTCGAATATCTCCTTCGTTGAAATATTTTGAGCAAATTTTTTTTTCAAATTTTCAATTACAATCAACAGATCAATACACAGTCGTTAGGGTTAGCGTTAAACCAAAACGATACTGAAGCAACTCTAACCAGAATGTACACCAGGATTCCAAGGAGGGCAAGGTGTGAGCATTGGTCAGAGGATCTGAATGCAGAAACAGAGCTGGAAGGAACTCTGACCAAGAATGACGCCGATGATGGCGAGCATATGGTTAGAGGATCTTCTACTACTACAAGTACTGAAAAGAAACTCAACACCAAATATGTGCTACCCAATCCAGTATGGAGTTGAGGCGACCATATGGCAGAGTGCTACGAATTACAATGCTAAAAGAAACTCAACACCAAGTATGTGCTACCCAATCCAGTATGGAGTTGAGGCGACCATATGGTGAAGTGCTACGAATTACAATGCTATGAAGGGAAATAAGCAAGAATGCTGAAATACTCGATGTCAAGAATCTGCCTTCCAACCCGAGACGGAATGGGAGCTACCATATGACGGAGATATAAAGTATTACAATGCAGTTTCAGAATATAAGATAAGCATTACAAATCATGATTAAGCAAGATTAAAGAACTGCTGTCAGTACTACTGTCAGCGTACAATATGATAGAGAATTTGCCTGTCAAGAGCATAGAGCTAGAACAATTCAACGAGCATTTAAATAAAGAATTCTCCTTGCTTAATGGAAATACCGAGACTGATTTCTTCTCTCAAAAAACAGATTCAAGATTTTGATCTGTTCAGATTTGCACCTTTAAATGTAAAACCAGCAACCTGAGATCACACTAAAATGGACATATCTCTCACACAATTCATCCAATTGACGTGAAACGAAAAACAAAAGACCCTAATGATGAAGGCGCCCAAGATTGGAACACAAAATAGACCCAAAAGTTTCTATTTAATTTATGCATGAATCCAAAGGCAAACACAGATGGTACGGCCCAGCAAGAGGGGCGATTTGCCTTTAAAAATCACAGCCTTCATTAAAAAATCTACAACTTACAGAAAAGGTTCGCCCTTCACATACAGAGAGATATAGACAATACCCATAATGAATTTTTGTCTTTTTTGACTTATGAATAAAAACACAATCTGCTATGAGGAATATGAATTCCTGAATCTCTCTAATATGCATAAACTGATCTATAAAACCACACACTGATTCCAATGCACAAATCCCACTACAAAACAATCAAACTACACTATCTCACCACTAGTCGCTATCTTTCAAGCGAGAAGCAATGCCAAGCTAGGAGGCTTTCATTCCTCGAAGCAATCCCAAAGTCAATCCGGTAGCATAACATTCCTGTAGCTAAATATGATCCAAATGAGGACCAATGGCTTCCTTTTATAATTTCCAGTTGACCCTTCTCGAAACCCTAATCCTCCAATAGATGGCGTCCCACTTTCCCAAGCAAAACTTTGACTTTATATTATAAACTTTATTTCCTCCTTGAAGTTGGCGCCCAACTTAAGCTTGGATTAAATCTTTAATAAGAATTATAATTAATTCTTTCAATGAGGCACCCACCCCATAAAGAACATCTTTTAAAACAACTTAAAGTGAAGTAGCTAGGCCAAGCGGAAAGTCAATGTTAAAATATAACATTAAAACACGACTTAATTAAAATAATACGACTTATCTCTCCATTTGTGCCCCAAAGCCCAAAAATGAGTAAGCCAACTGATCAGACTGAAATGGAAAGCCAACAGTGCCGAAACCAACAGGACCACTGCTAGAAATAGAATTTACTAAAAATAGTAAATTCCTAAAGATGCTCAGAATGCCAAGAACATATCACTGCGAAGGTCTCTGAAAACTCAGAAAGAATCCGCCATTGAATCAACCAACCTCAAGCAAGAGCATCCTTCAAAACAAGAAACCCTAATTTTACCTTCTGAGTAGCCTACGGGTCTCAGGAATAGGCCAACGGTCACTGGAAAGATCATATGCTCGAGAAGGGGATATTACATTCGTCTTTTATGTTTGCAACTTTTTCAAAGCTTTGGATTTCCTTCAAAATTTATGCTTTTGGTCTATTTCCTTCGGATCTTTGTTCTTGGCTGCATTTGCCTTGGGTTTATTTCCTTGGTCCTGTCTTCGGACTTTCCTGTTATGCCTTTCCCGTGGATTTCCATTAGGCAAATTGCCCGAAGGAATTGACCCTTGTTATTTCCCTCAGGCTTCTGTCCATGCACTTTTTCGCGGCAACTTTTCCGAAGGAATCCTTCGAACTTATGGCTCCTCACCTTTCCTTCGGCCTTTATTTCTTCTCTGCCTCGAGCTATCCCTGTGTGGTCTTTTGAAGGAATTGGACAAAATGTCCGAAGGAATTCCTTCCGATTTTTGTCCTGACCCTGTCACTATCTCGCAGACTTTTGTCTTTTTTGAATTTTTTCGCGGATTTCTTTTTTGCTTTGTGAGCTTTATTTCCCTCGGATTTTTTCCGAATTAATCCTTCAGGCAAAAAGTCCGAAGGAAATCTTTCCTTTGTTTTCTCTTTTGCCTTGTTGGCTTTATTCCACGTGTTTTTTCTTCCTTGTATTTTCTCTGAATTTCTTCGGACTTTTTGTCCTAAGGAATTCCTTCGGACAAAAGTCCGAAGGAATTAGTTTTGTCTTCTTTGGCCATGTCTGAGAATGTCCTTCGGAAAGATTTCAAATGTCTCGACACCGACCAAGTGCCCTCCGCAAGGGCTCGTGTTCTTTTTCTGTGCCATTCGGGAAAGTTGGAATGGTCCTGTCACCGACCAAGTGCCCTCCGCAAGGGCTTTTGTCCTTCATCTGTGCCCTTTTTGGAAAAATTGTAGGGCACCCAGGTTTTTGTAGGGCACCTGGGTTTTTTGCAGGTGTCCTTATTCCTTTGACCATTTTGGATTTTTTGACTTCTCTCTTGGATTTCTTCGGACAAAAAGTCCGAAGGAATTACTCCTTGGCCTTTTTGTTTTTGGCGGACTTTTCTCTTTTGAATTCTCCGAAGTATTCATTCGGACCTTTTTCCGAAGGATATCTTCCCTTTGTTTGTAACTTCCTTCGCTGTAGGCTCTTTCCTTTGTAATTTACTTTGCTGTAGATGGCCCCTTGGGTCACTGTAAATATGCATTTAGGCTTGATTGAACTTTGCAAAAACCTTTTCCTTTTCATTATTCAGTACCCAAAACTGATTCACAAGACAAACTGGCACATAAGACCATCTTCCGAATAGTAAGGTTGACAATTTTGCCCTGTGGGTCAAAAATGTCAACAGGAATGGGTGTAGGGGGTTGATTTGAAACATAGGACTGATTGCACTGAGTCTGCTGATCTTCATAAGACATTAACACACTTTTCGAATTTTGGACCATGCTTCTCAACCACACCTTGTATTCCCCCTCACAAACTGCCCATTGTTTGTCCTCACAAACTGAACACCTGTTCTTGACCATCTGAAGAGAACTCCTTGCCTCTTGTAGAACATGAGTAGGGATGACTGGAGAAAGTTCTAAAGCCCTCCCAATCTCCCTTATCAATTTGCTATAATCTGATAATGCTTGCTTGAATCTTGTCAACCACACCTTGTATTCCCCCTCACAAACTGCCCATTGTTTGTCCTCACAAACTGACCACCTGTTCTTGACCATCTGAAGAGAACTCCTTGCCTCTTGTAGAACATGAGTAGGGATGACTGGAGAAAGTTCTAAAGCCCTCCCAATCTCCCTTATCAATTTGCTATAATCTGATAATGCTTGCTTGAATCTTGTCAATGATGTAACAGGATAAACATAGTCTGGACAAGGGGAATTAGTGGATTGATTTGAATGCATAGGAGGCTGATCTTGGTCATACACAAGGGTGGGAGGAGGGTAAAGACCATGATGGGGATGTTAGGTTGTTTGAGGGCCACTTGGGGAGAACACAAACATTATTAGCTCGATAAGTGTGATGCTGAGGTAGAGAATAAGCATGTTGTTCAAAAGATGGTTGATTATACATACCAGATAATGATAATTAGGCACTTGGACTGCTTAAACCAGCTGATAGGTACTCGGAGTTGCCATTGATGTTTGTTTAATGCCATCAAAAGACCCTGTTACATATGTAATGCGCCTAGAACCTAATCTGAGAATTTGTTTCTATTTCAACATCTCCGTCATCTCACAATCTAGAATGAAGTCTCGCGTGCCTTAGCCTAGTTATTTCTTTTCTAATGATAACTGAAGCATATGGTTTATGTGTGCTATTGTCTCTTTTCCTAAAGGGTATTGGCTCCAATGTTTTACTTCTTGAACCAAGGAAGTCAACTCCTTATCATACATTTGTTAACTAGACATTGCTCATGTAAAGTTCTTTGATTGAAATTCCATTAGAAGATATTGTTACATATGTACTGTGCCTAGCACCTAACCTGAAAATTTGTTTCTTTTTCAACATGCATCTAAAGATTAGGCAGACCTAATGTTGCATCTGATCATATCTTTTGCTTCAGCATTTAGAATGCAGTGTCGTGTGCTGTAGCCTAATTATTTATTTTCTAATGATAACTGGAGCAAGGGGCTCCAGACATGCAAAAAGGATGGACAATTTACTCAGTTAACCTGATGCAAACCACATTTAATCATGGTATGCCAATAAAATGTGGTATGCAAATGATAATTCTTTAGCTCATGAGAGCCTTCTTGGCATGCGTTACATAAATCTTATAATGAAGTGCAAGCATCACTAATATATATAACATTAGAAACTCAACCAAAGACTGTAGATATCATGAGACAATACATGTACTTTATTTAGCTGTTTCAAAATTGTGCGAGGAAGGCATACTGAAGAAAAAACACAGTATCCATATATAATGTGATGAATCTGTGATGTGTGATGTAACTTGTAGATTATCCTGTAGCTACCTCTGCTTTGAAACATGCTGCAGAAGCTGGCCTAAGCGTCAGTCTTCTTTCCCGCATGCGCCTCCCCACCAAACTGCAGAAGCCTTAATTTGTAGAGCAAGTCATTCTTGGGAGAGGA
The DNA here is from genome assembly GCA_037957365.1 of Torreya grandis. Classification (NCBI taxonomy): domain Eukaryota; kingdom Viridiplantae; phylum Streptophyta; class Pinopsida; order Cupressales; family Taxaceae; genus Torreya; species Torreya grandis. The sequence continues at coordinate 571,732 of JARHVA010001419.1, read as the reverse complement.
AAATGGGGGTGATTCTCAGAGCCATTCTCTTTCACAATTATGCTATAGGGTGATAAGATGTCTATCAGGCACTGCTTTGATATTTGTAATTCTGTCTTTTATTTGAGTTTTACAATCAATTAGGACTTTATTACACATCATAAAGGGCTTGAAGGTCCCTTACGATCAATTCTCCTAGCCCATATGGTAGGGGAGGAGGGAGAGCCAATCGAGGCCCATGTCACATTCCTTTCACCAGCTAAGCGTTCACCATTATTTTAGTATTTACAAAGTGCATATGATGAGAACAAAAATATTGTTGCTATTCTCAAAGGAAACTGTGGCACTTCCATCAATTTCTCAAATTTAATACTATTACCTGTGATCAGTAGAAACTGGAATCTGTATTTTTATTAAGGGTGTATTATCATGGTTATTTTAATGATTAACGCTCGTCGAATTTACATTTGACATTCTATATTTTGTTTGTGTCTAGTTCTTCACCTGTCTTCTTTTCTTATTGGATATGCATTTCTGTACACATAATTTATCAAAGTTTTCAGATACTAAGTTAATTACTATGGATTCTGGCAGTCCACGAGGGAAAATGCTTTAGCTTCTTTCACAAAGCTCTCCAGTGGAATTCTTTTATGCACTGATGTGGCAGCACGGGGACTTGATATTCCTGATGTTGACTGGATTGTCCAGGTGGGAATGTTTAGGCTTATATCTGATTTACTCTCCACAATTCAATTGAGCAATGGATACTTTAATGTATGGATTGCAAAAATTCTTAGCTGCAGTAATGTTCTCATGAAAATTTAAAAAAATGTTAAAAATGTAGGCTGAATTATCTCCGTCATCTCTGTGATCTACGTGCCAGCAAAACTATCATTTGGCTGGCATTAGAATATTTGTCATAACAGTTTGCTACATGTTAGCATACAAAGGGTTAAGTAGGGTTGATTCTCATTTGGATTGTTCAGAATTATATGCAATGATATTTGTTCACTGAAGTGAACTTGCTACAATGAGTAGCTTGGTTGCTGGAACCCATTTAAGCGATTGTTGGGTGAGTTAGATGATGTTTCAAACTTCCTTTCCCGTACTTGCTTGCATACATGGACAAGAGATTTTTGTGACGTCTGATATAATGCAGTGGTGGTGCTTATGTATGCTACTAAAAATAGAAACCCTCACCATACCAATAGAAATAAAAAAACCGTAGATCCATTACATGAGCAACACTTGAACAATTCCCTTAAATCCCACAAAGGTTAAATAGAAAGAAGGATTGTTAGTGCTTTGCAGTTTACCTCCAAAGTATGATCTACCAATTGAAATGGAACCCATAGAAGTCCCAAGGGAGTTTAGGACACATACTTGAGCCCTAAAGTCAGGGGCCAGGCGAGAGAGAGAGGGAGGGAGAGGAATCATTAAAAGTAAATGAACAGTATTACACACTCAAAAAAGTAAGTGAACAGTGATATGCACTAACAAGATTCTCATAGGACACATCATATCCACTAGCAAAAGAGATGCTAACATCACATCACAGAAAATCAAACCGATAGATCTTAAAAGCAAAGATTTTAGTCTTAGTGCACTATGAATGTCTGCACCAGTGTCTAATAATCTTGCTTTACACCATATCAATTTCAATCCATCAAGTATAGCGTATAATTTGCAGGACCCACTGTGCACCCAGTCATGCTGTTGGCATCAGGTCTCATCGTGCGCCATGAAGCTATACCCGACTAGGGAGTCTCACTTAGACCACGACTCGTCTTGACACTAATTATGTACAGACAGAGGATATATTTTGACAGGAATTTGCAATATCTTTGTCAGCCTGCACGTAACAAACCAAACAAGCAAGCATGGAACAAAATTGTACAAGCTCACTACTTTTCTGTTGTCAATCTCCATTAGGGGAAATACTATAATGGAAGGAGTTAGGGCTATAATGGACAGGAGATGGATTTTTTGGAACTTCTGTATCTTCATGGTTGGTTGGAACATTACTTTTTGGAATCATTTGGTTGTGTATCGGAGAGTAATAATATTGATCCATGAAATATTTTGCAAGATCTTTGTAATTTCAGAATTTGTAAGAGCCCCTGATCGAGAGGAATTCCAAAAATCAATGAGACCGGAAGATTGAATATTTGGAGGATTAGGTTCAGGGCTAGAATAACCATAATCATAAATATCTAGAGCAGTGTTATTAGGATTATCTTCTGGATCTAACTTATCTGGTTCCACATCACTGTTGAATTCTTCAAGAGATAAATATGATACTGGATCTGGTTGATGCAAAAACCAGAGATTTGCAATCCTTCCTGGTGGTTGATCAATGAAGTACATATTCTAATTTCTCAAATAATCATAAAATATCTGTACACAACAGTTTCTTGTAGACCGAATTGTTAAATCATTTACATCAATAACTCCATGAGAATCATATCTAATTATTGCAACAATGGTTCTATTAAAATGAGATCTAGTCCTATAGTAATATTTGTAGAGACTAGCATCTGGTCGATGATCATTTAGTCGGTATTCAGGTCCACATAGCTGATGAAAAAGCAGAATCCACCATGAACTAGGAGAAACTTCCAATGAATGTTCACACCAAAATCCTATATCAGTAATGCACCATGCACCAATAAGCCAATGGATATAACAAAATCCAATAAACTGCATTTCTAGATGAATAATCCTTAAATCTCGGCAGTATTGATTTAATTCAAAGACTGGAGGTCGACCATTGGTGAATATTCCTCTAGTAAATTCACATTTAGCTAAAACATATTCAAATTGAGTAGCACCTAAAATAGGAGCACACATCTTTGCATGATAAGCTTTCATGAGATGACTCAGATGAGGTAATTCCATACTTCGGAGTTTTGAAGGAAGGTCTGTCCAAGTAGTTTCAGGATTTTGATTAATTCACTTTTAGCTAAAACATATTCAAATTGATTAGCACCAAAAATAGGAGCACACATCTTTGCATAATAAGCTTTCATGAGATGAGGTAATACCATACTTTGGAGTTTTGAAGGAAGGTCTGTCCAAGTAGTTTCAGGATTTTGATTTGCTCTTGCTTCAGCAGCAGCTGAACTTTCTCTTTTTTCAAAATATCTTAGAATTACTTGATTTACCTTCATGAAGCATTTTGGTAAGCATGTCTTGCTTCTGATGTAATTCTGAATCGAGCTGAAGGATACGATTATACCAAATATCATCAATGTTCCATATATCCTTTGGATTGTCAGGAACAATGTCTTCAATCATCAGTTGTATTTGTTCTTCAGATTCTTCTTCAATTGAAACTATAGCTTCCATCTGTATCTTGGAAAATTCTCATGTAAGTGCATTAGGCAAAGAGTTTTTAATACCAGAAACATGTTCTACAATGAATTCATTAGCACACAAATTTTGTTGCCATCTATATAATCTTCCTTTGGGTGATTGGGAATCTACATGGGATGAAAAAAATCCTTTGAGATTCTTATAGTCTGATCTGACAATAAATTTGACTGGCTGAACATAAATTCTAAATGACTTAAGAGCTTGAACGACTTTAGAATATCTTTTTCCATATAATGATAATTAAGCTGAGCTTCATTACATAAACCAGTAACATATCTAACTACAACTTCATTTCCTTTCTTCTGTTTTTATAAAAGCACTGCTCCCCAAAACTTATCTACTGCATTAGTACAAACTATCAATGGACCATCTTGTGGAATTGTCAGTGGTGGTGCAATTTTTTTTTTGGATTGGTGAGGGTTGATGGGCCCCTCGCCCTTTATTAATCAAAACAATGATACAATAAACCATGATCATATCGAAAAATCCACAACGTGCCAACAAATGGGACAAACCCACAAAACGTTAGAAAACCAAAAAAAACCTAAAAAGGGCAAACAACCCATCATGTCACCAAACATAACCATGAGACAAACCCACCGCCCTGGGAGACAATTCCCGTATGCCAAAACACTAGATCCTAAATCAAATAGACTCTATCGAGACGCACCACTCAACCACTACCTAGCCACAACCACCAACAACGAGACCCTCAAGACACTCCCTCACCATCTCTGCTATGGGAGCAGAGTGTCATGGAGGAAGAATCAGGGACATGCCCTTTTTTATTTTTCTTACCCACCACCGTCCAGTCCTCTCTAGCTCCAAAATCTTGCCCTAGAGGGGTGTAAACTTCAATGGCTTTGAAGGGCTGCACACATGCATGAGCAACAACAATATTCTTCACCTCTGAACAACTCGGAGAATTGCCAAGAGTCTTAGGGGCCTTAAGATCCTCTTTCGGAGTAGCTGCCGCCTCCTCTTGCTTGGGCATACTAGGAATACTGGCAGGAAAAAATGTGAGATGCTCGGGAAGGACATTCTTCCACCAAGAGGGCTCCACCTTTCGCTTGGAGCTACGACAGCTCCCGACCAAATGGCCTACTTTGAAACACCTATGGCAACGGAAAGGTAGCCCCTCATAGTTGAGGGTTTGGGACTAACATTGATCCTTGACTTTCTCAACGGTAATTGGAAGATCAAGAGAAGTATCCAAGTAGACTAGAATACAAGCGAAAGTGGTGTGAGAAAAAATTCTAGTAGAATTGTCCAACACCAACAGCTCGCCCAAGGCATTACCAATTGTAGAGAGGCATGAATCAAACTGGAATTGTAGGGGAAGGTGTGACAACTGAACCCAAATGGGCCTAGTAGTGAGAGATTCTGAGAGGGTCAAAAGAAGGGAACCATGGCTTCATGAACAATAGATGGTGATAGTAGGTCCAAGTTTTATCCTGGAAAATCTTGTTACAATATTTAAGGTGTTCAAAAACCACAATGAAAAATCCCTTAGCACAAGGGTAAATCTCCAGACTTTCTTCCATTACTGGTCGCCACGAATCAAAGATCCATTTGTGTAGAGCAGGGAGGCTTGGCCAAAGGCGGTCAAATTTGCAAATGACTCCCCTGGCCACAGACCAGTCCTCATTTTGTAACACCTCCTCAAGCGCCTCGGCCTCAAAGGATACCGAAAGATTGGCCTTTGTTGCACCCAATGGCTTTATCACCGTTTGCTCCAACCTCTCCAACCGAGTTACCGTTTTTGTGAAAGATTTAGAGCCTTTCACAGGTTGAAAACCATGGTTTCCACTTGAAAACCCTATTGCCTCACTAGTCTCACCTTTCAACCCTGCTGCTCCTAGCTCAGCGCCCAACACCTTTTGGTCCACGCTCGCAGTCTTCTCTACCTTAGCCACCACCAAACCTATATCCTTGGCCAAAAAAACCTGCACTGCCCCTAACCCATGCCAACGCACCAACAATCGTCACCTTTGCTCCTGCCATTCCTACCAGGCCTTCTGTCGCTTGGCCATCACGCTAAAACCAAACCCTAGCTGCAGGAGCCTTCATCATTTTATTCCTTATTTGTTTCCAGAGGCAAATGGTTGTTATCTCCAATGGCAATGCATTTTTACAAAGCTTTTAAAAATTTATATAATGGATATATGATTGTGAACCAAGCTGGGGATAAGACTGGAAAGAGACAAGAACTTTATAAGTAACATATTCACAAAGTGATTTTTGATTAAGAAGGCCAACACTCTAATGTGGTACATAAAGTTTTTGCCAATACGTAGCAGGAATTACTTTTGGTCTAGCAACGTTTCTAGAGCATCTTGAATCAATAAGGAAAGTTAAGGTATATGAAGGGGTATCGGGAAGACTGATAATGCCATTTATATACATGCCATCAAGAACAATAAGAGATTGAAAGACAACTTTTGTGGAAGGTTGATCCCATAAGCACACATTTAGAAGATAATCCTGATAACTTTGATCTAGATATTTATGATTATGGTTATACAAGCCCTGAACCTAGTCCTCCAAATATTTGAGGTTTTGGTTTCAGTCACTGTTGGAATTCTTTGTAATATTAGTGTAGATAATATCTCCTAATTCCTAGGAGTAGTTGCACATTTTTTTCTCTTCTTGTGTGTAGCTCAAGAGTCCCGTAGGTAGCTAAATGGACTTCTTGGTAGGTGAAGTGAACAGTGAAATTTTGGCATTAAATTGTAATGTTTTGGTTCCTTTCAACTTGAATTGTGAAATAGAATTTCATTGCCATTCCAAATAATGTTATCTGGCCTGTCATTGGTATCAGAGTACGAATTTAATTAGTCATTTTTTCTATCTCCTCTTTTCTAGCTGTACGGATCTGCACAGATTTAATTACCCAAAAAATTCAGTTGCTAATTTTTTCATTCTCTCTCTTCTTTTCAAGCTACGGTTTGCAGATTATTATTATTTTTTTGTTGGCACTGTGGCAAATTTTAGTGCTAACCTGTGCGTAGATGAAGGTTTGTAGGTTTGGCACATTTTTCTGTATAAAGGATCCACAGATTTCTGAAAGTTAGACGCCAACCTCCTGTTGCAACGATCTGACCTGCATTGGTTTATTTGGCGCCAATATCAAAGTGTCACAGCTGTTATTTTTTCACTGTTTTCTACAACGTGGCATATTCATTGAGCTGCGACCTGCCTGAAGCTGTCATTGTCATCCAATATTGATAAGTTTTCTTGTTTATTCATTCATACAATCAATGTTTAGACTGCGTGGAGATGTCATTGGTATCTTGGCAGCTGCGTTGATGCCATAAAGTACCACGTGGAGCTGAGTGGAGGCATGAAGATAGGTGTGAAGATTTCAAATCTTTGAATAAGTTTTTTTCCAACCCTAGCGCTTCAATAACACAGTGGGCCGTACATTTTATTGTATTCCAATATTGGAATTTTGTCCACATAAGACAAATAAGGAGAGAGGAGGTATATTTTTAAGTTTTTTTTCAAAAAAAAAGCAAATTCTTTTTTTTTTAAAATGTTTTTTTCAAATTTTGAAAAATTTAAATTTGAAAGCATTTAAAATTTTGAGCAATTTTATTAAATTGCCTTGAGCAAGCTACTCTATGCAAAATTGGAAAACAACCAATTTTTGCAAAATCAAGGAGAAATAAGGGGAGCTACTCTTTTTATCCATATGTGTATGTCGAAAAACGTAAATCCAAAAATCAAGAAAAACCAAGTATATTGATGTATGAGGTTTTTTTTTTAAGTCAGTGTTAATGACAAAGCGAATCTTTTTCAACCTTTGCGTATATAGAAAAGGGGACCATTTTGGAGTGATAAGGAACCAATTGGGGTTAAACAAAACTCAAAACCTCCAAAAACTCAAACAAAAATTCAAAATCATGCATTCCATCAAATCCATTGTTGACACTACCTTGACTGGGAAAGACAATTGGCTAGAATGGTCTTGGCAAATGGTGAACACACTCATCTTCAACGATCTATGATTTGATATTTGTGATGGGGCAACACAACTAGCTGAACGAACAGGAATGCAAAGGACATTCAGGGATGGAAGCAGAAAATTCAAAAGGCTTTGGCTTGATGAGGGCATCAGTGGACGGAGATATGTTTCGTCATATACAGGGGTGCAATACACCATGGGAAGCATATTAGAAACTGAAGGATCTATATGACTCCCATTCAGAGTTGGAATTCATCTAGTTGCATATGAAATTGTTCAACCTAGAGTTGAAAGATGGTGATGTGATGAGATTGGCTTCAAAGATACGTGCTATCAAACATGATGTTGAAGCAACAAGGGTCAAAATCAACATATACATGACCGCATTCATAAAAGCCCTTCTTCCTAACTATTCAACCTATTTGGAGTCTCTACAAACAAGCAATCAGTTGAAGACTCACATTTGACTAGTTGGTTGAAAAGATGGCAGAAAGAGAAGAAACATTTGGAAGGAAAACAAAAACCACAAGAGGTGAAAGTGTGTGCTATGTCAAAACAAACTCTTCCAAAACATCAAACAAGGCCACATCTTCCAAAAATGAAGGCAATAACAAGTACAAGGGAAAATGTGGCAAAAATGAAAATCATGGTGGTCAAAATAAAAAACAAAATGATAAACTGGACCTCTATTGTGAACAGTGTGACAGAAAAGGTAGCTATGAGACTCATGAATGTAGAACTCCATTGGAGTAAATTGAAGCATACCGTAAAAAGAAAGAGGGAAATTCAAAGAAATGGTGAAAACAGTCAAACTCAACGCAATTCACCAGTGAATGTGTGTTTTCTAGTACAAATGATGAAGCAAACAATGTCTCGATCAGTTCCTCATGGTTTGATGCTTGGGTTCTTGATACTGGCACCACTCAACATGACTTTTCGAAAAGACTTCTTTGAGGAGTACATTAAAGAAAGATATGGCTCAGTATACCTCGCAGATAGATCAAGTCTGCAACCACAACGAAGAGGTACAATTCGACTCAAGTGTCCAGGACTTCCGGATTACAAACTTGAGAATGTTCTCTACCTTCCTCAATTGAAACGAAACTTGTCCCTAGTGCTCATAAGGCAACAAGACCATTCCATTCTGTTGGATAATGATGATGTCACAATCAAGGGAAAAAGTGACAATGCAGTCATCCTGACTGGATATGAGAAAGGGAAACTACTCAAACTGAAGGGTGAGCCATCAAATTCAAGGAATTATGCTCATTTTGTGGAAGACAAAATGTCTCCAAACATGTTGTGGCATGCTCGATTTGGGCACACTCACTATAACAACATTCGTGTATTGCAAAAGAATGGCATTGTTGGCATGCCTACATTGCCCACAAATCATATGCGAAGTGTGAACCCTGCATCTCACAAGAGAACCGTTTTTGAAGTCACAGTGGAAAGTAGATAGAAAATTGCATCTTGTTCATTCAGACTTGTGTTCTCTTCCAATCCCCTCCGCTGGTGGTCATAAGTACTTCATGCTGTTCATTGATCACTATAGCAGGATGACATGGATATACTTTCTAAAAAAGAAATCAGAAGCCTTCAATACTTTCAAAAAGTTTTGAATAATGATTGAAAATGAAGCACAAACCTGCATCGAGACACTCAAGACAGATAATGGTGGTGGATTCACATCAAAGAAGTTTGAATCCTATCTTGAGCAAAACGAAATCAAACACCATCTCACTTTCAAAAAGTTTTGAATAATGATTGAAAATGAAGCACAAACCTGCATCGAGACACTCAGGACAAATAATGGTGGTGGATTCACATCAAAGAAGTTTGAATCTTATCTTGAGCAATACGGAATCAAACACCATCTTACAGTTCCTCACACTCCACAACAAAATGGAGTAGTTGAAAGAATGAACAAAACTGTGATGAATATGGTTCGTGCAATGTTGTATTTCAAAGGGGCAAATCTACACTTTTGGGCTGAAGCAGCTAAAACAACAGTATACCTTCACAACAGATCACCATCAACAACTCTTGAATCAAAGACTCCATATGAGATGTGGTGTGGTCACCTCCCTTCAGTGCGACATCTTCGGATTTTTGGATTCACTTGTTACGCATTGATTCCAAAGGAGAAGAGAAACAAATTGGACCACGAGTCGAAAATGCATCCATTTGGGATATTCTGATTCCTCCAAGGCATTCAGACTATATGATGAGAAAGAAAAGAAGTTTCTTGTTGCAAGAGAAGTTCTTTTTTGTGAGACTGCAAAGGACAAAGAGCATATTGATCGGCAGTTGAGCCGACTAGACAAATATGCAAAGTTTGATGTCTATAAGGAGAGTGATTTGATTGTTCCAGACAATGAGTGGGGGACAAAAAGTTGGGAATCTATTGATTTTCTATTGTTTCTCGTACATGAGCTTGAAACTCCTCTTGAAGGAGAGAGTGAAACTTCATCAAATATTGAACAAGGGCCAACAGAACAAAGGGCAGATAGTGAACAAACTTCAAAGGACATACTCGAAGCATCTGGAACACATAAAAAGATGCCTAAGTGGGCCACTCAAACACTGAAAGATGTGAGGCTTGATGAAGTTGGGAAAATAGGCACTCGAAGTGCACATGCAACCTCATCTCAACCAAACAATTCTATTGATGAAATTCAGGATATGATTGGAAAACTCACATTGGATGATTCTCTAGAGGAACTCAATGTTGCGTTCGATTCAGAACCAACAGCTTTCAAACAAGTTGAGAAGCTTGACTCTTGGAGAAAACAATGAAAGATGAGCATAATTCACTGGTGAAAAATGGGACTTGAAATCTGGTTGATCCACCATATGGTTGCAAGCCGATTGGCTGCAAGTGGGTCTATCGCAACAAATACAAGGAAGATTACTCACTTGACAAGCACAAAGCAAGGCTTGTCGCAAAGGGGTATGCTCAGAAGGAAGGAATTGACAATAATGAAACCTTTGCACCTACAACAAAATGGACTACCATTCGAACCATGTTGGCTCTGGTAGCTCACAACGGATGGAAAGTTCACCAAATGAATATCAAAACCGCATTTCTGAATGGAGACCTCTAGGAAACTGTGTACATGACACAACCTAACGGTTTTGCAGTAAAGGGACAAGAGCACAAGGTGTGCAAACGTTTGAAACAAGCCCCTTGAGCATGGTATGAAAAACTGGCTGAGCACCTCATGAACGTGAACTTCAAACGTTTTGAGTTTGAAGATGCAACTCTTTTCGTCAAAAAAATTGACAAAACAGTTGTATTTGTGGTGGTGTATGTTGACGATTTGCTCATCACAGGGAACAATGAGCGATACACTGCAAAATTCAAATCAGAGTTGATGAAAAGCTTTGAAATGATTGATTTGGGTTATCTTCATTACTATTTGGGTATTGAAGTAATTCAAAAACCAAAGTATTTCTTCATCATTCAGTAGATGTACGTTGGTGACATTCTGAGCAAGTTCGGAATGGAAGATTGTAAGCCTCTCAGCATGCCCATGGAACAAAATCTCAAATTGACATCTGAAGATTCAATAGATTTGGTTGATGCCACTAAATACAAACAACACATTGGAAGTTTGATTTATGTGACTACTACTCGACCAGATATATCATATGCAGTTGGTGTCCTCGCAAGATTCATGCAGCAACCCAGGGAGAGTCATTGGGTAGCATCACAAAGGGTCCTCATATATCTCAAAGGTACCCAGCATTTTGGGCTCAAATACTCTAGGGCAGGAGACTTCAAACTGGTTGGGTATTCAGATTCCGACTATGCTGGTCATCATGAAGATGGAAAGTCCACCTCGGGTTTTCTAATGAAGTGGGGAACAACAGTTGTCAATTGGAAATCCAAGAAGCAATCAGTGCTGGCAATTTCTTCAGCAGAGAGAATATATGGCCATTTCAGAGGCAACTAGAGAGATCTTGTGGCTCAGAAGGGTTCTTTCAAATTTGCAGTGGCAACAAGCTTCATCAACACCTCTCATGGTTGACAACACTTCTGCAATCTAGATGGCAAAGAATCCAGTTTTTCATGACCGAACCAAGCACATCAATACCAAATTTCATTTGATTCGGCATTATGTGAAAGATGGCAGTGTCAAGTTGCAACATTGCCAGACAACAGAGCAACTAGTAGACATACTGACAAAGGCATTTGGACGAGAAAAATTTGAAAGTTCAGAGGAATGCTTGGTCTGACAATCCCTGTGGATGAAGGGGGGATTGTAATATTAGTGTAGATAATATTTTCTAATTCCTAGGAGTAGTTGCATATTTATTGTCTTCTTGTGTGTAGCTCAAGAGTCCCGTAGGTAGCTGAATGGACTTCTTGGTAGGTGAAGTGAATAGTCAAATTTTGGCTTTAAATTGTAATGTTTTGATTCCTTTCAATTTGAATCGTGAAATAGAATTTCATTGCCATTCCAAATAATGTTATCTGGCCTGTCATTCTTCTCAATCGGGCGCTCCTACAAATTCTAAAACTCACAAAGATCTTGCATAAGATTTTATGGATCAAGAATATTACTCTCCAATACACAACCAAATGGTTTCAAAAATTAATGTTCCAAACAACCACGAAGATACAAAAGATCCAGAAAATCCATCTATGTTATGGTATTTCCCCTAACCGAGATTGACAATGAAAGAGCCATGGGCTTGTGCAATTTTGTTCCATGCTTGTTTGGTTTGTTATGTGAACGCTGACAAAGATATTGCAAATTCTTGTCAAAATATATCTTCTATCTGCACATAATTAGTGTTAGGATGAGTTGTGGTTTGAGTGAGACTATCTAGTTTGGTATGGCTACATGACGCACTATGAGACTTGATATTGACAACATGACTAGGTGGATAGTGGGATATACTTGATGGATTGAAATTGATATGATGTAAAGCAAGCTTCTTAGAAACTGGTGTAGGCGATCATATCTGACTAAGACTAGAATCTTTGATTTTAATATCTATCGGTTTGATTTTGTATGATGTGATGTTGTTAACATCTCTTTTGCTAGTGGATTGTGATGTGTCCTATTGGAATATTGTTAGTACATATTACTGTTCACTTACTTTTGTGAGTACGTGATACTGTTCATTTACTTTTAAGATTCCTCTCTTCCCCTTACATCTATATATTGAACCTCAATAAGTGTTCAAAAGTTTGCATTTGAGTCTGTAAGAAGGGTGAGAACATTAAGAGTTGAGTCTGGTCTTGCTTTATACTATTTTGTTTGATTAATAGAATCTTTTTGTAAGGCATCTCTAGTGTGGGTTTGTATATATGTGTCTGTTTTTTGATCTACGTATGCTCTTCTCTTGCAGCGAACGCTGACCTTGAGAACAAGAAAAGAAATGAGATATTTGTGTTTGTTGTTATCATGTTTTGCCATCTTTAATTGTGTTTGAAAGCCTAGAGACAGAGTAGGTTTTGAGGGAATTTGCTTCCGAGCTTGAGAACTAAATTTACTTAGATCAATTGGTATTGAACTTTTGAGATAAGTCATTAGTTGTTACCCTAAACCTTGATGTGCAAATTTAATTATTGGTAGATTTAGTTGAGGGGGGGAGGGAGAGGGTGCCGTTGACACGAAAGTTGATGTCTCGAAGCTCCAAGAACACTCTCTATTTGAATTGTCTAAATGGTGTGTGTTATAGCAGGAGCAAGGGATGTCATGGAGAACAAAAAGAGGTTGTTGAAGAATCCCTGACTTAGAAGGATAGATCTGCCTATGGCAGCCCCAAAATGCTTGGGAGCATATTGCTTTAGATATAAAATAACATTTCCTCACCACTATGATAGAATCACAACACCTATAGGAGTAAAGGATGCTGGAGAAGATTGTTGGGTGCTATAAGAATGAAAGCATAGTTGCATAGTCCGTCTATGGTAGCCCCAAAACTCTTGGGAGTGAGATGTTTGAGATATTGAATAATATTTCCTCTCGCTATGGTAGAATAACAACACCTATAGGAGGGGTAAAGGATGCTGGAGAAGAGTGTTGGATACTGCAAGAATGAAGGCATAGTTATAGCCTGTTATTAGAAAGGAGTCAACTATGAAGTCATGATGACACAATAGTTGCAAGTTAAGCTTGTAGTAGTTCCCTAATCAGATTTTAGGAGTGATTATTGTTATCTATAGGAATATTTAGGGTTAGGTATGATTTCATCATCCCAAAAAAGAAAGGACAAAGACAAACCTTTTCAAACTAGCAGTTCTAGGCAGAAAAGGGTGTGAACTATGTATGGATCCACAAAAGCTGTGGATTGAGAATATTCCCACATTCCAACAGTGGATCGGTCCATGTATATTCCCTCATATGGGAACATTGGTCTGCGATCCTTCCTTTTTGAGGGAAAATGCCACTTTTAAGTTCCCAAAGTGATGTTGGGGTCAGGTAGTGGATAAACAACAATCAAGCTGTCAACCAAGAGTCTTAAGACCCTTTTAGATGTCATGTGTGGTCAATGGGTGAAACATAGACCAGATTAAGTTTCTAAATGGCACTAACTCAAGTCTTGCATGGGTAGCGATGGAAACTTTATGCAGTAGACGAGGTGTTGCAATATGAATTAGTTATCAAGTTAGGGGAGTTGCTGTTGCTAGGATGTACAAGAGGTGGACTTCTGGACACAAGTGACCATGAACCTAAAAGTTGTTATATGTAAGGAGTCATCATAGGGTCCGATGGGCTTGGTGTTGCCTTTACTGAACTGTGCCAGTACAACACACAATGTAACAGGCTCTTTATATGATGATGTCTTGGTTTTGAGAGTAATATAAGTCCTTTGGTAATTGTTCAAGTTTTATGCATGTGGTCGTGTGTTCAAATCCATCTAGTGTCATATTAAAAAGTAAAGTTCCCCATATGGTAAAGTGCAATATTTTTGTCATGCTCTTATTTTTTCAAGTCACCTTGGTAAAGTTCCAGTTTTCAAAGTCATCTTGATGCCTTGGGGAGTAATACTTTTGTTGAACATAAATGCACAACTTAGTACTCAACAAATCAATATTTCTTTGTCAAGTATTCCATATATTTCTATCACCAAAATGTTTTTGAAGGTGAATTTTTTTGGTTGCCTTGATAAAATGAGTTTCGATGTATTGTTGGCTCAAATATGGTCCGTATATAAGTTTCTTCCTTTCAAGTAAAACAAGTCATTTTTAGGTCGTTAAAAGCCCTATTTTTTTATTTTTCATTTTCTGGTCACAAATTCTCAAGTTCTCTGTTTTTGACTCCCTTGGTGTCATTTTGAGTTGCAATCTAGTTACACAAGTGTCCTAAGTTAGTTTGTTCCAACCCGACTCAAGAATTCATCCTTAGTAAGAAGGTTGATAGAGGCAGGGACATCCAAAAAAGGTAACGAGGGGGGCAAGAAAGTATATGTTTTCTTCTCGAAAATTTATTAATGGGTTGTACTATCCATAGTTTTAAAAATTGCCGAGAAATCACAAAAATCATGTGTTTTGTGACCAGGCAAGAAGCTTGCAGCAAGCAATAAAATCTTGTGATTCTGTACTGCAAACTCGTCAACCGCTGCATAATAGCAGTTAGTGATTAGAAAACAACTTTTTTCACTTTTGCATTCACTTCTATGTGCCTTTTGCTTTGCTAAAACACATTTGATAATTGTCTAGTTGTTGTGAAGTAATTTTGACTAGATTTGAAGGATTTGACAGGGATTTGAGAGCTAAGAGCATTGGGTTTCAGATTTATTCTACATTACCGGATACACCCCTTGGCCCTCGGAGCGAGAGGGGAGCACAGGGGATATACCTAGAAGCGTCCTTGCGTTGCAAATACGCCTTGATATGTCTAGGTGATGTATCTGGGCATACCGCAGCCCAGGGATGCTCCTTGGGCATATCCCCACGCTCCCAAATGTCAAAAACATTTTTTATTTTTATTTTTTTTCAATTTCACCCATTGAAAAGTCAAACATGGACTTCAAAATACAATTAAAAACAAACTAATGTGGATTCCCAACCCTAAAAGCATCATTCACACTCATTTTATCAAAAGCTACGTGAATTGTTTTTTGGGGGCGGATGTTGTACCGCAAATGATATTGCCAAGGGGATTACAAGATGTCACGCCATTACAGTTGTTGGAGGTTTGGATATTCACTTCATCTCCTAACACATTGCACTTTTGTTCACTCTTGGACTTCAAAATACAACTATGGACATCATATTGAAGTTTTTATTTAACTTATTTTGTTTCCTCTATGCATATTATGTGGTTAATTTTACTTATATGGCTATATTTTTAATTTTTTATATATATTTTTGTACGGCTGTATCCCAACGTATCCAACCTTCCCAAAAAAAATCCCCGTATCCCTGTATTTGTTTCTCGTACCCATATCCGTAATGGTAATGTAGGATTTATTTTATATTTTTTAATTTAATTCTCCATTTTTGATTTGTTGTTAGCTTGTAGGGTTTAAGAAGTTTTTTTTTGGTTTTTTTCCCACATTCTATCTCTCTTTGGTAGGTAGCTAGGGTTTTAATCTTCACTTCACTAGGTTTTTTTCTTTGTTTTAAAGGGTTTGTAGTTTTCATTTGCAGTGATATACAAGAATGACATCCTAAGCCTCATGTAGCCATCGCAGGAAGTCCAATGACCTTGCTTGGTGCACAAAGGGTCCAAATTAAAATAACGTGATATGCAATTATTGTGATTTTTTTATGACGAGTCATCAATCGCCTCAAATACCACCTGGCATGAATCTAAGGCTGAAATGAATGCTCTCCTTTATTTCTCTGTGAAGAAAAAAGTTAAAAAAAGGACAATTGCGACATTTGTATCCATGATGAATTCTCCCTTGATTTGGATGAATTATTAGGCTCTTTTATTGTCCGACGGATTTGGGGATGAGGCTCATCCACTAGAGATAGTTCAATCCAAATGACTTTGGCTTCACATGGTTTCTTCATTCGTCGCAAAACTCTTGGTGCACAACCTTCGCTCAAATGTATTGCTTGGAACCGGGCGAAGCATAATGAATTGATGATAGTTGTTACAATTTTTTTGTAATATAACAACATACCATTCAATGTGGTGAGAATTCCATATTGGGAGACATTGGTAATTGCATAGACCGTTGCTGGGAAGGGTTTTAAGGCATCTAGTCCTTATGATTTGAGTGGCCCATTGTTGGAGGAAGCTGTAGAATAATTGTACAGTGATACTTGACTACCAACAACAACATATACAAAATAGAAATTGTACAACATACCATGGCAGAATAGAGTATGAGAATGGTAGCAACTTTGTATTCATAAAAGATGGTTCTCCATACAATTCATGCAGTAGACTACCAACAACAACATATACAAAATAGAAATTGTACAACATACCATGGCAGAATAGAGTATGAGAATGGTAGCAACTTTGTATTCATAAAAGATGGTTCTCCATACAATTCATGCAGTACTAAGATGCCCCGATACAAGTGCCCTTTCCCTAACATACATCATTATATTCGTATGACGAGAAGACCCAATGATTGTTGGTTAGAGACAACTGTCAACTACTGAACTAATGAGATCCTTTACAAAGCTACCTAATACCAACAATACAAACATTAACCACTTAAAAACGTTCGTTATAATTTATAAGATGCGGATAATAATATTGACGGTCTACAGAAGCCATAAAAAATACGTAGGTGATAATTGATGATTAAGCAAGAATATGGTGCAAAGAGGGTTGTAGTATTTTGTGTGATGGGTGGATGGATGGAAGGTATTGCCCTTTGATAAATTTTCTAGTGGCTTCAAGTCCATAGTTGGTGTTCTTGAAGCCCATTGATGCCTCTTGCCAAGTGAAAAATGCAAAGACTTTATGTGATATGTTGAAGGAGATAGTCATGGAAGTGGGTGTGTAGATTATCATGCAAATTGTAATTAACAATGGAAAAAATATGTAGCAACAAGGAAACTTCTTGAAAAGAGGCACCCTCCCCTTTTTTGGAGCCCTTGCTCATTCCATTGCATTGATACCCTACTTTAGGACATAGGAAAATTTTCATGAACAAAATATGTGGTTGAAGAAGCCATAAATATTACCAAATCCATCTACAATCACCCTTGGGTGCTAAGTTTGATAGAAGAGCACACCAATGGAAAGGCATTTGTGCGATTTGGAGTCACACGATTTGCCACAAACTTCATTACGTTATAGAGCATTGTAGCCTCAGTAACATCTCTTAAGTAGATGTTTGTGAGCATACAGTGGTTGGAGTCTCCCTCTTGTAGGAAGGCCGAAGGGGAAAGAGTCATAAAGACCTTTTTTGATGATGTGTTTGTGAAGAGCGCAGAGGATGTCTCTAAGGTAACTGGAAACTTAAGGATAACAAACTTACAAAACAATAAAATCCATTACTTTGTAAGATTGTAAAACTTATAAGTTTTCAATTCATAGAAGTTAGATTTCTAATTTATCATTTATATTTTATTTTTTAGGATTCAAAATTTTCTTAATTTTACTTTGAAAATTTTATGCTATTTTGTTTTAGGTGACACTTTTTGGTTAGAGTTCTATGCTTGGTGATTGGTAAAAAAAATACATTTGGTGCTTTTTATAGGAGGCTATAGCACGCTATTATGAGAATTATAAAACAAAATATGAACCCTTTTGACATATAATTGATCGGAGATGGAATAAACAACTCCACAAATAAACATGCAACAACCTACTTCTTGAACCTCAATTTGTTCTTATCTTATACAACTAAGGCCGATGAGAAGGTTATAAATGACCTAAACACATGCATAGAGAGGATGACCCTTGACAAAGCTTTTAGAGACACAATTCTTGATGAGTTGTAGATTTACAAGGGCGCAAAGGGGAGGCTATTTTCTTTGGCTCATGCATTTGAAGGCAAATGACCCAACAACTAGGTAAAAAAAAATTGAGTCCTTTGATTGTAGTCTCGTTACTTGTACATACTAAATTTCTTAATAAATGCAAACCTAGTGTTATTGCTTCAGAAGTACCTCTTTAGGGAACCTGTTGAAAAACACTCCAATGACAACGGCTTAAGGATACGTAGTCTCTCTCTATTCGGCCAAAGGGGCCATGGGGATGAGTACCCACCTATGAGAGTAATTGCTTGAAATCTGATTTGCTGCTTGATGCTAATCTACCAGTGCACTTATCCCATGAGCTGGAGGCAACAGGTAAATGAGAGGATTTGATGAGAAAACGTGGACAAGCTTCAATAATACATAATACCCACCTGAAAACTGCAACTAATTCGGCATTCGTATCATGCAATTATGGGGGAAAATCCACTGATTGCAGCCATTACTGGAGTTCTAAATGCTTTGGGGAAAACATGTTGTGATTACAATCATCTACGATGAGACAATCAAGAGTAAAACTCATGGAACCGGCAACAATTTATGACTTTCAACAGCCTGAAATGACGAAATTCAAAATCAAACTGCTCTACTAGCAAAGGAGACCACCATAAACAACAAACTTTTCATAAAATTCATTAACTAGTGATATCAAAGGCAAAATGACACTACAAAACAGCTGGAATGCAAGAGATTAAGGGCAGAAAAGGCTTCGTTTCCTTTGAATAAGTTCAAAGCCAGATCAAAAGACTGTTTGTTTATGGCCATCTCATGAGCATTTATAGTGTTTTTGGTTGGAAGCTTCATGAGAAATTTTTACTACATTTATTACAATCCTTCCAAAGGAAATTCACAAGGGTCCAAATACATGCAATTACAAGATGTAGTAGGTGGAGAGAGAGAGAGAGGAGAGAGAGAGAGAGAATTCAATTTGCTTGATGTAGTACCAATAGGAACTTGCACACCTATCTCACATGTGTAAGAGTAACTGCATTAAATGAGGACATATGAAAAAATGATAGGAAGCTGCCAAGTGGATGAGAACAAACAAGTCATGAACATCCTCATTTATTCATCTCAAAACTATCAACGAGCTCTCTTGGAAACACATGTATTAGGACCCTATCTTGGAAATTGTACCATGGAATGTGAGGTAGACTTTACGATGTCAAAAGATAAATTAACCATTTTACATACCCAAAACCCACAATATGACAAAGGCATGGCACAAAAGTACCTTATTGTGACAATAGTGGCTCTACGCGGGGACAACATGATCCATAAAATGCTGAAATCCTAGAACTAACTACAAGACGAGACCTAGGGCATGGCATACAAGGTACGGCAGTGAGAGGCTGTGTATCATTGGACTAACAACAACAAGAAGTTGCGTATTATTTGACCCGAAAAATAAACATGACAATAAAAGATTCAAAAGACTAATAACAACCTACTATGTACAGCCCTGAATTACAAGGTGAGGCAAAGCCTCCTGTTTGAAGAATTTATTTAAGTACTGCCCATTGACGTGCACTCTCAATTGAACTCCTTCAAAATTAGAAAGGTAATAAGTGTTGGGGCCAGCCACCGCAGAGACCCTGAAAGGTCCCAACCACAAACTATCAAATTTCCCATGCTCTTGTTCTCATGCGTATTGTTCCACAAAAGGACAATGTCACCTATGCTGAAAATCCTCCTTCTGGCATGCTGGTCCAATGTTCTTCTTACCTTCTCTTGATTGATCATAAACTTGTTATGAGCCTTTCTTCGTTCTTCATCAAGCTTTACCAGCTGATTTATCCTTGCTTCATATATGTTTGGGTCATCAGACGTGTCTTGGAGGAGCTTGTACAGAGGTAGCTCAAGGTTAGGTGGAAAAATTTCATCCATGTCATATACAAGCTCAAAAGGACTTTTACTTGTTGATTTCTTTAGTATGACACGATCAGCCCACAATGCATATTTCCATAGTCCATTCCACTGCCTTTTGTTATCATTCAAGGTTATTTTCAGATTACGAATGAGGTTCTTATTTGATGATTTACTGAGGCCATTACCTCGAGGATAGTAACTGGCTATGTGAGAGCTTCATTCCATAGCTGCCACAAAAAACAGCCATCTCAATTGATCTAAAGGCCCATCCATTGTCAGTTTACCAGCTTCAATGGGACACCAAGTCTTGTTATAATGTTATCCTTATGAACTTAATCATTGCTATACTGTGGCTGCCCTAATGGGTATGGCTTCAATCCACCTTCTAAAATAGTCGATGGCTGCCACGATCCAAGAATACCTGGCATTAGAGTTCTCTTTGAATTGTCCAATAAGGTCTCAAACCCACATCATGAAAGGACCATCAACAACGACTGGCTGAAGTGGTAAGGCAGCCAGCTTTTCTCTTCCTGCAAAATTTTGACGAGTAAAACAAAACCTGACATATTGGTGCACATCTAAGAATAAAGTGGGCCAATAGCTTGTGGGACCTTGTGAGCTGTTGTATGTGCAGCAAAATGCCGACCACAATAGCCATTATGAAGGTCATGAATCAATTTGTTAGTTTCATCTTTATTTACACATCTTAACAAGATATCATAAGGGCTTTTCCAAAAGAGACCAGCTTGTGTAATACAATACTTGGCACCCTTCAATTTCAAAGATCTCTTTTCAGATTTGCTCATGTTTTCAAGACAGTTAAGATTTTGTAAATAATAAATGATATCAGCATACTAATCATCATGAAGAAGCAACTGAAGTGAACCGTTTCCTTGAACACCAACCTTACTATCATCATCAATCAATTCCAAATCTTTCTTAGTCATGAGCTGTGCCAAGCCTTCTCCCTTGATCAGCTTAGTGGGTTTGATTTCTAAATCAAGCTTTTAATTTTTGGCCATCCATTTGGCCCTTTTCCCATAGAGTTCTTGCTGCACCAACACATCCTTTACAGCTGCATGATGAATATATGCAATGACTTTTGAGGTCCAAATGTAAGGTTTGAAAAATTGTAAAGCTTTGACCAAAGCATAAGCATGCTTCTCAAACAATGTATACCTTGACTAAACATCTTTCAGATCTTTGCTCATGAAAGCGATTGGCTGTTCATCACCCTCATTATTCTTTTCCCATAGAGTTAATGCTGTACCAACACATCCTTTAAAGCTGCATGATGAATGTATGCAATGACTTCTGAGGTCCAAATGTAAGGTTTGAAAAATTGTAAAGCTTTGACCAAAGCGTAAGCACGCTTCTCCAACAATGTATACCTTAAGTAAACATCTTTCAGATCTTTGCTCATGAAGGCGATTGGCTGTTCATCTCCCTCATTATTCTTTGGTAACAAAACAACATTTATGGTGTGTTCCAATGTAAATGAGAAAACATGAAATTAGAGTAGTCAGGTGAAACTAGTACAGGTGCCTCCTAAATAACTTGCTTAAAAAGGCAGATTTGGAAACATTACTCCATGAGAAATGCTCATCTTTCTTCAACAAATCATAAATAAGGAGATAAATCTTTGCAAAATTTGGAACAAACTTTCTAATAAATTCAATTTTACCAAAGAAAGAGCCCAAGCCCTTCTTAGGATGAGGCAATGCATGTCATCAATGGCTCTGACACGTTTAGGATCAACACGAACACCTTCATTGGAGACTATATAACCAAGCAGTTTACTTACCGTTGCACAAAAAATTGGCTTCTTAGGATTTAGGGAGATGCCATACTCCCTACACCATTGGAAAATCTGCCTCAAGTGGTTAAAATGCTTCTAGCTTGTCTTGGAGAACACGGTGATATCATCTTGGTACACCATAATTATCTCATTGATCAAATCTGTGAAGGCTGTATTGCCCTTTGAAATGTAGGCTCAACATTTATGAGTCCAAATGGCATACGTATGTATGTGAATGTATCTGAAAGAGTGGTGAATGCTGTTTTATATCTATCACATAGTTCAACTAAAATCTATTTGTACCGATTGAATCCATCCAACATAGACATCATGGCAGATGTTAAGAGTTAGTGCTCCACTAGAATATTAATAATATGTAAATGAGTTGTTGAGAAACAACTCATATTAGAGTGTGTGATTAAGTAGAGTGAATATAAGTTAGGAGTGTGAGAGAATAATGTACGTGAGAACAAATGGAGATTGTGTGAGAGAAAATAGCAGTTGATGAGATATTATAGGGGTGTGTGATAAGCTTTAGCTCCTAACTTGTAGGAGGTCATAAAGCTATATATTGGAATCACTTGCTAATGAGTAAATATAATGTAATATTTTTGTGTAAACCTGCTACTGAGTTTTCATTTGGTATCAGAGCGATTTGGTCTTATTTTGTGATGGAATAATAAGCATTATGGGGCAGCTTCATTGTTATTCATAGTTGCCCGTTCATAGTTGCCTATGTATGAAACTCATTAGCTTTGTGAAAGAGTTTTTATATGCTAAGATTCCAATAGATTTTTGTATTGTTTAACGTATTCTAGTTTTTAGCGTGTTGTACTTTGACACTTGCGTCCTCATGTATTTTTTTATCAATTGTTCATGTGTAATGCATAACAAGATTTGGCACAGGCTTGTATGTGCACCTTACACCACCAAGTGAGTGTCTTCCAAAATGCAATAATTTCTTCCTATTGAGCACCGAAGATCTTTGACTTTGCCTCAAACTACATTGAATGGTTTTTATTTTGCATCAGATAACTGCATCACCCATACGTTGCATTAGCAAACTCTAAATTGGTTTGCTTAGCTTTGGCTTAGGACATTTGCATCCGTGTTTGCATTGGAGTTTCGAAACCTGCATTCTATTTGGATTTGATCTGCATTGTTTGGCATCGTCTTCAGCTCCATCGTTCATTGCTCTGTTTGCAATCTCCCACCAAGTTCTGACTTGCATCGATATTCTCACATTCATGAATTGGATTCTTTGCTTAAAGTTCACCCTCGACACTGTTTAGCATCCTCCAAACCTGCCACTTATCCTCCAAAAACAATCAAGCATGCGACTTTGATATCAAAAAGGTGTGTTTTTATATACAAGGGCCGCATTCTTTGTGACATTAGTATTTTTTAGTGCAAATAGCTGCTTGGAACATAACATAGCCTGAGTGGCGAATATCGTTTTGTTAAAAACTTCAACTCTTCAACTTCCCAAGGGTTCTAGGGGTCATACCCCAAGTGATAACATTTTTTTACCAGTGGTCAATTTTAAAGTGGAGGCACTTTATAAAGAGGTGATAAATTACACGTGGAGGCAATATTCTTATGGTGGTGATTTATATAGTCACAGTGGTGAAAATTAATAGGGAGGGTATTAGTATTATTTTGAAAAAAATGTAAACAAAAAGGTGTTAAAACGACGTGTTAGAGATTGTGACAAGACAAAATATTAGTGTTGTATTTTTAAGCAAAAAGTCATTTTTTATCTTGGTAAATGGATGCATTATTGGTTGAAATCAACATCCATGATGTTTTCACATTGTGGGGGGGACAGGGCAGGGGAGTTACAAAAATAAACACAATGCGGAAACTATTGAGCTTCAAGTTCCAATCTGCTGAGTAAGCAGTAACACATTGGAGGTCGGAAACAACAAGAGGTTGGAGGACTATCAATGTTTTCTCATCAGCCACTAACAACTGGGTTGCACTGTGATGTGGTGACATCTTTGTTTGCATTTTGTTTTGTGTGGTGTGCTAAAATAAATCCTCTATTCTGTCGACATTTTTGAAAAAACTCATTGTAAAAGAAGCTCACTTTTTGAGGGCAGGAGAAGATTTTGTGGTAAACTCAATATGGATTGTTGTCCAGATAGTTCGGGAGTTATGTATCTTAAAAATTCAGAATTCGAATGTTAAGGAAAGAAGGCTGAGAACTCACTACTTCAACTCAGGAACTACACCTTTACGAGGGTTATAAGACAACTTGACGAAGTTGTACCTGGTGTAAGCAATGTTTTCAGAGAGAAAATTCCTAAGAGAGTGATGTTATCTCCTCTGTTTGCACCAAGGGGGGAGTGTTAGAAATTAATACTCCATTAGAATATTTGTGAGAGTTATTATTGTTGTGAGACATTAGAATATTAGTAATATGTAAATGAGTTGTTGAGAAACAACTCATATTAGGGTGTGTGTGATTAATTGGAGTAAATATAAGTTAGGAGTGTGAGAGAATAATGTACATGAGAATGAGATGGAGATTTTGTGAGAGAAAATAGTGGTTGAGGAGATATTATAGGGATGTGTCATAAGCTTTAGCTCCTAACTTGTAAGAGGTCATAAAGCTCAATATTGGAATCACTTGCTAATGAGTAAATATAATATAATTTTATTGTGTAAAATTTCTACTGAGTTTTCAGCAGATCCAGTTACTTTTTGCAACAAATGCTACATGTTGGGAAGGGGATAACTGTCGTTCAGGGACAGCTGGTTCAGATTTCTAAAATCTACACAAAGTCCGATTTCTCTGTTTTTCTTTCTCATTGGCACCAAGTTTGCTGCCCAAGAAGAATACCTAATTAGCTATATTATTCCACCATGCACTAATTTCTTAATATGTTTTTGAACTATAGGTGCAATGGATGGGTTGATTGGTTTTTGCTTTTGCCTAAAAGGCTTGCCATCAGGGTTAAGGGGGATTGCACAGGTAATGATCTGAGTCTTGTATGTTATCAATTCATCATAACTCCAAGCGAAAATATCTTTGAATTCAACAAACAACTTCCTAAAATTTTCCTTTTCTTCAAGAGAGCAGCCTTTAGAGAGTTTTATCATTTTGGGATCATCCTTCGTGTCTTCGGTTTCATGATTCTTAGCTTGCTTGGGACTGCTCCTCACTTGTGTCAAATATGTTTTCAAGATCAATCAGTTTTCTATGAAGCTTGTTTGTCTTCAGTGGGATCACTTCTCTCTCCTTGAAATTGGTTTGGTAGTTGGCATTAATCCAATCAATACCATGGGCAAAGACGGGCATTGCTCTCATGATTTGACCGATTTTCAGATTCCTACTGACTGCTGTAATCTATTTTCTGATTATGGAATTCCTCTTCAGATTTGAGGATTTTTTTCAATTAGATTATCATCTTCAAAAATCTTCAATGATTGATGTTATCAGGGATAGAAGGCCTAAAAACCATTTCTATTTCATACCTACATGAAGGCATAGTTGGGCATGGTCTGGAATAAGAAGTAGAAGCTGCCATTGCATCAGCCTCTTGGTTGTCCTCTCTTGGAGCAACAATAATATTGAAGGCTAAAAAGTCTTCAATCACGTTCCATACTGCATTCCGGTACTGTTTCAGCCTTGAATGCTTGGTAGCACATTTATTTCTTACTTGGTACACAATCAGATCTGAATCTCCAACAACCGCGAAATACTTTACCCCTGATTGTTTTGCAATATTAATCCCAATTAGTAAAGCTTCTTATTCAGCTAGATTGTTTGTTTGTACAATCAAATTCCAGTCTAAGTGAAAAACGGATGGTAGTGCCATCATATATAGTGTAGACTATTCCAACACCTGCACCTTCCTTTAACTTGGCACCATCAAATTGCATTGACTATGGGTTTTGTAGAGAGTACTGAAGGTTGTCTTTGAATGACAACATGGGTGAAGAGTGAGTTATGTCTTCTCGAGTCATGACCATGAATGTTCCAATATATGTATCAACAACTTGCTGCTGGTGCACTGCTGTAGTGGGATCTTCTACATTGTGAAAAAGCTTTTTATCTCTATACAAGATGATATAGTTTCCATCATGTAACGTGATAGATGCATAGGACCAATCCATTTACACGATGCCCCTAACTGAGTCAACCCACTTCCGTGACAGTAGCATACCCCACTTGGGTGAGCAATCCACTATCACAATGTCCATGTCGATAACACGACCAGGATAGGCCTTTAGTTGGGCTTTGACATCTTTGATAATGCCACAAACCTTGACTTCACATGAATCCATGGCCACTACATTTCCATAAGCCTTAGTTATCTTTAGGCCTAGCTGGTTCATGACTTAAAAGCCGCATAACATTTGTTGTTGCTCCAGAATCCAGCATACAGTTATGCAAAAATTGACCACTAATGATTGAGGAAATGTAGAAAGGAGCCATGTCATCAGCTAAGGCAACTTGGGAAGTTCCCAAATAAATTGTGGGAGCATCTTCATCAAACTCATGTGGCATTTGCTTCATTACAACAGGTGCACTATTCTGTTTTTAAGTATTTGGAAGTAGTTTTTGTGGAACAACAATTATATCAAATCCAAAATCCTTCAAAAACAAAGATTTCAGCTCACTCAATTTAGCTAATTCAATCACTGGAATAGTCATTTTCAACTTGCAGATTTCACTAGACCAATCAAAAGGTGCATTCCATGTACTAGGATCATCTTTCCTATTGTTAACTTCTGGAATTTAGAGATGAATGGCCTAGATGCGAATGGCCTAGATGCCTTTTGTGCTTCTGTCAGATCAGGTAGAATAGGTGGAGAAGAGCAGTTGGAGCCTTGCCCTTCCACTGA
This sequence comes from Torreya grandis, assembly GCA_037957365.1. NCBI lineage: Eukaryota > Viridiplantae > Streptophyta > Pinopsida > Cupressales > Taxaceae > Torreya > Torreya grandis. The sequence continues at coordinate 544,975 of JARHVA010001419.1, read as the reverse complement.
TCTCTTTCGCGCAAACACATAATAGTGGGCTCCTTAGCTAGAATATGCTGATTGGTGGGCACATTTTTTGACTGATTTGACAGAACAATATGTGTATATGGGTTTGAAGCTTGCTGGTTTGACCCCTTTTACTTCCATTATTGTGGAGCTGGCCTAGGCATTTGTCTATTCCTTAGATCAATCTTAGCATGAGTTATGACAGCCTGCTGCATAGCGAATATTTCCTCTTCAGATGGCCTCTGGGAGACCAATTGACCACCACAATTATGGGAAGGACCAACGCCTGCATTTCCTTCAAAAATATTCAAGTGATTTATGGATTCTGCATAAGAGCCCTGCACATTTGAATCAAATGATGCTTGCTGATCTGCATTAGCAGTGAGACTCTTCTGAAGAGCATATCCAACCGGGTTGTGTGGTGCCTGACAAAAGGGGCACCGATGAAATGGAAAAGCCATCTAAGCTATATTCGTAAATGGAAGCTCGGGGTTTTTCTTCTCAGCATTTGGAGTAGGAGGAGATGCTGTTCCCCTGTGTAGTGGAATGAACTTATGCTGTTTTGGTGGTGGGGGCTGATTTGCAGCTGTTAATAAAATTTAGTATTCACATGGTAGTTAGTTATTTACCGTATGGTAAATATTATTTACTTATGGTAAGTTAGTTAATATTATTGTTATGTAACAATAATATATATTAAGAGTTTGTTATAATAGTTTTGTATGTGAGTTTGGTGTGATTCACCCCACTCACCAACTTAGGAGATTGTGAGATATTTATGGGAGGAGTAGTTGGAGCAACCTCTTTGTTTATAGGAGCAACTTCACTATATGTATTTGTTCAATCCATCAAATAAAGTGTGTTGTTAAGATTGACCAAAATTATTTGTGCTTCTGCATATTTGTGAGCCTTCGGCTCTCTCTGAATATGGATGTATTTCTATATTTGGTATCAAAGCAGGTATTGTGAGGCCTCTCTGAGCATTGTGGCTTCCTCCACTCATTTTTTGCCTTCCCCACAACACAGTGACTAGGCAGTGCAGTCCACTTGCTCTTGTCATTGATTTGTCGTTCACCCCTTCTTGCATTCTGTTATTGGTTGAACAGTGAAGATCATGTGTCCTCCCAATGGCTCCACCATTCACTTGCATCCTTCTCTCCACCCTTTCCATTCTATTCGCAGTTGTTTACATCCCATTTTCTTCCCTGTATGCATTCAGAAAATTGAAAAGAAAAAAAGTCACTGAAAAAAAATTGGAAAAAAAAAAATGTCTCTGAAAAAAATATACATATACAGGGTATTTTACATAGGGCTGTACAAACTCTACAACCAGTAAAATTTGATGTGAAGGTTTCAGATCTATTTTAGATAGCCCTGGATCCAATTAGAGACTCGGATCTGCATCATTTTAGATTGGTTGTTTGTTGGTGTATTTCGTTGCATTGTAGTATTGGATTTCTACTTTCAATCCAACAAGTTTGATCTCTACATGGTGGCGGCACCTTTTGTTTCAAAAGTTCGGCATCCATCTCAGCCCTAAATCTCCAGGCTTGGTGACCTCAACACAGTCTTAAAAATAAATAAAAATAAATTGCATTGAGACTTGGACTGCACGATTTGCATTGTGAATGAGATTCATTGGCCACTTACTCTGATCCAACTAAGCATCGTTTAGTCCACAACTGAAATAAGTAAAATTGCCCAGCGTTGCACATGCATATATACCACAACCAATCCACAACTTGACTCGACGAACCTAGTCTAACCTACCTCTTATGGTGGCGGTGGAAGCAAAAGTGTCTTTTAGTTTGTATTGAGTCTTGTTTTAGGTTTTATGTTTTTAATGTTTTTCATTTGATATTTTAGGATTACTTTAAGTATTTAGTTTTGATTTAATAGATCGTGGTTTTATGTTTAGATTAGAATTTAATTTTTAAGTTTTTTATTACAAGTTTTTGGTTTTATGGTATATGTGGTATTTTTTCATTGTAGTTTTTAATTTTATGTTTTGTAATATTTTTATAATATATGTGATGATTAAATTTAGTTTTATTATTATTGTTAAAGATTGTTTTTTTTTTTTGGTGTTATATGTTGTTTATTTTGTTTTTAAGTTTTTATGAATAAACATTGTTTAGAGTTTATTTTATTTTATATTGTATAATGAGTCATTTATGTTTTTTTGTTAAGTTTTTCTTTTAGATTTTAAGATTTTATAATATTTGTTTAGTAATGTTTTATTTTTATTTTTATGAAGTTTTGGTTTGGGTTTAATATAGTTTAGTTTTTAAGTTTGGTTTTTTTTGTCAAGAGTCATCCGTCCAAAATTAATAAAAAGTTAAAAGTGTCTTTTGTGTCTATAATCAAGTCTAACGTGTCATAAATGTCACTTATAGTCTTGAGTTGTCTTTAGAGTTTTGTGTTGAGTCCAATAAAATATGTTTGTCAAAAGTTTTCAAATAAAGCTTATGTAGATAGGCAATTCCAAATTTGAATAAAACATGCAAAGTTGCTCTTCCATGGACATTGACTTGTAATGTACAAAATCTCTCAATGTAAAATCAGACGCATTTTTTGGTGAACATGACGTCCATATTCTAGGGAGGCAATATAGAGATGTGTAGTCATGTGATTCCTCTCCCCATGTGAACACCAAGGGGGGGAATTATAAGAAAATTTAGTATTCACATGGTAGGTAGTTATTTACTGTATGGTAAGTTAATATTATTGTTATGTAACAATAATATATATTAGGAGTTTGTTATAATAGTATTGTATGTGAGTTTGGTGTGATTCACCCAACTCACCAACTTAGGAGATTGCGAGATATTTATGGGAGGAGTAGTTGGAGCAACCTCCTTGTTTATAGGATCAGCTTCACTATATGTATTTGTTCAATCCATTAAATAAAGTGTGTTGTTGAGATTGACCAAAATTATTTGTGATTCTGCACATTTGTGAGCCTTCGGCTCTCTGAATATGGAAGTATTTCTATAGTGGACAACCCTCTTTATTTTCAGATATAGTGGACAACCATCTTTGGATATTAATCACCGATTGCTGAGGTTTTTAACAAGATCAGTTAGATCATCAATTTTAGGAGGCAACAGCTTAACCGAAACCTTACTTATGGTAACCAAGTCACCTTGCTTGACTTTGCCTGCTGGAATCAAGTTAGATTCTATATTGATGGCCACAACATATGCTTGATTCAATGTTTGTGGATTCTTGTTGTTTAATATATATTGAAATCAGTATTGAAAACTTGAAAATAGGAAAACTAAAGCCATAGCATCAATAGAGCTCATTGCAATAGGTACTTTACGAAAAGTCTTATGAAATTTGTTATTAAACTTGTAGATGGATTCACTCTCCTTCCTCTTAATAGAGAGGAGATCCACAAGGAGGAAGTGCTTGTTCTTATTCTCTCCCCAATGTGATAAAAATTCCGTCTTGAATTGAGCCCAATTGTTGATGGACTTTGCAGGCAACCACTTAGACCACTCACGCACGTCACCTTTCAAGGAATTCATGAACAACTTCATGATGACATCTTCATATTCCACATCGAAAATCTTGTAGACAATCTCGAAAACCTTGATATGATTCTTGGCTCTAATTGCACTATTTCCCTCAAAATAAGGGATGTACTTATATATTTTTCAAGTAGAAGATGAGGTCCCCAGCTATACCAACAAAGTTGAGAGGCTGGTAGGGCGCTAGCTGAGTCATTGGGGCAGCAAACAAAGTCCTAGCAGCTGATCCAAAGTCTATGCCAATAGGAGTAACAAAAGAATGACCAACAATTGCAGTACTCACTTGGGAGATGAAAGGTGAAGCTAGTGCCTCAAATGGTCTGACCAACTCTGTGACCCAATCCTAGATAGAACCTCTTGGTGTCCTATCAGCACCATTGGCTGTTTTATGTGACCTTGATTGTCCGCTTATTTTTGGTAGAAAGTCCTATGGAGGCTGCAATCCTGAGGAATGTGCCTATGTATGCCTCCTAGGTGGATGTAGGACGGAGATCGAAGGATAAAGATAGGGCATTGATCTCTTTCCTCAAAATGGAGTTGCTACTTGGAGGGTCTCAACCAAAATGGAAAATCCTCCCAAGGTTTTTTCTAGGGAACCCACAACAAACATTCCCTGACAATGATGCCAAATACTGTTATCGCTTCAAAAGTACCTCTTCAAGAACTTGTTGAAAAAGTACTACAATGACAACGGCTTGGAGATGCACCCCCCCTCTCTATTTGGCCAAAGGGGCCACGGGTAGGAGTACCCACCCATGTGATTAATTGCTTGAAATCTGATTTGCCTCTTGATGCTAATCTACCAGTGGACTTGTCCTATGGGCTTGGAGTCAATAGGGAAACGAGAGGATGGATGACGAAATATGGATAAAGATTTAATAATACATAATACCTGTTGTCAACCTGAAGTTGCACCCTGAATCGAAGACGTGTTGAGATGGCTAATCCTCTCTCCGGTTGAAACGATGGGATCTTCTCACGAGGGTGGGTGCCTCAATGGTGAGAAGAACCTTCAGAGAAGGCTGGTTCCTGTAAGATGTATCAATGGATCTCTACTCTGTGCTGCGAATCTACCATGGAAAAAGGGAGAAAGAAACTTGAAAGGGAAATTCTACCTAATGACGGTGATACACCAAAATGTTGATCCACTCTATTTGGAACCTTGAACACTGAATCAAATAAGGGAAAATGAAGACCTTTGATTTCAATTGATCACTATGTATAAGTATTTCATGAGAAGGTTCGATCCAATGACAAAAAAAGGTGAGGGAAACTAATGGCGAGAGGTCTGATACAAAACATTTTGCAGCCACCTAACATCCACTTACAGCTTCAACAAAAGACATATAAAACACTGAACATGACTTGCATAACATGATGAGCTAGCAACTAGGTACGAATCAAAATTTGGGAAGGGAGAAAAATCTACCACGTATGGAAATTGCTGAATGAATGTACACTATGCCAGCACTTGAAATCTGAAAGTACAGTCCTTTTATTGATTGAAGAGGTTACACAAATCACCAATGGCAGAGTCTGGTCTTACCAAGAGGGATGGATTTTACAAGGCTGAAAAGCCATTAATATAGAAATTTACAACAAGCCAAGAGATTGGCATTGAAAATAGAGAGGGAGTAAACTCAAACCAACTCAGCGTTTACAAAAGTCTATTTCGTCTTGCATGAAAATTCCTTGCGTTGAAAAAAAAAGAAGACGACAAGCTTTAGATGCATGACACCTACGAATAGATGTCTTGACTTGAAAACTAGTCAACTTCAAAACAAGAGTAGTCGAATTCACTCGAACTGCTGAAACGTTTGAAAGTCTCCCGTTTGCATGAAATCAATACAAATGCCAAATTAAGAATTACGCTTGAACCGTCGAAACGTTTCAAGCAAACGAGACAAACGAGAGTGCGTGCATGGAATCTCTGACTGTTTGAAACGTTCAACGCTTTGCCTGTTCATCATGCAAGACAACTCTATTTTCAGAACTGAAGCACGCTTGCTTTCTTAAATGCATTCACTTCGTTGGAGTCACTCATGTTAGTCTGTGCATGATCTTTGTTTATCCTGCCTTTGTCTTTATTCTGTGTTTGTTTTATTCGTTGTTCATGCTTATGTCCATGTTCAGTTCTGCTTTAATCTTTGCTCATGCCTCTTGATCATGCTTAGTTCACTTCGTGTTTTCTCCGGCTTTTCTCGTGTTTTGCTTTCATTCGGGTATCGGGCTTTATTTTAGCTTTCGTCCTTCGGACAAATTGTCCGAAGGAATCTCTATCTCTTCTCTTTCCTGGGCTTGGCATTTCTTTTTCTTTTTTTTGGCTTTGGGTTGCGCCCTTGTCTTTTCTATTGGGTTTTTTGAAACTGTCCTTATTCCTTCGGACAAAAAGTCCGAAGGATTTCGTTTCCTTGCCAATTTTCTCGAATTTATTCTTTTAGGCTCTTATGTCCTGCCCTTTGATTTTCTTCGAACTTTTGTTGACTTCATATTCCCGTGGATTTCTTGTTTGACAATTATTCCGAAGGAGCCTTCTTTGCCTTTGTTTTTTTAATTTTCTTTGGGTTCTTATCCTCCCGAATTTCTTCGAACTTTTTGTCCAAAGGAATTCGTCTCCTTTGGCTATCTTTTCCCCAAAGGGCAAGTGCCCTTCGGGAACTTTGCTTTTGTCCTTTGCTTATGTCTCTGCCCTCTGCAATGGCTTTTGCTTCCCAATAATGCCCTTCGAAACTTTTGAGAGGGTCCTGCCACCGACCAAGTGCCCTTCGCAAGGGCAGTTGTCCTTCAGAAAAATGAATTTTGTCCTTCGAAAAAATGAATTGTCCTTCGAAATTTTGCCAAGGGCTTCTTCGTGCTTGAAGTGTCCCCCACAAGGGCACATACCCTTCGGAGAAATTGTAAATGTCGCTACACGATGCCCAAATGTCCTCCACAAGGGCTATGTCTTCCAGGAGTGCCCTTCGGAAGAATTGAAAAGGTCCACTTCACTGACCAAGTGCCCTCTGCAAGGGCATGTCTGCCTTCAAAAGTGTCCTTTGGAAGAATTGTAGGGCACCCGGGCTTTTTGAAGGGCACTCGGGCTTTTTGTAACTGACCTTATTCCTTCAAACTTTTGTCTTGACTTGAAAACTGGTCTTCTCAATTGTGCTTTTCTCCTTTCTTTCAAACAAAAAGCCCAAAGAAAATAAGCTTTGAATGACTGCCACTTAGTCATTTTTTCGGACTTTTACACAGTCCTTTGAGAGCTCTTTTTCTCGGACAAAATGTCCGAAGAAATAGTCCACCTCTTATATCCAAAAAATTCCTTGGGAAGACAAAACAAATAAACTTACAGCTTGTAAATCTTGGCTGTATTTGTTGCACATTTGGCTGTGATCAAGCAAACTCCTTGGAAACCTCTACATGACTAAACTTCACCTAGCTGTAGATGGCCACTTGGGTGGCTTTAAATGCTCATTTAAGGACCCCAAAAGTGATTCACAAGACAAACTTGGCACCATAGCAAAGTTCCGAAGTGTAGGGGTGACAATAGAAGACACTTTGCAGCCACCTAACATCCACTTATAGCTTCAACAAAAGACATACAGAACACTGAACATGACCTGCATAACATGATGAGCTAGCAACTAGGTACGAATCAGAATTTGGGAAGGGAGAGAAATCTACCACGTATGCAAATTGCCGAATGAATGTACACTATACCAACACTTGAAATTTGAAAGTACAGTCATTCTATTGATTGAAGAGGTTACACAACTCACCAATGGCAGAGTCTGGTCTTACCAAGAGAGGAATGGATTTACAAGGCTGAAAAGCCATTAATATAGAAATTTACAACAAGCCAAGAGATTGGCGTTGAAAATAGAGAGGGAGTAAACTCAAACCAACTTAGCATTTACAAAAGTTTATTTTGTCTTGCATGAAAATTCCTCGTGTTGAAAAAAGAAGACAAGCTTTGGATGCATGACACCTACGAATAGATGTATTGACTTGAAAACTAGTCAACTTCAAAACAAGAGTAGTCGAATTCACTCAAACTACTGAAACGTTTGAAAGTCTCCCCTTTGCATGAAATCAATGCAAATGCTAAATTAAGAATTATGTTTGAACTGCCAGAGCGTTTCGAGCAAACGAGACAAACGAGAGTGCATGCATGGAATCTCTGACTGTTTGAAACATTCAATGCTTTGTCCATTCATCATGCAAGACAACTCTATTTTCAGAACTAAAGCGTGTTTGCTTTCTTAAACGTGTTCACTTCGTTGGAGTCACTCACGTTAGTTTGTGCATGATCTTTGTTTATCCTGTCTTTGTCTTTATTCTGTGTTTGTTTTATTCGTTGTTCATGCTTATGTCCATGTTCAGTTTTACTTTAATCTTTGCTCATGCCTCTTAATCATGCTTAGTTCACTTCGTGTTTTCTCTGGCTTTTCTCGTGTTTTGCTTTAATTCGGGAATCGGGCTTTATTTTAGATTTCGTCCTTCGGACAAATTGTCCGAAGGACTCTCTATCTCTTCTCTTTCTTGGGCTTGGCATTTCTTTTTCTCTTTTTTGGCTTTGGGTTGCGCCCTTGTCTTTTCTATCGGGTTTTTTGAAACCGTCCTTATTCCTTCGGACAAAAAGTCCGAAGGAATTCGTTTCCTTGCCAATTTTCTCGAATTTATTCTTTTAGGCTCTTATGCCCTGCCCTTTGATTTTCTTCGGACTTTTGTTAACTTCATATTCCCGCGGATTTCCTGTTTGACAACTATTCCGAAGGATCCTTCTTTGCCTTTGTTCTTTTTATTTTCTTCGGGTTTTTATCCTCTCGAATTTCTTTGGACTTTTTGTTCGAAGGAATTCCTTCGGACAAAAAGTCCGAAGGAATTCATCTCCTTTGGCTATCTTTTCCCCGAAGGGCACTTGCAAGTGCCCTTCGGGAACTTTGCTTATGTCTCTGCCCTCCGCAAAGGCTTCTGCTTCCCAATAATGCCCTTCAGAACTTTTGAAAGGGTTCTGCCACCAACCAAGTGCCCTCCGTAAGGGCAGGTGTCCTTCGGAAAAATGAATTTTGTCCTTCGGAATTTTGCCAAGGTCTTCTTCGTGCTTGAAGTGTCCCCCACAAGGGCACATACCCTTCGGGGAAATTGTAAATGTCCCTACGCGATGCCTAGATGTCCTCCGCAAGGGCTATGTCTTCCAGGAGTGCCTTTTGGAAGAATTGAAAAGGTCCACTTCACCGACCAAGTGCCCTCCGCAAGGCCATGTCTGCCTTCAAAAGTGTCCTTCGGAAGAATTGTAGGGCACTTGGGCTTTTTTTAGGGCACCCGGGCTTTTTGTAGGTCACCCGGGCTTTTTGAAGGGCACCTGGGCTTTTTGTAATTGTCCCTATTCCTTCGGACTTTTGTCTTGACTTGAAAACCGGTCTTCTCAACTGTACTTTTCTCCTTTCTTTCAGAGAAAAAGCCCGAAGAAAATAAGCCTTGAACGACTACCACGTAGTCATTTTTTCGGACTTTTACACAGTCCTTTGAGAGCTCTTTCTCTCGGACAAAATGTCCGAAGAAATAGTCCACCTCTTGTACCTGAAAAATTCTTGGCTGTATTTGTTGCACATTTGGCTGTAATCAAGCAAGCTCCGTGGAAACCTCTGCATGACTAAACTTCACCTGGCTGTAGATGGCCAATTGGGTGGCTGTAAATGCTCATTTAAGGACCCCAAAACTGATTCACAAGACAAGCTTGGCACCATAGCAAAGTTCTGAAGTGTAGGGGTGACAATTTGCCCTGTGGGGGGCAAAATTGTCAACAATACCCACCTGAAATCTGCAACTTATTCAGCCTTCCTATCATGCAATAATGGGGGAAAATCCATTGATTGCAACCATTACTGAAGTCTTAAATGCAAAGGGGAAAACTTGCTGTGATTACAATCATCTACCATGAGATAATCACGAGTAAAAAGCATGCAACCAAAAACAATTTTCTGACTTTAAACAGCTTGAAATGACTAGAAATTCAAAATCGAACTGCTCTACTAGCAAAGGAAACCACCATAAAACAACAAACTCTTCATAAACTCTCGTAACTAGCGATACCAAAGGCAAAATTACACTACAAAACAGCTGGAATGCAAAAGATTAAGGGTGAAAAACAAACTCATTTCCATTGAATAAGTTCAAACCCAGATCAAAAGGCTGTTAGATTACAGCCATCTCATGAGTACTTATAGCTTTTTTTTTTGGAAGCTTCATGAGGAATTTTCACTACATTTATCACAATCCTTTGAAAGGGGTTTGACAAGGGTCCAAATACATGCAAGTACAAGATGTAGTGTGGAGAAAGAGAGAGAATAGAACCCAATTAGCTGATGTAGTACCAATAGGAACTTGCACACCTACCTCACGTGTTAGAGGAATGATAGTGAGCAAATGATAGGAAGCTGCCAAGTGGATGAGAACAACTGAGTCATCAACATCCTTATTTCTTCGTTTCAAATCCATCAACAAGCTCTCTTGTAAACACATGCATTAGGACCTTGTCTTGGAAATTGCAACATGGAGTGTGAGGTGGGCTTTACAATGGCAAAAGTTCAATTAACCACCCTACCTATCCAATATCCAAAACCCACAAAATGATAAAAAAATATGATACAAAAGTACCTTATTGTGCCAACACCTAGTTGATTTACAAAGTTATTGTTGACGCAGGCGGATTGCACCCTTGATAGGAGACTGAGCTCCTGTCTTCCACGCGCAACAATGGAAACTCCCCTCTTGCCTGTGGGCCTGGCAAAACTGGGGGGAGAGTCTCTAGATAAGGGCTAGCTCCCTTTGATGCATTTGAGTTATTCTAGTAAGTTGCTAATACACACACACACACATATATATAATGGGGGGGGGGTGAAAAGGGAGAAGGATTACTGAAAAACAGAACCTAATCTACGAGGGTGATGCACCAAACAAGTTTGATCTATTCACACTCACACTCTGAACCATAAGAACACAAACATACACTTTAATTGGTAAAAGGCCAGACTGCAGGGAGTTTGACAGGGAGGCTTTAATGGAAACACACAGAAAAAAGACTTACCATAGGCGCTGTAGGAAAATCACATTGTCTAATAACCTCCTTCTGCCTCTGCACTCCAGATACAACTCTTCTTGTCACCTGCAGGGATGGCGCTTTGTATATACCAGGTGTGTTGGTGTCAACCATGTGAAAGCATTTGGAAGCAATGACTGGACACAAGACTAACATTCAGACACACTCAGAGATATATCCAACCAGAATAGAGGTAAAAATGCATATTCTATTGATTCCAGGTGAAAATTGCCAGGGCTTCGCCTTACAATGTGAGATAGATCTCTTTTCAAATGAGAAGTTACTATATATAGAGAGAAGAGAGAAACAAAAGCGCTCCTTTTGGAAAAGACTTTGATGCCCTTTTACAAGTTGGTCCATGTGCGTTGAGAGCATTGGGAAGAGGAAGTCGCTGTTGCTGATATCATCCTTCTAGAAGAGGCCTGCTAGAACCATGCTATGTAATCGCCGATCTTGACTTTGGCGTTTAAAAATTAATGTGAAAACATGGGCCGCGCCTCTTTTTTTGCAAATCAGACTGCTCCCTGAAGGCATTCACGCGGTTTGTCTGCTCATAAATGCAAAGTGGAGAAAACAGGGCACGCCGTTCATTGTTTGCGCCCCTTGATGACCACTTGGCTGGCACTGTGTCAACCGCTGGAGTAACTCCTTGGGTCGACACCTTCCTTTGCCACTTGGACTGTTTTGTCCGTTTCTACACTTTGTCTCTTCGTGGCTTTGTCTTTTCTGGCTCCTTGGGATCTTCTTTTGGCAGGTCGTTGAGTTCATTCGCGGTTTGTCCTTAAGCTTTTTTCAAAATCAACGGTTATTTCACCATCTTAAATTTGATGTATGTGCACCCCTCACTGGGTGTTTGAACTTCCAGCGGCTAGTTCGTCGTGCTCGATTTTGACGTCTTCAGGCCCGTCACCCTCCTTGGCAATTCCTTCGGCTTCCTTGTTTGATCCTTCCCAAAGGGGAAGTGTCCCTTCGGCCTTGGAGAAGTGTCCCTTCATTTTTGGCCGAGAGTCCCCTGCAAGGGTACATGCCCTTCAGGGTCCTTCGGGTTCCTTTTGATAGTCATCCTTCGAACATTTCCTTTGTTTTTTCGCTTATTTCCTCGGGTCTTTTCTCTTCGGTTGGGCTTTTGTTTTTTGGCCATTTTCCCGCGGACAAAATGTCCGCAAGATTTGTCTCGATCACTTCCTTTCCTTCATAATTCTTCTTCGAGTTTTTTTCCCGCGGCTTTTCCCGAATTTCTTCGAACTTTTTGTCCAGAGGAATTCTTTCGAACAAAAGTCCGGAAGAAATCGTTTCTTGCCTTTGCCTTGTCCCCTTTTTTATTTTGCGGGATTTTCTTCCGAAGGATTTCTTCGGACAAAATGTCCGAAGAAATTCTCGTCCTTTGCCTTAAACAAATTTCCGAAGAAAACTTACCCTTTCGGCCTTGTTCACTTTTTGATCTTTTTTCAAGTGTTCCCTGCCCTCCACAAGGGCACTTGGGTCCGGAACTGCCCTCCGCAAGGGCACTTGTCCTTCGGGAGACTCTCTTGAACCTTCTGATTGAACCGTTCCTTTGAACCAACCCATTGAACTGTTGATTGAACCAACAATGGTTCAACGGTTCAACGGTTCAATGGTTCAATGGTGCGTCCTGCTCATTCAATTGACCATTCGAACCACCCACTTCGAACCAACTGGTTGAACCCTTTGATTGAACCATCCAATTGAACTGACTGCTTGAACCAACTCATCGAACTGACTGCTTGAACCAAGCCTTTGAACCAAGCCAATGAACCATTTGATTGAACCAAGCCGATGACCCAAGTTGTTGAACCAACTCTTTGAACTATTTCTTTGAACCAAGTTGTTGAACCAAGCCGACTGAACCAAGCTGTTGAACCAAGCCTTGAACTGACCGAACTGAACTAACTCATTGAACCAATTGAACTGAACCAACTCATTGAACCAATAATGGTTCAAAGTTCAAGTTCAAAATTCTTGGAAAGATCATGCTATTGGGCACCGACGTTGAACCACTGGACTGGTTCCTCCTTTTTGATGCAGGGGCATCACTTGAAGAACTAATTTCTTTGTTTTTCCCTCCATTTTGTTTTGTTTTGCATTTTTTTTGAAATTTTATTTCTAATATTGTTTTAAGCCTGTTAAAAAAAAAACAAAAAAAAAAAACAAAAAAAGAAAAGAAAAAGAAAACCCTGTAGTTTAGTTAGAATCTCCTTATCTTGGGAGTTTGTTTTAGTGCATTTTGGGCAGATTGTTGCGCCCAGCCCAGGTTTGAACAACTTGCTATGTTAAGTTTAAAAGTTTTTTGGTATGCATTCGGATGTTTTTGGGGATGTTAAAAAGAAGAGGATTTTTGTGAGAAACAGGGGAAGGCGATGCAGGAGAGAACAGGGGCGTCTTAGTTTCCCACAAGTCATCTATGTTTTACTAAATTCGAAGCTAAGTATGATTCCTTTGTTTCTTTTTCAATATTAAAATATCAATGCTTAAGCGTTCCAGGTTGGCTGGACCGTAGTTCTTCTTGTTTTGTTGTTAAGATTTCTGAAGCCGCCCCAAAATATGTATTGATGTCTCCAGCCGTTTCCATATAAATATTAAACTGTTTAGAGTTCTCTCTGTATTAAGTGAAGAAGGCTGGCCATATAAAATCTGTTTTGGGCGCTTAAACGTACGCCTGTGTTTATATAAATGGTGTTGGGCCGCTAGACCTCCTGACTGGGTCGTGTAACTTTGCTGGGACGCATTCTACGCCTGGAAAGTAATAGTGACGTGGCATACCATATAAATTCTGCCTTGACAAACTTTGCATTCAGTGTATGAGTATAGAAGTGTGCAGCCGGGTTCACACTAGCATGTTAGATATCCTTGTGCTGTTTGAGTAATAGTGCGCCTGGAAGATGAAAGAAGATACAGTTTAATCCTACCACAATATTTTGACTGTTAATCATTATACAAATGATGCTGGGCGACCAAATATAAGGAATGATTTGTTTATTTGTTTTTTTGTTCTTTGTGAATGGCAATGGAATTCCAGCATCTGTGTGTAATATCAGATGAAGACCTTTAAAATACTATCCAATTTATCTAAGCCGTGGACTCAGTCAGAATATATGCTTTATATCTTCCATATAAAGTTTTTTTCTGTTCATGTTTGAGGATTAATAAAGTGTGAAGAGTGCTGTAAGGTCATCACTTTTGCCGAAAGACTTGTGCAAAAAATCAAAATTGAAACTGGCTCAGAACAGGCAAGGGAAGGAGACCGATTTTGGCCTACTGGACCAAAAATGGTCAACAGTTATAAATGTCTTATTTGCAGATTTGTGGTTGGAAAATTACGGTGCAAAAATGCTGAATCTTTATAGGCTAGCCATTTGTATTGTGTGCCAAGCATGTAGCTCTTTGGTTGTGAAAATTGGAGCATGTTTAAGGCCATTCACATAAAAAAATGCAATAGTTTGGGAACACGTCTCAATGACCTTGTTTTTGTATGATACAATCTTTGTTTTCACATTAAATAGATGGAAGGCTAAGAGAGTCATGATGTAATTGAATTTGTATGGATTGCTAAGGATGTAGAGCCCATGTTTACTAAGGAGAAGATCACAGATTTTGAGAGGGAAGTAGCGGTAGAAGAAGCACAAGTGCAAGCGGAAGCATCAGGAGGAATTGGTGAGGATGATGTGTTTGAGGTTGATTTTGTTCTAGAGACCTTCCACTTCCAAGGTGCAGCCGATGAGTACGAGTCGCTAGAGGGGCAGAGGAATTTGTAAAATATTTTATGAATTTGTAATTTTCTACAATGATGATCAATCCTCGTATGAGATTATGTTATTATGATGGATTGGTGAGAATTGTACTTTGTTTTGGTCTAAAACTAATAGAAAATATCTTGTGTTTTCTACATTCATTTCCTCTACTTTTTAACATTATTTAATTTGTTATTTAAGTTTATTTTATGAATTTATATATTTTTCTTAATTTGCCAAGTTTTGCCAAGTCAAAATTTTGGGATGCAGAGTTTTTGTCGAGTACGAGTTTTTGAACTATGGTACTATTGAACTAAAAAGGCAAGAATGAAAAATATCCTAATGTTTGAGGAAATGTGGGATGTAGTTTTAACCGAGAGAGGCCTGTTGATGATGATGAATGGGATAGTCAAAATTAAAAGGCTCTAGTGATGATGACCTTGTAAGTCAATGATCAAGTTTAGATCCACGCATGTAGTGAAACAAAATTCTAGAGTGTTGTTTCTTGTGTGAGAGTTTTTACACAATAAAAGTGGATGATGAGAAGCTCGAAGAATTCTTGACGAGATTGGCTGATATTGAGAAAAATCTCCTCACTTGATGTCAAGATTGCCAAAGATGAACTGGTCATGATCACACTTTATGCTCCACTAGCATCATGTCAGACTGTTGTAATCCTAATTATTTAGTATAGGCTATCTTCGAGGGGTTGTGTCCCTATTCTCATATTCCCCTTCCTTATATATATATATATATATCAGCTCTCTTCTCATTGCATCACGTTTTATGCTATTTCAATCCATCTATTATATGATCACACTTCATGCTCCACTAGCATCATGTCAGACTGTTATAATCCTAATTATTTAGTCTAGGCTATCTTCGAGGGGTTGTGTCCCTATTCTTATATCAAGAGCCTATGCACATGATCTAAAAAACAATATGAATGGAAACACAAAATCTATATTCCCCCTCCTTATATATATATATATATATATATATATCTCAGCTCTCTTCTCATTGCATCACATTTTATGCTATTTCAATCCATATATTATATATTTTTCATTTGTCTATCCTTTTTGTTCATTACAAGTGGTGTTTAGACTCTAGAGCATAGTTTCGAGCCTTGGAAAAAACTTCTACAAAGAGATCAATGTAATCATGCATCATATTTGCAGATTTGGTGTTAGATTGCAATTCTGATTTTGTTGGTAGATTGGAGTTTTGAATTTGGTCATAATTTTAGTAGCTAAATTTGATAGTTTTTTATTGCAAAATTAAAAGATGCAACCTTCTATAAGGTTACAACATATAGACTTGACAAGATTTATTAGTAAGAATAAAAACAAAAATTTAAAAGAAAGGGGGATATTTAAAATACCTAGCATAAAAACAAGAAAAAATACCAATGATGAATAACACTTAAACTTCAACACATTGTCGAGTAGGTTTAAAAGGACGTTCACATGTACACACCAAAGATATTATCTAGATAGACATACCCTTTCAAAGTCTTTGAATATTTATAATCAAGATGGGAAGATTGATGAACTAGCTGGATTTCTACGACCATGAGGAAACAAAATATAGAGATGAAGATAGTTTGGAGGAGAAGTTTCTTCTTTCTAGTAGAAAGGGAAGAAGGCTTTCAACTAAGGGTAGAAATTTCAGGTGAAGCAGAAAGGGTCTTTTGAAAAAGAACAAGGTTCGAAGAAGAAATTGTCTTGTCACATATCTGGGAAAGGGAATGACACCGAAATATTTTTTTATTGTGTTTAAACCATAGTTCAAAATCTTGGCGATATCTCGGCATTAATTGTGAGATGATTGCAGGATGAGGAACATGAGGATTTATTGTGAAACGAGAAATACCAGTTTTTCAACAATTTTTGCCGAGTAATATTGGCAATTACTCAACGAAAATTGCCGAGAATCCCTATCATCTCGAAAAAAATGAAAATAGAAGTTAAATGCATTTATTACATGGATTTAACACAATTTTTGGAATTCCCAATACATGGTCTTCTGAGTTATCGATATGCGGCTATAACATTGTTCTTACTATTTCATATTCATGGAATCACAACAACAAATTGCACATCATTGTAGGGTTTTATAACGAGATTGGCAAGTCACTGTGTTAAGTGTTTTTCCCAATGGTGTTGACTTTGTTAATTTTTAAGCATTTTTCCCAGCAATGTTCGTGATTCTCAGCAGTGTTGACTTTGTTCACTGTTAAGCATTTTTCCCAGCAATGATTCGTGATTCCATGAATAGTGAATACACAATCGTGCCAAATTGCCAATATGATTCAGGGGCTTGAGATTTAGCCTTTCAATGCCTTGAGGTCGAGATATCGCCAAGATTTTGAACTACTGTAGGAGGATGGAATCTGATTAATGAGCATTTGGTGTATTTTCAAGATTTCTTGTAAGCTTTGCAGAGGCTTAAAACACAATTTTGTAGAATTTGCCATTAATACTCATTGCCTTCAGTTGGGTTGTTCAGAAGTTTAAATGAATGCTTGTAGTTCTTGCACATAGCAAGATATTTATTTTAACTTTGACTTTGAACTTTGTAACTTTGTGCCAAGTTGCCAATTACCAAGGCTTCCATAGTTATCCACACTGCACAACTGAGAGCTAAGAACAGTCTAGTGAGAGCCTACAACATACAACAAAGAGTCAGAAACATGTATTTTTCTTTTTTCTTTCAATTTTCATTATCTTTAATATTTATAATTTCTAATATGGAATTTGAATCATGATCATTGAAATTTGACATCTAGATTCTACTTCTACTTCCTTTAATTAGCACTAACGATTATTTTTAAATTGTAAAACTTTTTTATTTTATTTTATATATAGGGTTTAAGTTTGTTGTTTAAGAATGGCATCAACATCGACATCCGGTTCAACGTCTCATATAAGTCTAAATCCAATGGCCCTGGTTGAAAGCATTGTGAACCGATGAAGAGCAACTGTATAATATGCAACTATTGCGGGATGAAGATGAGTGGAGATGGCCCTGGTTGAAAGCATTGTGAACCGATGAAGAGCAACTGTATAATATGCAACTATTGCGGGATGAAGATGAGTGGAGGTGTTTTTCACCTGAAAAACCACATCGCACGACTATCACAAAATGATGTGGTAGCGTGTAATCAAGCACCCCTTGAGGCTCAAAGAGAGATGGATGCTTGCCTTGCAACTTATGCAGGAAAAAAAGAGGAAAGCTGATGCACTTGCAATCCTAATGAATATGACAGTGAGAGATGATAGTGACATTGAGGGCTCTTCTATTGCCCCAACTCTAGGAGGTCAGGGTCGAGGACGAGGATCATCCACTAAGGATAGTTCGGCTCTTTTTTTTGTTCCTCGAAGTAGCCTTGGGTCACAACCTTCATTGGAAAGTATTGCTTGAAACCAAGAAATGCAAAATGAAGCAAGGATAGCTGCAACAAACTTTTGGTAGTACGACATTCCTTTCAATGTGGAAAAAAGTTCATATTGGAAGAATTCAATCACTACATTGACCATTGTCTGGAAGTAGTTCAAGGCTCCTACCCCTCATGACTTGAGTGGCCCATTGTTGGGGGATTCTGTGAAACATACACAAACCCTTGTAGAAGTCCAAAAAAATATGGCAGAAGAAGGCGTGCACCATTTTATCTGGGTGGACGGATGGGAAAAACCACACACCAATTAACTTTCTAGTGGCTTCAAGTGGGTAGCTAGTCTTCTTGAAGTCAATTGATGCCTTCCATCAAGTAAAAACTGTGAACACTTTGTGTGACATGCTGGATGAGATGGTGATGGAAGTAGGTGTGCAAAATGTTATTCAAGTTGTGACAGACAACACGACTGCATATGTAGCAATAGGCAAACTTCTTTAGGAGAGGCACCTTACACTTTTTTGGACCCTTTGTGCGGCCTATTGCATTGATCTCCTACTCGGGGACATAAAAAAGATCTCATGGGTGAAGAGTGTGATTGATGAGGCAAGAAATATCATCAAGTTCATCTACAATCACACTTGGGTGTTACAATTGATGAGAGAGCACACCAATGTAAAGGAACTTGTGCGATCGGGAGTCACACAATTCACCACAAATTTTCTCACATTGCAGAGCATTGTGGCCTCACAAACATCCTTTAAATAGATGGTGGTGAGTGACTCGTGGGTGGAGTCTTTTTATGCTAAGAAGGCCGAAGGGGAAATGGTCGTGAAGGCTATTTTTGATGATGTGTTTGCAAAGCACATGGAGGAAATCATTTAGGTAACCTTAAACTTAATTATTTTTTTATTTATTATTTTTTTGTTATATATATATTTTTTAATTTTTATTTCAAATTTATGTATTATTTTGTTTTACTTTTAAATGTCAGAGCCTTTGGTTCGAGTTCTCCGGTTGGTGGATGGAGAGAGGAACTCAATGAGTTATTTGTATGAGGCTCTGGATGTGGCGAAGGAGGCCGTAGCCAAATATTATGGGCAAAATCAAAGAAAATATGAATCCATATGGTGCATAATTCATCGGAGATGGAACAAGACGTTCCATTGACATATTCATGTAGCGGCCTACTACTTGAATCCTAAGTTTTTCTATTTTGATTCATTTAAGTCCGATGAATAGGGTTATGGATGGCCTCAATAAATGCATAGAGAGGATGATCCCTGATGATGAGACTAGAGATGCACTTATTGGGGAGCTACAAATTTGCAAGAATGCAATAGAGAGACTCTTTTATTTGACATTATGCATTAAAAGAAGAAACCCCTCTCAGCCAGGTAAAAACAAATTGAGTCATTTGTTTTTTCTTTCTAGTCTCGTTACTCGTAGTCCATAGATACTAGTAATAGACTTCTTTCATTTATTCAAGCCTAGTTGACTTACAAAATTATAAATATCCTATTTGCAAATGTGTGGTGGGAAGATTATGGTGCAAAAACATCAAATCTTCAAAGACTAGCCATCTGCATTTTGTGTCAACTGTGTAGCTCTTTTGAGTGAATCTAATTGAAGCATGTTTGAAGCTATTCACACAAAGAAGCACAACAGGTTGATGATACAACACCTCAACGACCTTGTCTTTGTGCGATACAGTCTTCGTCTTCGCATGAGACAAGTGGAGGGGCAAGAGAAATATGATGCTATTGACTTGGATGAGATTGATCCATATGCCGACTAGATCGCTGATGATGCAGAGCCAGAGCCCATGTTTACAACATAGATCACAAATTTGGAGAGGGAGGCAAAAGAAGCAATAGCATTCGGGGAAGCAAAAGCATCAAGAGGAGTTGGTGAGGATCTTGATGATAAATTTGTTGCCAATTTGTGTTGTAGGAAAGGCCCCACCCCCCACATTTCCCCTTTGAAATGTTTCTGGTATGGAAACACTCTTGGTACAACCCAAAAACATACCAAAAACAACTAGGTACGTCCCAAAAATGTACGGTACCTTTTCGTGACATACCTAAGGTTTTTGGGCGTTTCCAGCAGGAAAAAAAAAGTCAAAGTCAACAAAAAATTAAAATTTTGTAAAACCAGCCTGAACGAGAGTGTAAAAACAAAATAAACATTTAAGTATAAGAAACTATTAGATAGTTTCTTATACTTTAAGTTATATTCTATTTATATACTTTCAAGATGTTTGAGAGTGGTTTTGGACATCTAGGAGCTATAATACAAATTCTAGGTTTTGGAGGATCCTATTGTATTTCAGACTTAGTTAAATTCTAGGGTTTCAGACTTAGCCATATTTTAGGGTTTAAAGATTTCAAAGAGACATCATAGGAGGTATGAAGGCTACATGAAGGGATGTAGGTAGGATAAAATAGTATGAGAACATCTCTCACAAAGTGCCACAAGCCGATCCCACCCCATTCCCTGTGCACCCCTTAAGGCATACACTCTAGGAGATTCAATGCCCTTGCAAGCCCCTACGAGAGAAAGCGTCA
The DNA here is from genome assembly GCA_037957365.1 of Torreya grandis. Classification (NCBI taxonomy): domain Eukaryota; kingdom Viridiplantae; phylum Streptophyta; class Pinopsida; order Cupressales; family Taxaceae; genus Torreya; species Torreya grandis. Next base: position 524,645 of record JARHVA010001419.1, on the reverse strand, counting down.
GTAAATGATAAAGTTGAAAATTAGTGGGAGTGGCATTCATGATATTGAGGGCAATCTAAATGATTTAATCTAGATTTGAATGTACATTTTGTCTTTGAAGTAATGAATGAATGAATACTATACATTTTTAAGTGTTTTATCTTTTATAGACAAATATTTTCATACTATCTATTTTCAAGTGTTTTACTAAAAAAATGAGTAATATGCATTGTTTGTATATATATATATATATATATATATATATATATTAATAATAAAATGTATGGACGTACCCACGGCATTTTCAAAACAAGGTTTTTGAAAAATGGCATTTCTGCATTTCCGAAATGTACGCGTGCCCATACCAGTACTAGTACCAAAAGAACATAGCTGACAATGTTGGCATTAGAGAGGAGGAATTTTTACCTTACACTTCCATGAGGCAGCTGCAACAAACTTCCTCTAGGCATTATAGATAAAATGTGATATGTAATATGTATATTTGATATTTCATATGACTCTTATGAGCATTGCAATTTGTAGTTCTGTACTTTGTAACTTTGTACTCTGTTTTGGTAAAAAGATAATAGAAAATATATCGATGGCATTGGCATTCTTTACATTCATATCTCATGTCATTTAACAATTTTTTACATTTAATTTGAGTTTATTTTATGAATTTATATGTTTTTTGAAGTAGTGATAAAGTTACCGAGATCTGAGTCCCGGCTCAAATTTTGCCTTGCCGAGAACGATATTTTGAACTATGGTTTAAACCATAGTTACGAGTATTGGTGAGTCTTGGTGAGGAATTGCCAAATAATTGGCAGAATTGCCGTGTTTAGTGGTGAGTCTGGGGAGTTTGGTTAGACTCGCAATCGCCATGCGTGGCCTCTACGATGCTTAGTTTTTTTAATTTAAAAAAAAATACCAAAAAAAAAACAATAAAGTAAAAAAAAAAGAAAAAGACACAAACCTAACCTAAAAGCTACTAACACTCGTTCAGTCATTCAAACCTTATTTTCATGAGCCCATTCACTATTTTACTTTCCTCACTCTCATAAACTGTTGTGATTGAATCATTATGTTTCTTTTTTGTTTTTGCTTCAAATGAGCTGATTGTTTGTGTACAAATATTGATTCAACCTAGATAAGAGATGATTAGCAGCAATTTGGACTAATTGAAGTTTGAACTACAAAAATGCCAATATTAAATAACTAGAATACATGTCATTATTGTAGCATAAGATAACTGTCTTGATTCTTGAGTCTAACACTGTTGTATTGGAAAAGGTTAGTCCATGACTCCATGTATTTTATTTGCACAAACATATATTATGCTATAGCCTATAATTATTTTATGCTCGATGTCACTGTTTGTATTTGTTTCAAGTTACAACTCATACTCATAGTTGCAGTATGTTGCATCGTCTCCAATAGCAAGGGAAATACATAGTATGCATTGTACATTCATACATTTTCCTTAGTACTGAAATTTTATTGCAATATTCTACGTTGTAGGAAATGTTCCCCCCTTTTTCTTGTCTAGAAACATTTCTGGTATAAAAACATTGGGGAAACACCCTAGAAATGTTCAAGCATTTCCAAGGGGAATCTGGCTACATTTACATAAGGACATCTAGTTTCTTATACTTTAAGTTATATTATATATATATATATATATATATATATATATATATATATATATATATATATATATATATATATATACTCTCAGGGTGTTTGAGAGTGGTTTCAAACCTCTAGGAGCTATAATGCAAATTCTGGGTTTTGGAGGATCCTATCATGTTTAGTTAGATTTGAGGGTTTCAGGGTTTTAGACTTAGCCACATTTCAGGGTTTAAAGATTTCTAGGAGACATCATAGGAGGTATGAAGGCTACATGAAAGGATGTAGGTAAGATAGATAGAATAGTATGAGAACATCTCTCGCAAAGTGCCACAAGCCAATCCCACCCCATTCCCTGTGCTCCCCTTAAGGCATGCACTCAGGGAGATTAATTACATTGGCGAGCCCCTTCTAGAGAAAGCGTCACTAAATGATTAAGTTGAAAAATAGTGGGAGTGGCATTCATGATTTTGAGGGCAATCTAGATGATTTATTCTAGATTTGAATGTACATTTTGTCTTTGAAGTAATGAATGAAGAATACTATGTATTTTTACGTGTTTTATCTTTTATAGACTAAAAATGAGTATTGTGCATTATTTATATGTATATTGTACGGACGTTTCCATGACGTTTCCAAATCAAGGGTTTTTGAAAATTGGCGTTTCCGCATTTCGGAAACATTCTCGTTTCCATTTCTAGACAACCTAGGCAATATTAAATAACTGGAATGTTTTTATATTGTTGTAACATTGAATTGTCTCATTATAACAATGTTATATCAAAAAATATTTATTCGGACTCCCGTGTTCCATGTCTGAACAAACTGGTTTTGTTAATAGTTTTCTTCCCCTCTAAGATTTGCTATTTTTTAATGATTGTTTAAAATTTGCTGAATCTTGGCCGAGTTTTGTTGCCAAGTCCGAATCCAAGTCAAAATGAGGCTTGCCAAGTCCAAGTATCGTTTTATGGTTTAAACATTGATTAGTGGTCCATGAGTTGTTGATTTGTGATATCTTTGGAATATATGTATATTTTGCGCATGTAAAAGATAATCTCCTCAAGTGGTGTGTGACAATGAAAACCAATAGGGTTGTTAAATTTTATTGTTTTTGAAGGGAGTTCACAGTAAAGCTATTTTATAAATCTGAAAAAGGAAAGGCAACTGTAGCAAGAGAGCTGGAAAGGAAAGGTCCCTTTAAGTTCCATGGTGGCTTGTGCCTTGTGCACCTAGTTGCTTAGACTAAAAAACCCCCCCACACCTCTGTGCTTAGACTATGGGGTGTACATACTGTTACATCTCTTGAATTCAAACTTGTGCCTCTTGGATGGACACACATGCCTTGCACTGTTAGACCCAAGGTGGCATACTATGTTCAATGATGACACTACCCTTAACAATTTCATTGCTAAAGACAACTTTCTTAGCGACAGTGTCCCCAACCCTCACTTCCATGTCGAGGATGACCTTGTCTGACATAGAGATACCACTACATGCAAATCCTCAACCCCATCCAGCCATCCACCGATTTTTTGAGAATGATGACAAATTTTAGAGGGGGTAGATATGGGAATAATTTTTTTTTTTATTGTTGTACATAGTCATAATAAAATAATTGAAGTCAAATGAAAGAGAACAAGAGAGTGCTTTATCCTATGTTATGATGTATGGATTGTTAAATTCTAATTTTTAGTCTAGGGGTAGGTTTCAATGGGATTGTTAAGGTCAACTTTATACCCACAATTTCAACAAAAAATGGAGCAAACCCTTATCTTTTGAGCTAAAATACAAATCTACACATTAAATAGATAGCAGGGTGGGAAACCTGAACATAGAAAAACATGAAGAAAGAGATCTTAAACTTTGAAAATAAATTTCTGTTGAAGCACGAAGATCCGAGATTATATCACTATACAATAAAGAGTTAATATGGTTGGATGCCCTGATATATAAAGACACTAAGAGATGGATTGGAATCCTTGAAAATCAGTCTCTGATAAGGCATTAAGAGTCAAGATGATATCAAGAGAAGTGTGGAACATTTTTCAAAGATCTAGTAATGAAGGAAGAAAATTCGTCAAGTAATGGTCATTGGAAGCAGAACTAACTGCAATATCCATAATGTGATCATGAAGAACCTGCATGTGGTCATATAGATAAATCTGGTCTTATAGGTGTATGTTGGGTGATTCTCAATGGTAATGGAGTACTCCTTGGAGAGACTTGTAAGATAGGTCCCTCTTGGGTGATGCTTTTTTTCTTTTTGATATAATTATATTGTAGTCCCCTGGAGATGTTGGATACAAGGACAAGGACATGGATATCGATTTTGAAATAGGATGCGAGTAAATGAATATGGGTATGACTAATTCAAGTATTGTTAAGCCCTTAACCTACGACACACTCTTCATTTGTATTTGCATTCATTAGTTAATTATTACCTTAGGCCAACTTATCAATATGTAAGTGTGGGATGAATGGGTGTGAACAATGTATTAAAAAACGCGGGTACCCGCGGAAAACTGTTTTTTATAGCCCCCAGGGTAGACGCATGGTTACTAGGCCAAAAACTGTGGGTTTCGTGGGCCGGTTACTTGCCAAAAACCGCAAGTTTTGACCTACTAATCGGTAAAAAACTGGGAACCAAAAAATTAGATAAAAAACCTAAAAGCGATTTCATTTTTCCTTTTTTTTTTCATTTTCATTCCGCCATTGTCGTGTTTGCCCTTTGCTGCTTTGCCATCGAGATTGCGCTGAGGAGTTATACTGGTAAGTTGGAATCTTCTCGTTTTTCCTTATTTTTTATAAATTCTTGCAAAGCCAAAAATGTTATACAATATACTGTTACCTTGCGTGATTGCATCTACCCTATGGACTGTGTAAAAACGTTACTCTGCAGACTGTGTAAAAACTAAAAACGTTAGATTCTTAGACATATATGATAATAGATATTAAATAGAAAAAAACAATAATAAAACATTGTTTTTCTAATAGTTAATAGTAAACTGCAATACACTGCGTGAAATCCGAAATATAGATATTAATAATGACTGTCACTGTCTGTCATAAACTGCAAAGCAATAATAAATATTAAAAACCAATTAGAAAATTAGAAATTAAAATCACGGTAAATAATAAATTAGAAACTTATCACATTTTAATATTTTATTATGTAATATTTATTATTGTTATCTTATAATTTATCTCTCATCTTGCTAGGTTTGAGCTCCAACTTCCAAAGACTGTTTGAAATTGCATATTGAAATATTGACAATGGCATCTGGTTCTCATGGCAATAATCGGTCTAACTCTAAGAAGTCTGATGACCCAACCTGGAAACATTGTGTTGAAGTCCCAGAGCTCAACTCCGTGATATGCAATTATTACGCGTTTAAGATGAGTGCAGGGGTGAATCGCCTCAAGTACCACATAGCATGGATTTTAAGGAACGATGTGCATATATGTGACAAAACGTCACCTGAGGCTCAAATGGAAATGGTTGTTGTCTTGGCAGTTTTTGAAGAGAAAAAAAGAACTATTGATGCACTTGTGGCGATATCAAATAGGGGGGCAACAAGCGCTGAATCTGATGAGTTAGCAGCCTCTGGGACTTCTATTGCCCCAAGGGTGATTCGAGGATGAGCCTCACCTAGTGGAGACAGTGCAAGTTCACATTTACATAGTTTTTTTGTTCTTCGGAATATCCTTGAGGCACAACCTTCACTCGAAGGTACAACTTGGAATAAAGAATTGCATAATGAAGCAAGGGTGGCAGTGACAAATTTTTGGTACTATAACAACATCCCATTCAAAGTGGCGAGAAGCCCATACTGGGAGAAATTGGTAATTGCTTTGACCGTTGCTGGGAAGAGGTTCAAAGCCCCTACTCATGACTTGAGAGTCCACTATTACAGGATGTTGTGAAAGATACAAAGCTCATTGTAGATGAGCAAAGAAGAGTATGGTGCAAGAAGGGTTGCAACATTTTGTCTAATGAGTGGATAGATGGAAGGAACCGCACCTTGATTAATTTTGTAGTGGTTTCAAGTGGACAATTAGTGTTCTTGAAGTCCATGGATGTCTTTGACAAAGTGAAAAATGCACAAACTTTGTGTGATATGTTGGACGAGGTAGTCATAGAGGTGGGTGTGGAGAACGTCATCCAAGTTGTGATCGATAATGCAACAATATATGTAGCAACGGGTGACTTCTTGAGGAGAGACACCTGTCACTTTTTTAGAGCCCATGCTTAGCACATTGCATTGATCTTCTGCTTGAGGACATAGAAAAAATGTTATGGATAAAAAATGTGGTCGAAGAGGCGAGAGATATCACAAAATACATCTACAATCATTTTTGGGTGCTGAGTTTGATGAGAGAGCACACCAACGAAAAAGAGCTAGTGCGATCAGGAGTCACGAGATTTGCTACGCGCTTCATCACATTGCAGCTTCCCTAACATCTCTTAGGTAGATGTTTGTGAGCACATGGTGGATGGAGTCTCCATATAGCAAGAAGGCCAAAAGAGAAAAGGTCAAGAAGACAATTTTTTGTGATGGCTTTGAAAAGACCATGGATGAGGTCATAAAGGTAACTTTGGAATTGACTTTTTTTAGTTATGATTTATTTATTTTTAAATAAACAACTCTAATTTTTCTTAATTTAAATTTTAAAATTATACATTATTTGCTTTTAGGTGTCAGAGCCTTTGGTTAGAGTTCTCCGTTTGGTGGATGGAGAAAAGAATCTGATGGGGTATTTGTATGAGGCCATGGACAGTGCCAAGGAGAGCATAGCAAATTTTTATGGGCGAAATAAAAAAAATATGAGTCCATTTGGGGCCTGATTGATCATAGATGGAACAAGTAGTTCCATCGACATATACATGCAACGACCTACTATTTGAACCCCAAGTTTTTCTTTGCAGATTCATTTAGGGCGGATGAGGAGGTCATGGATGGCCTCAATACATGCATAGAGAGGTTGGTGGTTGAGGAAGTCATTAGAACCCTATTGCAAGAAACGTGACGGCAGAGGACTGTTTCACGTTAAAACGGGAAGAAACGAAAACGTAACAGCAACGGTTTTTTTGACAGCGATTTTTTGTTTCTTTGGAAACCGCAATGCACAGACAGTTTGAGCGGTCATTACCAGGGAAAAATTTACATTAAAATTACCGTATGCCATTGAAATGAATAAAGACAATTTAAATGGTGCATGTTTCAAGGCTTCATGAAGTTTATAATTAAAATCATTCATTAATTAATAAAGACAATTTATTTTTTAAAATGTATACAATCAATTTTTTTAAAAGATTATAATCAAAATCATTCTTTAATTACTAAAAACAATTTATTTTTTAAAATGTATACCATCAATTTTTTAAAAAGATTATATTAAATGAAATATAAAATTTTAGGTAGATTTCAAAAATTATAATAAATATCTATATATTTTTTTTTTACAATTTATATTAATATTTAAAAATTAATGTTGAATAATTAAAAAATTGAAGATGATTTATAAATTTCTTATTTTTCATTTTTCTGAATTAAATTATTTAACTTTATATTAATTTTTTTTGATAAAAAGATTAAAATTTAATAAAATATTAAAACTTTTTAAAGTTAAAATTTATTTATTAAAAATTTATCGAATAAAAAAACTGAAACAAAAAAGGATTCCAATCATCTAAAGAATAAGGTCAAGGAAATAGAAGCACTTGTAACCTTTAATTAAATTGCAATAACAAATTAATTTAAAGTGCATTGAAGCAGAAAAAAAAATAATAATTATTGCAAATGTCCTACTTTCTACCCCAAGATTCCAATCATCTAGAGAAGAAGGTGAAGGAAATAGAAGCACTTGTAATCCTTCAACTTCGAGTGTTGCAGAGCCTATGGAGGACCAACTAGACTATTTTGATGAAATTTGATTTTATACAAGACACTTTTTGCATATATTCTTATTTTAAACACTATTACAATTATTAGATCGTAAGGATAAAAAGATTTGATGTAGACTTATTTTTCTAAAATTCTATAAATTATCTATTGTTTTTTATACAAATTGAAATGTTTTAGTTATGTTTATAGCTTAATTTTAATGATTTCAGAAATTATATATATATATATATATATATATATATATATATATATATATATATATATATATATATATATATATTCTATGCAACCTCCCCTAATACCGTTTTTCGTCACGTTTCCGTTGCGGTCACGTTTCGTTGTTTCTTGTTTCTTGCAACATAGCACTAGAGACATAATTGTGGATGAGCTACAGATTTACAAGAGTGTAGAAGGGAGGCTCTTTTCTTCACCTCTATGCATTCGAAGGAGAACGACCCATCAACCAGGGAAAAAAAACAAACTCAAATTTAGTCGTTTATGCTTGTCATTGTATCATTGTAAATTTGTAATTGATTGTTTGTTGTCATTGTATCATTGTAATGTCATTATTTCTATGTAAATGCACACCTAATTGACTGACAAAGTTATAAATCTCTTGTTGCAGATTTGTGGTGGGAAGATTAAGGTGCAAGGACACCAAATCTTCAAAAATTAGCCATCTGCATCATGTCCCAGCCATGTAGTGCTTCTGGGTGTGAAAGAAATTGGAGCATGTTTGAGGCCATTTACACAAAGAAACGCAATAGGCTGACAACACAACACCTCAATGACCTTGTGTTTGTGCAGTACATTCTTTGCCTCCATGTGAAACAAGTGGAAGGGGCGAATAGTCACGAGGCAATTGACCTTGATGATATTGATCCATACTTAGATTGGATCGTTGAGTCTAATGATGTGCTTCAGAAGCCCATGTTTACCGAGGAGGAGGTCGCAGATTCAGAGAGGGAAGCAGAAGACGCTATGGCCGCAGGGGAAGCATAGGCATTTGGAGGGGTTGGCGAGGATTTGGAGTTGGATGATATGTTTGTGGATGATGTTCTAGTGGAGCAGTCTTTACCTTCCACTTCTACGGGGTAGCAGAGGAGTTGGAGAGAAAGACTTCCATGAGCCATTTTAGTCTTCTTTTTGTTTAAAATAGAGCATTCGACATTTACATTGTACTCTTATTTGCTTAAAAACTAATATAAAGCATGTTTATGACTCTGAGTTATGTGTTCTCTAAATCTCTACAATCATTTCTCTAAATTCGTTTCATTTTTTTATGTATTTCACTGTATTTTATGAATTTATATATATTTTTAAAGTAATGATAAAAGTGCCGAGTTCTGAGTATGAGTCACAATTTTTGGTTGTCGAGTAACCACGGTTCCCATTTTTTTCTACTATGCGTGTGACTCTCCCCATTCATTCTACATATAGATATGAGTGTGGCTCACTCAAAGCAAGTTATATGTGAGTTATATTTTATTGTAAGGATTTGGAGGTTGCCCACTCGAAGTGGCTTATCATATATTTTGTTATATTTTAGTTATATTGTGATTTATTACTTTAATTGTGAAGAAAGTTCATTACAAGTGTACCAGAGCATTGATTTGGGCATAGAATTTTGTTTCCACTATATCTCTCAATCCAATTTGATTTTTTCAGTAATTTTTTTATTGGAGTTGGACCATCATATAAGGCATCCATAGTAAAAATTTTGAGATTTTAAGATCAGTTTTACAGGAGTTATCACCTTTTTATTGTTTTTCATAAAATTTCTCTATACTCCATAATTTAAGGATTTTTTTCTGATTTTATTTTCTTATCTTTTCGTGTTTTCATATTTGAGGCTAACATTGTTTCCAAACCCCTGGTCAGAGTCAGGTCAATAGTGAAAATCAAGTTCGACATTGACAACCCTGTTTATAGCAGGACTGCAGACTAGGGGCAGGGGAAAGGGTGCTGAAACTCTAGGGAAAACTCTTAGAAAAGAAGATTTGGAGTCAAAAGGTGGATCTATGGTTACGGGATTTTTTACAACTAATCATCAAGTGAGTCATCTTGAGTACGATATGCAAGGCATACAAACTAGTATGCAAGGGTTGCAATCGAAGATGACGAATAAAGTAGATCAGATCAATCAGTGCTTAGATGATCTCATAAACAAACTTGGTACAAATATGAATGTTTTTCAACATCCTCAAAATCAACCAAAAATCATTAATACTCAGGCCAATCAAGATAGATCTTTGGGTCCAAATATTTCACAACCGAACCTGGGTGGATCTTCGAGCCACTGCATGTAAGACACATGAATCTTTAAGTCGAAATGCGGAAGTTTGATGGGAGGGATCCCTTTGGATCAACCAAATAGAGAATTTTTTTGATGTACATCGGATCTCATGTGGACAAAAGGTGGTTATGGCATCCTTTCATTTGGAGCCAGAGCAGTTTATTTGGTATCGATGGCTTTGCACTCAAAAGAAAAAGAAGGGTCTCACTGTTACTTGGTCAATGTTCACAGATGAGATACAAATGCACTTTAGTCAATTAACAAAGCTACGACAATCAAGTTCAGTCAAAGACTATATTCAACAATTTCAGAACTTATCTTTGAGGGTGGATGATATCTCAGATGACAACATGAATGATCTCTTCTTGGGTGGTCTCAAGGATACAATCCAACTAGATGTTCGAATGTTTAATTCAAGCATTGTATCTGAATCCATGGTATTTGCTCGTAGGGCAGAGGAAATAGATATGATCAACCAAAGGGATTTCACTACTACTGAAGAGTGTTTGGGTCCCGCACAAATCTTCCCTCAACCTACAATCTTGACTCCTCACCAAATTACGGAGAAACGGGCAAAAGGATTATGTTTCAATTTTGATAGCAAATGGAGCAAAGGTCATAAGTGTGTTGAGAAAAAAATTGTCGACATTGCAGGGGCTAATGATGATGAAGCTGATGCGACCAAATACAGTAAAGAGGAAGACGTGCCCAACTCGGATTTCGGTAACATTTCTACAACACCATTTAGAGTTGTTCAACATTGAGGGCAACATTGTTTTGAAGCGAGGGGGCATGTTAAGCCCTTAACCTATGACACACTCTTCATTTGTATTTGCATTCATTAGTTAATTATTACTTTAGGCCGACTTATCAATATGTAAGTGTGGGATGAATGGGTGTGACTCTCCCCATTCATTCTATATATAGGGATGAGTGTGGCTCACTCAAAGTAGGTTATATGTGAGTTATATCTTATTGTAAGGATTTGGAGGTTGCCCCCTCGAAGTGGCTTATCATATATTCTGTTATATATCAGTGATATTGTAATTTATTACTTTAATTGTGAAGAAAGTTCATTACTAGTCTCTAGGAGATGTGGGTATGTTGGGTGATCGGTTTCTCAATGGCATTGTAGTACTTCCTGGAGAGACTTCGTATGGTAGGTCCCTACTGGGTGACACTTTCTTTCTTTCTAATATAATTAAATTGTAGTCATCTGGAGATGTTGGATACAAGGACGGGGACATGGATGCCATTTTGAAATAGGGTGCGAGTATATGAATATGGGTACGACTAATTCAAGTATAGTCTCTAGAAGATGTGGGTATGTGTACAAATAACAAGCTCCTTGATGTTTGTCCCCAAACCCGAGTTTCCTGGTGACTATGGACTCTAAACTTAGTGAGGTTTTATTACACTAAGCAATTGCTCATAAGCATTTTTTATTAATGGTTTAGAGAAAATCACCGTTAATTGTGATTGTTTCTATATCTGTATATGTGCTACTTCGCTTATGTTTCACCTGCTTAAAAGTTCACAGGCTGTCTATTTTTCTGGCACATTCTTAGAATTTTGTTTTTCACAAGAAAGGTATGTTTAATTTTCTTCTTCATTTTCTTGCATTGTATTTTTTCAACATTTTGGCTGATAAAAGGGATTATCATCCATTTGATGTGTCTAAATGAATCCACTTATTATCAGCATCTGGTAATGATTAATGACGATTATAATAATCTTATATGTGCCAGCTAGTTCACAACAAAAAATTCTACAACCGTGGCAATAATCCATTTAACATAATCCATCATTTCTATTGTATATTGTATTGGGTTGATATCAACACCATATGGGCTCTTTATTGTTAGCTTTTTGGCAAGACCTTGTATAGGTTTGCTAAGAGACTTGTCAAATCAATTTTAGGAATCCTAAATAGAAACCATTAACATGGAGTATCTTGATAGTTTACTAAATTTATAGCTAATTTAATTTGTGGACTCTTCCACGCAGCTTTGAATTTCAGTGTTTCTGTGCACTATGATTTCTTATATTGACAGCTTTCACTTTATCTTGGTATCTCAAAAGTGCAGTATGATCCTCCACAAGATCCTAATGTATTTGTACATAGGGTTGGCCGGACAGCACGCATGGGAAGATCTGGCAATGCACTTGTGTTCCTGCTACCTAAGGTTTGAATCTTAGGCCTGGACATGCTCTATATGTTCTTACTTAGCTTATACACACCATAGCATTATTTTCATAGTTATTAACATCTCTTTTGTCATGAGGTCCAGGAGGATGCTTATGTGGAGTTTCTACGGATACGCAGGATACCCATCCAAGAGAGAAAATGTTCAGATGCTGCTTCTAATATTATTCCCCAGGTGTGATATATTGAAAAGTAGTGTCCAATAAGTACCACACTACTCTAAAATGAGACGACTTTAATTAAATCAAAATTGTTTGTAATTATTTTTTGCATAACTGTTGGTGAGGTGTTTTTAGAAATATTGTTTCCATATAACATGAAATATGCTACCAATATTTTCAATTCATTTCAGAAGTTTTAGTGTGTTTTTAAGACTCAAGCAGATCATTCAATGTCCTTGCAAATCAGAATGAAACAGTGATAGCATGGAAGCAGCATTAGTATCTTACAATTATCTTGTGGGTGTTAAATCATTCAAGATATATTCATTGCGCTTATCATTTCACTAGCATAACCTGGTGTTTGCATTTAGTGACATAAGAGTGTAAGTGAAAAATTCTGAAAGAAAGTCAAAGTTTCCTTCAGGAATTCTATGAATTGATATCAAAGCATGCCGCAACCATGGTAAGCAATATATAATAGAATTACTACATAGTACATTACCTTATGAGATGTTATTCACTGTGGTGATTTTAAATTTCTTAAGCACATAATTTGTCGAGTCAGATTGATTACACAAGCCCAATTTCTCCCAGCACTGGCATTATGTGTTAGGAAACTATAACAAATATTGATACAAGGAGTGGGAGACTACAGGGAAATGTACTTGTGCTCCTCGGGGTCCAACCTGGAACCCAACATCTTATCATTGATGCATGGGATAGGCCAGATCTCATTGCGCCCAGCATGAATTCCTTAGACAGACTAGTTTCACAAGTTTTTACGAACTTCTCTTTGGGATCGCTGGCCTTGAGCGGTAGGAGAAGACAGTGTAATCTGCATCCTTTTAGTATAACTTCCATCCATCTTATGTCAATCCTTTGATGACATATTGAGAACCTGCATTAGGGACTATGTAGTGATTGATAATTCTAGAGGCTTTTTTGCTGCTACATAAACACACAAGTAGTGGTTCAGTTGTACCTTTTGGGCTGGTATTTTTAGCTGGATTGTACGTGGTGATTGTTTCTTGGCTTCTACTTCCTAGGAGTTTTTCCTTTTTTGTTCTTTTTGGTAAACACTGTTTATTTAAATTAGTGTTGCCCCTTTTCTTTTTTGGCATGTTTCTGTTGATGCTCCCTTGCTGCTGTCATGTGGTATTTTAACTAGTTTTACATTGCAGTCCCTTTGACCAACTTTGGTTGTCCGTGGACACCTTACTCACTTGGTTCACTGGTTTTGAAGACTATGGAATTTTCTGTTTTTCAAATTTTAAGGTTAACATTTGTTGTGTTTGCCTATTAAAATTGTCCCTCTTGAAGGGCATGTCTATTATTGTTAGACTGTGGAACTCCATTGATTGCCTGCTTGCTGCCTGATATTTGTGATAACACAAGCTGTTCCACGGGCCCAAATATGAGTGAGATAACACAAACAATGGATCAGATGGCATTGTAGGGTCATTTTTTGCCATTCACTTCTGCCTCTTTTCTGTAGAGGTTATCCAAGAGCTTCCTTGGTCCGTTGCTCTTGTTGTTGGCTGGTGTGAAGGTTATCCATTGCCATTTTTAATTCAAATTTTATCTTCACCAGATTTACATTTGAACTCAAACCAGGTGACTTAGGTGGGCATCAATACCTTATTTTTTTAATGTGATGATTTTTCGGGTTTCAACTGCATAATTTCAGGCTAATCTACATTGGCCCATATTTCATGATTGGTGGTTCACAATAACCCATCTCTCACAAGCATGAATGGTTTACTTGACACTCATTGCACCTTGGTGATGCTCATAGGGGTGAACCATTGGGAGTTCCCAAGAGGTCACTCATCCTAGTACTTCTCTAGCTCAACCGCACTTAATCATGGAGTTTCCTTCACAATCAAGCCCACTTAGTTTGCAATCCCATTTGCAAACCTCTAGCAAGTGTTGTGCCTTATGAACCATTCCTTATGGAGCTTCCTAACTCATTCATTTATACAAGTGGTGTTTCTACGGTGGATCAAATTATGTGATTTAATTTTTTGGGACTCAATTGCGTAATTTTGAGTCAATCTACGTCAATCTATATTTAATGAGTATTGGCTCATAAGAACACATATCTCACGAGCATGAATGGTCCACTTCGCACTCATTGCATCTAGATGATGCTCATAGGGGTGAAGCACCAGGAATTCTTGGGAGGTCACCCATCCCAGTGCTGCTCCAGCTCAAGCATGCTTAATCGTGGAGTTTCCCCCACAATCAAGCACACTTAGCTTGCTACCTCATTTTCAAAACCTACCCTCTGTATAAATTTCTTTCTTTCTTAATGTATTTATTTCTTTCTTACTTTTCTTGCCATTGTTGCACCTTGTTGTTGCTTTTCAATTGTTGTATAACTCATAAATGTCGATCATGACATATTTGTCTAAATATCATATTGCTGTATGAAAATGGTAGTTCAACACGTTGTACTTGTCTTCTCTCAAGATATCTTGTAATCATTGTCAAATATGTCAAATGCACATGCAATTTTCTACTTGTAACGAGCATATCATCCTAAACAAATCCTTTGTAGGGATATTGTCATCATCAATCTGGAACAGCTCTACAATCACCTCATACACATTTAAGGTTTTAACGTACTGGTGACCCGTTCTAAACAATGCTACTCAAAAGGTTTTCTTCCATTGTTTTTTCTCAGTGGACTTACATGGAACTGTCAAAAAAGATTGCGAAGCATCCTTCTTGACACCTTTTATTTGATATTTGCAGACCTTGTTTCTCAAGATCTACCCAATTCTCTTGTTGAGTACATCTTGTATATGCTTAGTGTGTCATAACAGTATTGCCTCATTCATGTGAGGGAAGCCACCTAGACCATGAACTGAGAAATCTAGGCAATGGCAATAAATTGACACAATCCTTTATACAATGTGCTTATTAGCACCCACACAATTTGTAGCATTGTGGTATGTGACAATTTTCTAAACATTTTCTTGTGCAATCGTAAGTATAGCTGCTCCATCCAAAATTTGAAATGGTAATTGAAAGTCTTGGTATGAAAATATAGCCTTAGGGATAAGTAATAAAAACATTGATAAGCGGTAGTCCTGACTCCTACCTATTCGACCAACCACAATGAGAATTGTGCATCCTGTTTTCAGTGACTTCTCGACTGACATTAGCTTTTGTGCTGATCTCCATATTTATCTCTATTTTTGTTTGTTTTGGAAAGCACACATCTTGTATTACACTATTTAATTTTTTTTTTACATAAGCTACTATACCACATAGCTAAGTAAGTGCCAACATGTTAGCTTTAGCATCAATTTTTAGGAGTGCCAAATTCTTTGTGGACGTATTTCCTTTCTGTCACAGGTTTTGGTGCTGACGGCTTGATCTTCTAGTTCTGTAGGCAAGAGGGAGAGATTTGATGGTGGTTGAAATTTATATTTTTTCTTTTGTTTTCTGATACATGTGGTCACAAACTGAGCTACACGTCTACTTAAACTTAATGCAGCTTGTTTAATATTAGAGAAAAATATTGTACTTAACTGCTCCCCACTAAACACTGAACAGCCTACAATAAAGTGTGAAGATGCCAGAGATGGCCCACCAGGAAACCCCTTGCGTAAAATCTCCATGCAACAGTCTCAGAGTGCATGAAAGTTCTCATCCGGGATCCACACTGTGATTTTTGTTTTCTAGAATTTCAGGCTTTCATTACCAACAACTTTGATTCTTGACATCCATGGTTACATTTCCCATACTTTTGATGCTTGCTATTTTTGCTGCCGATGTACCAACCTCCCACAATTTCATGATGCCTGTGTGTAAAGTTAAAGTGTCACGGGCATGCAATTTCAGGGAAAAGTACCAAATTCTTGAGTGATTGAAGATGTGCTATCCAAACAAGAAATAAAGATATGCAAGACAAATCAAAATATTTTTTATACTTAAAATTTTAACAAAGTAATTTAGGGATTCAGATTTTTTAACCAGAAAATATGCTCGCTCTCAATATTTGTAAATGTTCAGTGGAATTAATAATAAAAAATAATAATAGTAGCAGTGATAATAATAACAATAATATTATAATAATCTAATTAGTATAAAAATAGTATTATAATAATAATAAATATTATTTAAATTAAGAATGATTTACCTTCTTATATAGTCCTTGAGGTTAAACCGTATAGAAAGCTTGATAGAAAGGATGTTTCTTGTATGTGCCTACCTTTTGGTTGCCCTCTGTCGGGGTATTCTGTATGCTATCTTATCAAAAGTATATTTTTGTTTCAAACGACAGACAAACATTGGATATAATTTTTCTATTTCAGTTTTATTTTCCTGTAGTGTATGGTCTCCTAATATATATTATGGAATCTTTTGCTTAATCTTGTTCACCTGTCAATAAATTCTAGAGTTTGTTGTCCCTTCGAATAACATGCCTATAGATACGTTCAGCTGCAATGGAGGATCGAGATGTAATGGAGAAGGGATTGAGGGCCTTTGTGTCATTTATTCGTGCATACAAGGAGCACCATTGTTCGTATATCTTCAGGTATTTGCCATAACATATTCTGCTAATTAGAGATAAAATAAAAGACAAATGATATGCAGGCATTGATAGTGACTGGTTTGTATCAGGTGGAAAGAATTGGAGGCAGGGAAGCTAGCAATGGGTTATGGTTTATTGCAGCTTCCATCTATGACAGAGCTTAAACGGCATGCTTTTTCGACTGATGGTTTTGTGCCTGTTGAAGGCCTTGATCTGGGAGCAATCAAATACAAGTATGTTAATGTGTTTAAGTTTGTACTTCTTATTTGTGATTTATCAGAAAAAGATCTTTAAGAGGAAACTTGTCTTGGCTGAATTTTCTTCTATCATTCATGCAGAGATAAAGCTAGAGAGAAACAACGCCAAAAAAACTTGGCAACAAAGCAGCAAGCAAAGATTAATCTTGGAGAGAAAGTTGAGCGGCATAAGCCTGTGGGAAATATTGATCTCAAGGGGAAGAAATGCAGCAGACAGCGTCGTGCTGTTCAAACTGTTGAAGATGAGGAGGAAATGGCACAGGAATATCGTCTCCTTAAGAAGTTAAAGAAAGGAGCTATCAGCGAAAGAGAGTTTGCAAGGGCTACAGGCATTGGTGATTGTTTGGATGATGATGATGATGATGGGGACAAGCATGGAGATGATGACTTATCCATGGCTGCAACTCCAACTAGCCAAGTCTGTGAACCATCCTCGAAGGTGGCTTTACAAATCCACAATGTGAAAGAAAACTGTCATCAAAGCTCAAAACATTTGATGTCTCGAGAATTGAAAAGAAAGAAAAAATCCATGTCTTCAAAGACAAATGCAAGTGCTAAAACTGGTAAACTACAATTGAAAGGCTTCAAAAGTAGTCATCTATTTAAACATAGATCTGGACCAATGAAAAGAGGGCAGAGTAAAAGATGAGTTAACCTTACTTGTTAGCTTGAGGTTAAAGAATTGCTTCTTTCAAAAATCTATGAAAAAATTCAGTGTCATCTTTGGGATTTTTTAATCCAATTTTTCATGTGTAACAGGTAAAAAACTTTTAACATTTAAAAATTCACAGTTCAAAATATGTGACTTTTAATTTCCTAAACTTTTGTAGCCTTTCTGCTTCCTATTTTGCACATGGATGTCCAGTATTTGCTTTTGCACGTTATTGAGATGAAGTTTCTTTTAATGAAATATATGATGCTATTAGTCTCAACACTGACAAGTTTGCATATAAATAATTTTGTTTTTACACTTTCTCGAGGACATTTCATCACTTCATGTGTATGAAATAACACCCCCACTAGCATAGCTATGCTCCTCATAAAAGAGGGTTCATGAAATCCTAATTATCATCATGTCTAATTAGTGCACTGCTCTGAGTCTCATTCTAAAACTCATTTCTTGTTTACAGAGGATCTTGCCAGTTGGTTTTGCAGTTGTGTAGTCTGTGTCAGCATGTGATCATATAGCTTCTATGATATCACCCACTTTTGTGCTCAGGTCATAATTTGCCAACCAACTTTTGCACAAGGTTCCATGCATTTTGCTAGCTGACACCAACCATTCTAATTATCAGATATGGTTGAAGGCCTACCAACAAGTTCCTGTTGTAATTTCACCATAAACTGAAATGCCTAGTGCCATCTTTAAACTTCATATGGACAAGACCAGACTTGCGAGGGCCAGTAATGCATGTTCAAAATCAAAGCCTGATAACCTGTACAGTTTCCAGAGGATTCTAGAGGCCCTGAATGATCCTTAGGCTTGATGAGGAATTTCTCTGAAACATGATGTTTGTTTGTATGCATTTTACAAAGCTCTATTCCCAGATATGGCCAAACCTCGGAAGAGTGTTCCACCAAATCTGACCACCTTTCTTTGGAAGTGCATCTATTCCAATTGTTCACGTGATATCTACCTCTCAACTGATAAAAGTAAGAAGCATGTTACAAGCTTACATTTTATGCTTCTTTTGGCTGCCAACCTGTGTTCATTCTTGCCAAGATTTCTCTTGGATTTTTACCTCTTCTTTGACCGGCAAGTTATAATCCAAAGAGTATATTCCCTTTGAAAACATTCTAAGTCCAAATTCATCTCTTTTTTCTTTGCTGTATTTCTGAAAAATCATCCGGCTTGAATATTTGGTTTTCACTTTCTATTGTTTTTCTCGAGTTCTTGGAGTGTTGTTTTTTGGCTGAATGGGCTTACCCTCAACAACCAAGGGAAGTTCTTGAACTATGTGACTGCAATGATGTTGGAGATATATCTCTTGAATGATGATTGCATCTACAATATGTCACAAATGTTTAGAATGGAAAGCCAATTTGGGACTAAGTAGATGCGAAGGAGATCTGCAAGTTACCGGAATGTACTGTTGGTATATATATCCTCTTTGACAATCTTGTCCATGTGATTCTTCGAGGGAAGTGAAGAAGACCTCTAAGGATATACCCAAATGGAGGAAGTTGATCAATAGAGATGATAGATTGAAGGATCAAATTGGTTTTGAAAAACTAACAATGTCGATACTTGGTGTGACCCAAAGAGGCAATCCTCTCAGAAAAACCGGACAAATATGGAGAGTTCTCATGACCTGAAGCTGATTCATTCAAGAATTTGAGTCTAGATATTGAAACTAAGCCTAACGAAACTCTCAAACTGAGGGTTTGGGTGACAAAATCTGCTTGCACAATGCACCAAAGAACTAAACATAAACTATCATAAACATATGAAATGGAATTTCATTTACGAGGAATATTTTTATAAGTTTGCAAGCAAGGATGGAGATTTTTTTGTTTTCCAAACAAAGGGTAGTTTTTCAGGATGATAGCTGAAATATTTATAGAGGAATTATACATATGCCCTCAAGAGTGTGCTTTGTCATGCCTTGCCCAATGGATTGGATATTGTCCATTTGAAACGAATCATTCAGTGCAATATGAGAGTTTAGATCCTTTAAATGCAAGCCAAGTCACTAGATCCCAAATCAAGGACCGAAGAATCATAGGTCTAATGATTGCATTAAAGAGGGACATCTTTGAAGGTATATTTTGGAAATATATTTGAAAAAATTGGCAGTTAATGACAGAGGGGGGCATATTCCTTGCAATGGTGTGATTGAGAAACAAGCTTTATACTAAAAGATGACCCAAAAAAACTGAACTTTCAAATGTAAGCGATTGTGATTTGCATAGGCTTTTGTAAAAAAAGTGTAAGCTAGAAAGAGTATCTCTGGAGTTATTGAAGATCACGCTTGAATATGATGGTGCTTTTAACAATGTAGAGAAATCATGGGAAGCCTAGAATTGGCCAACCACCATAGAGCCTCATGATGGCAATATTGAAAGAATTAGAAATCCCAAATACACATTTCGAGAAAAGCATGTGTCAGAATAAAATGAAAGGTCTTCACAGATTCTGCAAAAGCAACAAAAACCTTAAAACATGTAGCCAATAGTTTGAGATGCTATCATAAAAGTAGCATGCCTCCTCACTCTAGGATCACTACCCTCAAAGATACATATCATCTTTCACATATCTTTTAAAGAAACATATGCCTAGCTCATCACATGTACTAAATTAACATGCTTTGCAAGTGGAGGAAGAAGGACCCCTTTCAATAGACCCCTTGTGAATCCTTGATGATTGAAAGCTCAAGCTGTGCAACTGAGAAATTCAACAAGTTAAGGTTCAATGGGACCAATATATTAAAAATAATGCTACTTGGGAGGACATGGAACTAATGAAGCAAGAGTACCCACACGTTTTTAACTAAGCATTGTGGCAACACTTTCTAAAGGGGTGGATGTAGAGGCTCCCTCATGACACCCAAACAATGGGTAAACTTAGTTTTTTTTACTAAGGACACATTAACATTAACCATACTTATTAAATACTATCACTAGAAGATATTTAGAAAAGTTTCATGTTAACACTGGCATAAAGTTTTGCGAATGTATGCCAAATCATGAAAGACTGCTTTGAGTTTGAATTATCACTAGATTTGTGAGGGGTGGATGATGTACAGCGACTAAGGGGGAACTCATGCTATTAACCTCATTAAATTGAGCTGCCATAGGGAAGGCAAGTGAATCCAATACCATATTTTAGGAACTTGTGTCAAAGCCTTTCACAATTTGGTACTTTTGTGGTCTTAACGCTACTTGCAGAAAATAAATGCAAGGGGGAAGTAGAGGTGGCTAATTAGGGGCTAATCTAGAAAATTAGAGAGATAGCACATGGAACCCAAAATTGGTGATTAATGTTTGAAACAAAGGTTTCCTTTGCGAGAAGACCCAAAATGGTTTTTGAAATTGATGGAGGGCATCAAGAAGCTCATGCCATCTCAACATGAAATATTCCATTGAAGGAATTGAAAATAATATCTACCCATGGAGGGAATGAAGGGAGCATCATGAGCCATTACAAAGTCTAGGATTTGATGTATGGATTTATACTTATCGGCATACCAACAATTAGTGGGGCAAGAACTAGGAGGGTTGGGTGAAATAAAATGGTGAATTGTGAGGAAAAGAGTAAATGGTTGCCTCACGTAGGACGTGAGATGGTTGGAATGATTTAGTAGTAGGTGGTCATGAGATGGAAAAGGTGATCAACTAATTACTGAATTTCCAAGTGTGAAAGTGCATCGTAGTTTGGTGACCATTGGGGGATTGAAAGGGAAGGAGAGGACCGGGAACTCACATGGAGAGGGAAAGACAAAAAACAATATCATCAAGAGGGAGTTGATTTGAGATAAGAAAACATTGAATATGGGACATCAATGATTTATAGAGAAGAACATATTCCATTACACACAAACCCTCACAATGAGGGAAACAAGTAATCTACTAGAAATTTGGAAACAAGACAAACTCCTTTTTGAGTTTGAAGACCATGTTATTGACCCAATTGGAGACGATGTCTCACACAAGTCGTACCAAGATTCATGTCATCACTTGAGGTCATCATAAGATTTTTATCGTTTAAATGTAGATGTCATCCCATGTGAGATCATGTATATATGTTCAACGGGTTTTAATGTGAATGTTAAAAGCACCACAAAGCATGTTGTCACCTAAATAGGAATGGTAACCAATCTCCCAATCTCAGTTCTCCTTTTTGTGCTCAAGTGTAAGGATATGCTTATATAGATACATGACCCACCTCCTTACATTAATACTCTTGACAAACTCACCTACCCAAGCCACAATAATTAAATGTATGCATATTACCAATGTCCCATAACACATTACTATGTGGCATTTTAATCTTAAGACATCTCTATGTGACATTTAATTATCTCAACATCCAAGCAAACAAGAAACTATTAGGAAGTTGAAATAATTCTTCTTCCAACTATTAGAGAACCGTTATTCTCCATTGCATATGACACTTAGCACTCAAAATGAAACGTGGATCAAAAGACACATGTCCAACTAATTTTAAAGACATGAAAATTGTACATCGCAAGACTTTAACTTCACTTCGCTGCACATAGCTTCCAACTCGTGCAAACTTCGCACAGACATCCAATCAAACTTGCACAAGACTTCAAAAGTTTATTAGGGCTTAAGTCTTTGTCCACTCGATGTTCCAAATTACACACACTCAATTGGCCATGTGAAAGTATATTTATGCGCACACAAAGGCTACATAAAACAACACCAAAAGACTTCGAAAAAAACAAATAATTACACACAAACTACAAACTACATATTTTGTATGCCATGTGAGTATATTTGTGCGCACACAAACGTTGTGCAAAACAACACCAAAAGACTTTGACGGAAACAAATACTTGCACACAAAACTGCAAACTACTTATTTCTATTCCAAGTTTTTTTGTTTGATGCAAGATTGCTTGTGGACCTAGATGCACCTGCATCATACTGCCTAGGTAAATGAAATAAACCATGATCCTCTGTTCATGTGCATTCCAAGAGCTCTGTGATTAGTATTCCATGTTAAGCAGTTTATGATGTGCTCATCCATGTCGCATCCTTGACTTCTTTGCCTTTCCATTTTACCAGATATTCCTTGTACTATTTTTTGCTCATCTTCTTGCTAACTCTAGACTCAATTACGCTCTAAACTTCTTCACGCTCCTCTAACCTCTGATGTCTCAAATTGATTTATCTAGAATCTATGCTTGTGCTTTCATCACTGCCTTGCCTTTCATGATAAGGGTACGAGTTTGCCACATTGAAAATGTGTGAAATATTTATGCCTTCAGGGAATTCAATCTTGAATGCGTTGGACCCAAACTTCCACAACACTTTGCATGGTCCAATCTTATTCCTTCAACCTATCATATGTTCCTTTTGGGAACTTTTGCTTCCTTAAGTGTGCTAAGAATAATTCTTTCACTTGATATTCCACTTCTCTTCTCTTCAAATCTACATATCACTTGTATTGCACAATACTCCTTTCTAACTATTTGCATACTTATTGATGTATGTCTCACATGTACTCAACAAACTCTTCTGCGTCAACACTCTTTCTTCTTTCATCTTTGATGTCACACAATTTTGCAACTCCTAGACAAACTCCCATAAACAATATGAAATGGTGTCCTTCCAATGCTTCTGTTTACTTAATTGTTATAGGGAAATTTAGCCTGTGCTAGCACTAAACCCGCATTCTTTGCTTTCCTTCAATCAAACATCACATCAGATATTTAAGACTTCTATTGACTACCTCTATGTGTCCATCCCTCTGAGGATGATACACTGGATTGAACTATAGTTTGATATTCAACTTCTTCCACAATGTATTCTATAAATGTCCATTACATTTTGTATCCATGTCAGATACTATGCCGCTTGACAATCCATGCGATCTTACAACTTCCCTGAAAAACAAGTTAACTATGTGTAACATCATTAGTTCTCTTGCATTAAATAAAATGTGCAATTTTGGAGAACCTATCTACAATCACAAAAATAGAACCATGTACTTTCTATGTTCTAAGCAATCCTAAAACAAAGTCCATGCTAATATGCTTGTAAGGTTTCTCGAAGATAGTTGTTGATACAACTCTGTGTTATGACTTTTTTTTGCCAATTGGCAAACTCAGTCTACACTCTTGAACATACTTGTGCACATCCACACTCATTTTAGGTCAAAATCAATTCTCAACCAGTTGTGCAAATGTTTTGTCATTACAAAAATGACCTATTAGTCCCCACCATTTTCTTCCCTTTGATCAAAATTTTGTGCATAATCATGTTCTTTAGAACAACAATCCTTCTTGCATGAAATAATCTAACCATGGTTTTTTGCCCAACTCAATGGTTCTGCACATGCTTTCCATGCATATTTGAAATCCTCATCCTCTACGTACAACTCCTCCATAGAATCAAATCATGACTTCCACTTGCATCTCATTTAACAAGAGACCCCTACTACACAACACATTTGTGACTCTGTTAGACTTTCCACTCCGATGCTTTAACACAAACAAGTAACTTTGTAGAAAGTTGGCCCACTTCAAATGTCTTTGGTTAATCTTGCCTAGACTATTGATGAATGACAATGCTTGATGGTTTGTATACACCACAATCTTTTTGGGCAATAAGTAATGCCTCCACTATTTGAGCACTTGCACTTACGGCATAGAACTATTTATTATACGCTAGATACTTATTTGCATCATTCAATTTCTTGCTAAAGTAAGCAATGGGCTTACCTTCTTGATTCATCACAACTATTGATGTGCCACTTGCATCTCAATCAACTTAAAATACATTGTTGAAATTAGGCAACACTAATACTCACCGTTCAATCACTTTCTTCTTCAAAATCTAAAAGTTATGCTCTACTTTTGTTGTCTAAACAAACTCTCTTCTATCACCTTGCATTATTTCTACAATAGGCTTGCACGTTCCATTGATGTTGTGAATGAACTTCTTATAGAAACTCACTAAACCATGAAAGTTGTGCGCTTCAAAAGTGCTTTTAGGTGGTGGCCACTCAAGAATATCTTGCAGCTTCTATGGATCCATTTTACATCATTCTGTGGAAATCAAAAAGTGTAAATACACCAACTCCTCCATGAAGCTACATTTCTTCAAATTTACCATCTACTTCGCTTCTCACGATTGCCGCAACGCTTGTCTCAAATGCATCAAGTGTTTTTCCTTTGCCTTGTTGAGAATCAATATGTCGCCTTATGATGGTTTGATGTGTCTAATTTTAATGTTGTTTGCACACTAGTCATAACATGGAAATTTCCATTCAGTGTGGGATTGCTCCTTGTAGAAAAACCTCCAGAGATGGTTCTACTTCCTATCCTAGTGTTAATCTAATACTAATGCATGAAATAAAGATTGTAGGAATAAATGGAAGAGAGAAACAAGAGCCAAAAATAAACAGAGATGCATTGAGATGAAAATGGTTGGCATTGGGCTCCTCCTTTGTTTGAATACGACATAGAACTTATGAAAGTGCAAGATAGGTGAAAAGACAACGTATAAACAAATGCAAGAGCTATGAAACAACTTGAATATGAGTGTGGAGCCAATACATCAAGAAGAAAGCTATAGGGTGGACAAGATAGAACCACTAAAGCTTTTATCGATTGTAGAGAACATACACAAATGCAAGAAGCTATACAAAGGCTTGTCTTCTTCACATAACACATAACAAAGGTTGTGGAAACCACATAAAATATGGCCCAAGTGGATTCAAGAAAGAGCTAACAACAACAACAACCACCTTTTACAATGAGGGAGGTTTTCCCTTTATAGAGTGAATGGGAAATAAGAGAAGAGGAAGAAGACTTAAATTCTCTAGCTACCAAGTAAAAAAGTATGAGATATTTGTGACGTGCACACTTTCTTCTCCTCAAGCTCCTATAGCTATTGCTACTTTTGAGACTATGACTTTTAGTATTAGATATTCATCATAAATGCCCAACATGGCTTAACTTCTTGTTTTTCATCCACTAGTGTACTTAATTTAATTTTGAGTAAAACAACCCAATTTACTTTGAGTAAAACAACCCATTTTGTCCTTGCAAAGTTATGTTCTTTTATTTCACCCACTCTCTAAAAACAATTGCTTGATTTTCCTTTCAGCAGCTAATAGTTCCTTCTTTTTCATATGCATTTTGAAGCTAGCATATTTTTAAGTACTCAAACGTTAAACAAGTTGCTTAAATTTTGTGACCCTTTTGTCTTCTTAAAAAAAAATGATTGCAAGAAGCTTTTGATCATTTAATTGCAGATGAACAATGCATCCAGTTCATTGAAAACTGAATGTGATTGGAAAGCTTTCCTTAAGAACTTTCCAATGAGTTATAGACCAAAGTGAACAAATGCCGATGGTGAAAGATATAGTTGTTGAAAGATTCACATCTCTTTTTCATATTTCCTTAATTATTTCTCATGTATTTAACACGACAAGAGTTGTTCCAACAGTATGAGCTATTTCTTGACGTTGTTGTAATATTAAATATCTTAAATAGCTCAGTAGGTCGATATTGAGAAGATTGGATGACAAGAGATGCTCAACTACAAGCCTAGTAGATTG
The DNA here is from genome assembly GCA_037957365.1 of Torreya grandis. Lineage (NCBI taxonomy): Eukaryota > Viridiplantae > Streptophyta > Pinopsida > Cupressales > Taxaceae > Torreya > Torreya grandis. The sequence continues at coordinate 498,412 of JARHVA010001419.1, read as the reverse complement.
AACTCATGGTTTCCATGTGGTGGTTTAAATTTTCAACTCTTTTGGTAGGCCCCACTTTGCGCAATCATGCCCTTGTCTTTGAATTTTACACAATATAAATTTGATTGCTCGAAATTAGCGCGACAAAAGTTGATCCAACAACGTGAGCCATTTCGAAATGATGACATCACATGCTTCTCTCCTAAATAGCTCACGACGTTGGATGAAGGAAGATCATTGGGCTTGACATACTCGTTGAGCTACTTCATTTTAGATTAAGGAAAACATAGCCATGACCTTTGAATTTTCTAAAATTGAATTGATCCTTAGGAAGCTTGGCTATATTAAATGGAGCTTCTTGTTGTTGCCGTAAGCTTTTGTGAGTTGTAGGACTATGAGTTGCCTAGTATTCATTCAAAGACTATCTTGAGCTTTTATAAGCTTTTACCAGACTTTTTTGAATGTTGTGAAATATTTTATTTGGATGCAAAAAACATAGTGGCTAGAGATTGATTCAACGAGAGTCATTTATTGCATGTTGGAACCATTTTGTTGTCATAGAAGAATTGCTTTTTGAAGCTAAGAGATTATAAGAACTAAGCTAAGGTTTAAAGAGAATCTTGGAACTCTAAATTCAATTGAAGAAGCCATGAAGCACGAAGAAAACATAAGTTGATGAAATCTAGCATGGAGGGTAGACTTTACTCAACACATTCAAATACATAATGTAAAACTTACAAAGAAAAGGTTTTAGCACTTCATGAGTCTCATGAATGTACTCAATGCATTAGTCAACCCGAAATGTCATGACCAACCGCTCATATAATCCTTCCTACGTTTTGAATGCAGTTTTTAACTCGTCACCTTCCCTAATGTGGATTTGGTGATATCCACTCTCCAAGTCAGTATTTGTGAAGTATTGTGTTCCACTCAAACTATCCATTAAGTCATCCTTTTGTGGAAATAGAAACTAGTACTTGATAGTAATCATAATGATGTCTCTAGAATCAATGCACATCCTTCATTCTCCACATTTCTTCGGTGCCAACACTACGTAGGATGCACATGGGCTCAAACATTCTCTTATCAACCCTTTAGCCAACAAATCTTTTACTTGTCTTTTCACCTCTACATTTTCATTAGTTGTCAATGTCGAGATGGAATCCAAAGTAAGTGAGATAAAGCATTAGTCAAGAAAACTCAAAAAATGCATAAAGAACATAACTAACTAAGCCAACTCCTACCATGGGGTTTGCAAATGTAAATTAAGAGCTATTGAAACAAGGAATATACCAACAAACCTTCCCAAGAGCATCCCACCTCCAAATGTGGCTCAAAACTTGATTTTCCCCTTAATTTGGTGCTTAAATATTTAACAATGATGAGTGGCTTGCTCCTCCATCATCTCAAGTGCACCAATGAGACTAGGCTCGTGAAATTGATCAATGTTATGCATATAGTGAATCTATCTTATTGAAAATTAAGTATAATAACACTACACAAAGATGGTTTGTGGAGAGAATTTTGCATAATAAGTTTAAACCAAAAGAGCTTAAAAATGGTGGTCTTGGCCCTCTTTTTTATAGATTTTTGGAAATGATCAGAATCAACTATGATCGTCCATCTTGAGATCAAGACGTGTGGCCATGAATCAATTCAATTTTGGAGGCTCAAATCATAAATACCATCATAAATATTTGGAAGAGGCTTTAAAGAGGCATGGAAGCCCTTAAACCTGATATTTGTTTCATTTATGGCTTATGGATGCCACCCCACAAATGATGTTCTCAGATGATGCAGATATTAGAAATCAATTTTCAATTAAGAAATATTGAATAACTTCCATGGATTTTTCGCTTAAGCTCTTAATTTAGATTAATTTGCCTAAGCGAGATTAATTTATGCAATTCTTTGAAAATTGGTTGCTCACTTAATCAAACCTGTCAAAATGTCAAGTTACTGGGTCATAATTTAACTGGAGTATAATTAGAAGGTGTCAGTTGAGTATAGACCAATACCCTATTTATACATTGTCGACACAAAATAACACATGCACATGTCATGTGCTTCTGAATTAGAAGAATTCAGTGGTTTAGAGCGTCAAATTACGTTTTTGTCATTTTGACTTGAAGTGATTTGAGAAAAGTTAATAATGACATAAAATGCATTGCCCCATTTAGGGATACATTAACCTAAATCAACACTTGTATATGACAAGGTTGAATCATTTAACATGTTTTAGTGATTTTGGTCTAAATTGTGCATTGAATGAATTTCGAGTAAGATTGACAATTTCAACACAATGGTGATAGGAATTGGATGTCTACAGTCAACCTATATGCCATTTTATTTGAAAAAATGGATCTTGAAACCAAATCCAAATGATGACTAATACTTTGTATGGGTGGCAACCCCTTTGGTAGGTACTATAAACAATCTCTTCAAATTTTGGTAACAACTATTTCTATTTGCATGGAAGCACATCCTCTTCTCTTATGCTCAAAACTTGTGCGGGCCTAGGAATGAAAGTATACCATACCTTCTCTTATTCACTTATTTTAGGAATTGCTTTCCCGAAACCATCAAAAACCTTGGACCATTGTCCACTTCTTCATTCTTATCCTTCAAAGGATTTGAAGTATACTTCTTCCCATCCTTCAACAAAGTGTAGGTATTTGCGTGACCATCATGCTATGCATTCCTGTCTAACTGCCAAAGTCTTCTAAGTAACACATGGCATACATTATTGGGCATTATGTCGTACATGACTTCATATTTGTATGCGATAATATGGAAACTTACCATAAATTGTTCATTCACTAGAATATGATATCCCTTTAGCAACCAAAATACCTTATAGGAATTTAGATGCACAATCCTCTCTAGAAATATTCTCTACCATCTCTTGCAAAGCAAGACTATCTGTGTTGGCACTATTAAAAATTACATTGCAACACTTACCTCTTGATTTTCAAATGGTTCTAAATAGATTCTTCCTCTTCGTAAGAACATTCTAATCTTTAGTTGGATTTAACAACATCCTCTTCTTCATGATAGATTCATTGCATTATGGTTCCTCTACATGATTTATTGATACAATACTCTCCTCATCTACTTGCATAATATGAACATTTGCATATTTTTTCTTGCTACCATCATTGCACACATGTGGGCACCCAAACACACTATGGCTCGTTTCCCCACATCTGAAGCATGTACCCATGAATCTTCCTCTACCTCATCCACAGGATCCTCTACCTATGGTAGGATACCCTATACCTATTTTCACAAAATTATTGTTCTGATAAGTGTTAAGTTCTCCTCCTCGTGCAGAGTATTATCTGTCATTATTTCCTTGTTTTTGCTCATGTGAAAATTTTCCTTTCCCTTGATGCGATTTGATGTGTATGAGACAACTTGTCCTCAACCTCCAACGTGCACCAATAGGTTTACTCAATGTCATGTGCTTGCATCATTTTGAACTCATCTTGAATGGGAATGCGGAATCCATTCATGTATCTTGATATATTCTTGGTGTCATCTTTAATGTGACCCTCTTTGATAGCAAGTCTATAAAAATCTTTAGTGTAATCATTTACACTCATCTCCTTTTGTCTTAAATTTTGTATTTTATTGAATAAAATTAACTAGTAATCAAAAGGGAAAAACTTACAATTAAGTTTTGCAACCAATCTATCCAAAGTATTGATTCTATCCTTGCCTTGTATAACTCACTTTGTCTACCCATCCTTCCACCATAGGGATGCATGCCCCTTTAAATTTGTACAAACCTTTAGTATAATCCTTTACACTCATCTCTTTTTGTCTCAAGTTTTCTATTTTATTGAATAAAATTAACTAGTAATTGAAGGGAAAAAACTTACACTTAAGTTTTTCAACCATTTTATAACATGTATTGATTCTATCATTTCCTCGTGTAACTCACTCTGTCTGCACATGCTCCTACCATAAGGGTGCATGCTCCTTCAAATTTTTACAAGAAAACTTCACAGGGGTCTTACATCTTATCATAATCAAAACATTTGCCTAACTTAGTGATTCAATCAATGAGTTCTTCAAGAAAAAAAATCTTGGAATAAGAAGCGGTGTTTAACCTTGATGTACTACTCATTCTCATGACTGCATGCAAGAATATATCCTCTAGTTCATCGACCAATTATTATGCCTAGATCTCAAGAACTTATTCTTTGAATTTATCAACACTCTCATCATCCACCATAACTGTGCTATGTTGCACAGTCTCCATAGCTTACAAGCGGTCTTGAATTTCTATTATTAACAACCGAGTCTAAAATTCTTGGTGTTTTGGGCACTTTAGTTGCTCTTCTAATGAAACCTCCTCTACGTGCCAATTTTTTTTTCAATAAAATCATGAACAATTACTCACCTTCTACCCAACACGCTTTTGGTTGGAAGATACCTTCATTACTTTCTACCCACTCTCACAAATGTGGAAAATAGACTGGAGACTCAACAAGAGTCACATGTGCTCACCCACAAGGATAATATGGCTCTGTGTTTTGATTAGTTTACACTTAAGAGATAAAATAATTGAAAGTATGCACTAATTTAGATTACAAAAATATAATGATAAACACAATAATCTAAATTAAAAGGAGCTAATTTTTATTGCAACTACTTGATTTATCAAGATAGAGATGATATACTTAGTTAATTTTTCTTATCTGTTGTCACAAGATTTGGAAATGCTTTGTATGTGGTTTGTTAGTTGCTTAGACCTAAAATAAATGTTAAATCCCTAATTGGATGCCACCAAAAATGTTAGACGCCTGTATTACCTAATATTATCGAGGTTTATCGACAATGTGCCTACACAAATTAGGGGTTTACCGTCAGTGTCCTTGCACACAAAAGGGGTATATAGCTTCTAGGAACCCTGTGCTTATGCCTATAGTCTATTTTTGTATGTGCCCATTTATTCGATATTACCCACTAATACTTATTTTTTGTTTCTTTCATCCAAACCTTGATTATGCTTGATTGTTCACAAGATACCCTTAAAAAAAGGTTAGTATTTAGGGTTGGATAGCCCTAACCAATTTTCGTTGAGTAGCTAAAAATTGCATACATTTAAATACTCCAAAGAGGGCTCAAACTGAACATAGTTATCTCACTTAGGCTCGTGCGTGAAATATCGTGAACAATATTGAATGCAATTTTGTCTTTTGATCTTTGACACTTGGTACCATGCAACTTTGACATTTTCGTATTTATAATTTATAGAATGTTTTAGGGCTACTTATTGAATATTTTATATGTGTATATACATTTTGAATAATGTTTTAAGATAGTGCTAGGTTTTCCAAGTGATGCTCAAGTTCATAACAAACTTAGGGTTGATTTATATTTATGTGACTCTTTGTTAATTCCTCTTTATGATCAACACATGAAATGTGTCTAGGCCGACCTAATGGAAGCTTCCCAATTGAAAAACTATCCATTGTGGGCCCCTAATACTGTTGGTAGAGTAAAGCACCAGTGGTAACCAACACTATCTAGGGTTATGAATACTATCTTGGAAGTGAAAAACAAGGATCAAATATATGGAAAATGTTTGTCTACGACTTTGAAGGTGTTTTTGGAGCAAATAAATTGACCTTGAATAAATATATCTAGTGGAAAGAGGGAAAGTGTGCTCAAGAGTCAAATATATGTGCAATGTCCAAATATGTCAAAGTTGATGTTTCCACCATGCCAAAGAACACATTTAGGTGTCTACATATGTCCTTATTTTAGTCTAGTATTGCAAGGTAAATTGAACGGATGAAATAATGAAAATTTTAATTTATGATAACCGATTTTGGTTGTGTTAGCTACAACCAGAATATATCATTTGCCCCATGTAAAATTTATGATAATTACAGTTGGTGTTGATAGGTAAAACCAATATGTATCATTTGTGCAATGTAGAATCTGTAAGAAACATGTATAGATCAATGTTTCCTCATAATAATAAATCTGAAATACTCTGAATCATTGAATAGTATTGAAATTAAAAAGCTAAGAAAAACAGTCACTTGTTGAACTTGATTGGATAATAACATAGGTTGAATGTTGCCTAATGAAATACAACCACTAAAATCATGAGTTGAGGAGTGTCAAAGCCTCAACTACTATTGAATAAGTCACTGTTAGAAGTTGAGTGACACAATAACCTCAACCACACAACCCTAAGTATCAGAACAACATGTTTGTGTAACTTAAAAATCAGGTTCATATGTAATGGTGGAACCCCATATCAGGTTTGTATTTAAAAGTGAAACCTCAAATTAGGTTCGTATGTAAAAATATCAACCACTATTAACAGATACAAATCCAAAGTGTTCACGTCGTAGCATCATTCCTAACTGATATTCAATATAAAAGAGACAAAAGTGTTTGCATGAACAAAATCCATGCCCCACATGATTCATTGGTCCCTAAAATTAATATATAGTCTCAAAATATCATGGAATGACTCACTTGTTCCTTAAAATCATGTGGAATTCTTAAATTGTTCCTCAAAATCATGTGAATATGTCTCAATATGTTCAATTTAACCCATATGAACCACAAAATATGTATCATAATGTGAAACTATCTATCTGACATAACTTGAATCTCTGGAACAATCCCATTGTATGCTCCTATTTTGATATGGGGGATGAAGCCAACAAATCACTCATCTCAAAAGAAAGAGTTACATGCATCATGTGTTACATCAAAAAAGTATAATAATGTAAAGTACATTTATAAACATGATAATGTATGTCATCATATAAAATTTTGATTATTGTAGGCATGTATGAAACATGTCATCCAAGGTAAGGGCAATTGTTTTTTAATAGCAAATAATATATAATCATGATAATAATTTTGTATAAGTAGTTGTTATATTCACTTAGATATGTCAATGAAACACATGATAATTAGAATCATAGTAGTCGTGTGATATAAATCATGGAAACGTCAATAGAAATATATAACATGTGCACACAAATATATAAGCGTGATATAAATCACAACACCAAGCACACAATAATAGTCAATCAGCTCCATATAAAAATATGTAAACAAACACTCACACACAATAGCATAACGAATAAGCAGCACACCCATGATAATGAAAAAATACACAAGAATATAAGACATGATTTTACATTGACAGGGCATGAACACGACATGGGCATGGCATGCATGGACTAGAGGATGCTTTGACACAACTAACACATGATGTGAATACATATTCAATCGACCTACACAATATAGAACAAATTAATGATCAACCAATGTAACAATCATCAACAAGAAGTAAGCACAAAACAAGGATTGTTAGCTTGCATAGTCATCAATGCCATCTTATAGTATAGCAAAACATAATATCCATAGGAAATAACACTCTAATAAATTTGAACAAGATAAAGTCATGTATAAATACTTTAAGTAGATCAATACAAACACTAGATTAATATAAAAATATATAGCCTAAAAAATGTGTGAAAATGCCCCCAGTGTGGCAAGGTTGCTAGTGGGTGTGATCAATGTTGCATATGTATGCCCATGTCTCATATGTAACATGTATGTTCTGCATCTAACTTATTTATATCATGAAAAACCTATGTGTATAAAATTGATATGTAACTCACCATGTATATGACAAATGATATCAAACAATAATATGTACTAGCAAAAAAAGTTGTGTATAGGGCCTACATTTGTATTTTTGAATATTGGAATGTTTTTACATTTTTGAAGTATTTGATTTTTTTTTTGTTATATTAATATAAACAAACACTCATTTAGTGAAGTAAAGCCAAGGGGAAATAATTTGGGCACCATGAGGAAACCTGGTGGATAACCCTCTGAAATATATTTAGGAGAGTTATGAATGAAATGAAATTTATGAATGATAGATAATGTGAAGGTGCAATGTACTAAACAACAAGGAAAGAAAATAAGAAGGTGAAAACCAATATAGAACTGTAATAACAAAGTTGTATTATGATAAGTTATATACAATATTTTAGAGATTAGATTCTGGTGTCTATGCACTTCCTAACTTCATCCTTTGCTATGACTCTCCTACAAAGAATGGAAGTGTAAATTAGTATAAAATAGAGGAAGATGAAGCATTATTTGAACCGTTACAATAGTTGGTGATGACAAGTTTATAACCGAATAATGTGGTGATGTCACTAGATATTGTTACTAATGAGATGAGTGTTTTAGTACAATCATTGCAGGCATTGGGTAGTAATGAAAAAATGGAATATGATCTTATATATTAGAACACATACGAGGAACGTAATGATGAAACTATTGAGGTTGGTGCAAGGCCAGATGTGTAACAATGGTGAACTACAACAAGATATATAGACCCAAATCCTCCTGGATCAGTCACCCCTCCTTGAAGAGAAATGGTCCCTATTGTATGCATTTGTGGTAAGAGATTTGGAAATAAATTGATAACCTAGAATTATTTAAACCATCTTCCTTGGGAAGGCACTTGACCTGATTTGGTAATCTAGAAGAGAGGGATTTCTTATCAACGTCTATTTTTGACCTGAGCATCAATGAATTGATCTTTTTCTATTGGATGTTATAATTTGGATTGATCTATATTTACAAAAGAGTCTTTGTAGTATTTGAAGAGTTATGTGTTGAAGAATGGATGTAACCCATGGTAAGATGGAAGATTAAGTTCAAAAGTATTATCTCCTACTTTCCTGGTGATGGTATATGTACCATGCCAAAGTGGATGAAGCTTGTGGTAAGGTCATGATGATATTTCCTTCTAAAAGTGTAACCATACTTGATCACCAACTAAGAAAGTGTGTGGTGTCCAATGCTTGTCATGGCACTTTTTGTATTGCACATTATCTTATTTCAAAATGATTTGCACTTGTCGTTGAATGTGATGAATGGGCTCAATGAATTGAATATCTTTATCAACTTCATTTTGAATTGATGGAGTTGATGGTGAAATAATATAAGCTACATCAATGGGTGCCAAATGTTGGAATCTCAAGCAAACCTGAAAAAGGACATGTGTGGTTGAGCTATGCAAAGCTCTATTGTAGCTATATTGACTGAAAGGAAATATTTCATCCCAAGTGTGTTGCATATTTTATTTTTACACTATTAAAAGTTGCACTATCATCCTATTTACCTCTTCCATCTGTCCCTTAGTTTGTGGATGAAATGCAATGGAGTCATTTAACTTTGTGTCTAACATAGACCAAAGTGCCTTCCATAAATTACTCAAGAATATTGTGTCTCAATCAGATAGGATATTTTATAGGATTTTGAAGTGGATATAGACATATTGAAAATACAATTGAGGTATTTCTAGCATTGATATTACTTTCTTATAGGGTATGACAATTGCCATCTTTGAGAATCTATCAACTACTACATAAACACAATCATTATCATGTTTGGTAGTAGGGTAGCCTAAGATAAAGTGATGGAAATGGATCCCCATGCTCTCATTGGAACCGATAGAGGTGTGTAAAAATATTGATTCTTGTTAACCAACTTGGAAATTGCACATGTGGTACATGATTTGATGTATTTAGATATATCAGGCCTGAGATGTGGTCAAAATAAGTACTTTTGAAACACCACAAGAGTCTTTTCAACTCCAAAATGTCATGAAAATTTGCTAAAATGAACCTCCCATATACTTTTTATCTCTCTATCTCATGCATAATGCACAAGTGCCTAAGATGATATAGGATTTCATCCTACAAATATAAATTAGGAATTTAATTACTGCAAAACAAGTTCTGATAGATATCTGCTAAATCCATGTCAAATGGATATAATTATGACTGCATGATAAGTTCATGATATGTCAAGTATATAAGGGATGGATTGAACTAATAGATGATTCAAATAATGTATAACTAGATTGGTGCTTCCCTTTTAATGTTTACTGCCTAGGTGGAACTATTGAAGATAAGAACACCATTTTTGATGTTGCTCTTGCTACAACTTGTTTTGAGTCTACAATAATTGAGATGACTTGTGATATATGTGGATTATAGTCTCCTTGACCAAGATATAATGCTTTCACTGATTAAATCCCTAAATAATAGCATAAAGCTCATGATCATAGGTAGGGTGGTTTCTTACTGGTGCAATGAACGTTTCTCTATGGTAAGCAACCAGGGGACCATATTGAGTGAGAATTTCTCCAAATGTGAAGTTAGAGGTGTCAGTATCAATCTCAAATGGTTGATAGAGATCTGGTAATGCAAGTAATTGTGTAGAACAATGTCTACATTTTAATTATTTTGATGATTTTTGTTGTGTGGTTGCCTAAATGAACTTTGATTTAGCACCACCTTTGGTAATTTGGTTCGAAGGCCAAGTCACATGAGAAAAACCAAGTATAAAAATCATATAATTTTTTTATAATCCCAAGAAGCTACGAAGCTTTGTGAGATTGTTTGGTTGTGGCCATTATTAGATGACTTGAATCTTATCTGGGTCTTCATGCACCCCTTGTGCATCTACTATGTATCCTAGATAATGTATCTCTTGCATGTCCAATGAAAATATCTCTATGTTTTCATGCTTGTGTTTTCTCAAAGTGTAAATCACTTGATCTATATGGCATAGATGTTCATCCCATGTTTTTCAAAATATTTGGATGTCGTCAAGTTAGACTGCAATGAATGAAGTAGTGAATGGCCTAAAAATGTCATTCATCATCCCCATGAATGTGGTTGGTGCATTGGTAAAACCAAAGGGCATGACTAACCATTCAAACAAACCTTCTTTGGACTTGAAGGATGTCTTACATAGCTATAGGTTCAATAGGAATCTGATGATACCCAAACTTAAGATAGATTTTGATGAATTATTTTTCACCAAGGAGTTGGTCCAATAAGTCCTCAATCCTTTGAATAGGATAGTGGTTTTTCACTATGTATAAATTGAGAGATTTGTAATTGATGCAAAACCTCCATGTCCCATATTTATTTGGCACAAGAAAAATTAGGTTGCCACAAGGTGATGAGTTGGGCATGATATGTCCTTTGCAGGGAAAATTTTAGAGGCTATTTATAGCCAAAAGGCTATAAGTAGGTTTTCTTAATTTTGAAAATGGCTAATTATGTGAAAATATACATAGGTAAAATAGCCTTAATTTTATACAATTTATTATACATGTGTTTTGATTCTCCTTATAAATTATACTAGGTCCTATTTTGGGACACAAATTCGCCATAGTTACTATGCATGTATGGTTCTGATTTGTCAGAAAACTATATGAGACATGTATAGATTAGTTTAGAATTTCTCTCTATGTTTGTGTGTGTAAGTGATAAGGACCACCTAGGACACAATAAATTTAAGGTAATAATTATATTTTTGTTGGCATGGTTTGTTAATTGAAATAAAATAATATTTGAAAGGCCAATTATGGATATGGTTAAGATATTTTGGCAGACCTTATTATATAATTTATAAAATTAAAACTATGAAAATATTTTGAATTTTTTTAGTACCATCTATAAAACTACATAAAACAAACAAGCTCTTCCTTATATATTTTTTTAATAACTAAAAAATTTAATAATAAATAATTTTCAAATCTAATGTTTATTTTATTTCTAGCATTGAATGCAGTGCAAGTGGAATTAAAGCTATGGGGATTGAGGTTTAGATCTTGCCCCATTTTTTAGTGAATTGGCATTGACATATTTAGAGGCTCCAAGGCAAAATTTAATGTTAGTCCAACACATCACCTGCAAGATTAATGTAAGTTGATTGAATACATATGTGATACTTTCTCAAATTTTCTAGTCATTGATGCAAACTATTGGTGGAAGCAAAGCTCTGGTAGTTGAAAGATTAGGACGAGAGGTTGGAAACAAAGGTGTAGATAATTTCTAAGTTGATTTCCTTGTGATTGCAATTGCAAGGTAAGGATTTGTGTTTATTTTGTTCTAATGACTGAGAGCCATTATTTGCATGCACAATCATATGTCTTGAAATGAATAAATATAATGATAAGTTCCCTAAAAAATATTTATTTAAAGATATTTGCTTTCAATTTTTACTTTATAATGTCTTAACCATATCCATAATCAATAACCAAGGCCCCATGATTCAGGAATTCATATGCCCAACGCTTCCAACTAATCAACATGGTCAATGCCATCTAATATAATCAAGGGATTTGAGTACCAATGCTCTAGTTTGGATTTGATGAGCTCCATCCCTAAACCATCCTTTTGGCCACTAGATCAAAAATTTACAGGGGAAAGTGACAGTGGGATACTTAGATCACACAATAATTTGTGTTGCATTTTTTCTATTTTTTTATCTACATGTACCTTATCCGATTTAAATAAGAAATTTGCCTTGGAAAAAGTGGTATGCTTGTAGTTGTAGAATTCTTTGGCAAGATTTATTTTCCCTGATCCCCCTTCCTACTATACCCACAATCTTATTGATTCCATTACTATTCTATCCACATGTGGATATTTTGGACTCAAGCTCCTGAATGGCATCGTCAAGCCCAACTGGATGTTTTACAACCTCTAACTTTAACTTATTTTTATCCTCTCTAAATTCAATGAACACAATATCCAAAATATTTTGGCATAACTTTCCCATGTTGATGGTGTGATCACAAATCCACAACAATGGGATTGAGAAGGAAACAAATATATCCATGAAAATAGGTAAAAAAAGAAAATGATTTACATATTATTATAAACGAGACTTGCCCATTAGATGGATCAAATTATATACTAGTGATGAATGAGGCATGATGAAGGGCTTCTTTTCATTCTTGAAGCTTTTTGATGTACTTTCCCTTTTCTACATATTTATTGAATGCATTGGCATAAATTTCATTTTCAATATAGTGAAGATCAAAAAAAGCAAGACCATAAAACAAGGGAACAATTTTGTCCTCTATTTTAAGCATGAGAGAAAGTTCAGCCAAACACCAGGGTGAGGAAGCATAATTTTTGGAAAAAATAGCATTATGAATAGCATAACTATGAATGTCATATTGTATGCTTGACGAGAATAAATCCTCTAGTTGTGATTCCATTAAATCCATGAATACTTTGAATCTTACACACTTGAGAAACTGGTAAAGGACGCTGGCCATAGAAGTGAATTGGCACTAGCATATTGAGGGGCCGACTGAAGAAAAATTTAATGTTGGTCCAACACGTCACCCACATGATTAATATAAGTTGATCGAATACATATGTGACAATTTCTAAAATGTTCTAGTCATTGATGCAAACTAATCACAGAAGTGAAGCTTTGGTAGTTGAAATATTGAGACGAGAGGTTGGAAATAAAAGTGCAAATAATTTCTAAGCTAGTTTTCTCGTGATTGCAACTTCAAGGTATGGATTTGTCTTTCTTTTATTTTAAAGATTGAGAGTAGTTATTTACATGCACAGTCATTTGACTTGAAATGAATAAATATAATGATAAGTTCCTTGAAAAATATTTATTTAAATAAATTTTCTTTTCATCATCGCTTTTCATAGCTATCTTGCCCTATGGCCCTATAGTTACTTTATACTCTATACTTTGATTTTTTGTCACACTTTTTGCTATACTTGGTTTATTATATTATCTAGTTGGTCTTTAACACATGCTTATTTTAAACAAATAAGAAATTGATTTCCTCTGAGAAATAATGACATATAAGATACTTATTTTAAACAAATCACAAAAAATAAATTGAATAAACACAACAAATCTTCATGATCATACTGCATTTTGTTTTTAAATTTTTAAGGTAATAATTATATTCTAGTTGGCATGGTTTGTCAATTAAAATTAAAAAATATTTGAAAGTCCAATATGGATATGGTTAAGGCATTTACATAGAGCTTATTATATAGTTTATAAATTTAAAATAATGAAAATGTTTTGAATATTTTTTTCAGTTATGTCATCCTCACTTTTCATAGTTGTCTTTTCCTATGGTCCCATAGTCAGTTTATATTCTATACTTTGGTTTTTTATCACTATTTTTGTTATACTCAGTTTATTATATTATCTAGTTGGCTTTTACCACAATTATTTTAAACAAACAATAAACTGATTTTTTTGAGAAATAACGACATGCAAGATACTTCTTTTAAATAATGCACAAAGAACAAAATGAATAAATGCAACAAGGCCTCATGATTACATTGTATGAAATGGATGGATTGTCCCCAATTTCATAGGGCAAAGAAAAATAGTTGTTTTAAAAAACTTAGGGTATCCATTGATCATAATCATTAGTCCATCTCAAGCATATTTGCCCCATGAGTGTGTTTGGGGGAAGGGGTTTAACTATGAATTTTTTTCCATTGTTTATTGATTTGAATATGAAGTTTAATTCACCAGATATTTATAAGTTTTTTGAAAGTGTTAATAGAAATTGTCAGTCAATTTATACCTACATGAAAATTTTGCCAATGATTCACCAGTGGAATTATACTTAAACTCTAGGATTCGCCAAGATTTTATAGTAAGTTTTAAAGGTCCATTCTTAAAATTATTTGTCCATGAGTTCATAGAGTTGTCACTTGATTGATTCATTCTCCAAAACTGATTTTCATTATAAAGAAACATTATGTAGAGGTAGTCCATAGATCAAATCAATTGTGTGATTCACTACACAATCTATAGGCACTTCCTTTGGTGACTGAAATATGTCTTTGTATTCTTCCAACTTGTGGTTCAACTCTGAGGTTATTGTTGCTATTACTGGAAGAACTATGGAATGAATTGGTGCCTCAAGTATGTTCTTACGTTTACATCTTACCATCAAAAGTACAAACATATTACAAGATGTGACTAGTTTATTATACCATTATGTTGATAAGTGATAACTTAGGGACTACTTCAGTATGTGGTATTTATTATCACCAACATCTATGAGAACATTCTTAAGATTTTCTTCATAGACTGCATGTTGATGGTAAATATATTGTTGATCAAGTAATACATCACAAACATATAATGGAGGGATGTCGTAAATGATTGTATCTTAAAAAGGCTTGAGGTTGTACACTAATTGACACTAATAATTGACATGTTTCTTGGATCTCACACTAAATCATCCAATGAAGTATGGTTATGGGTGAGGCGTTAGTGTAAAGTTCAATATGTGAATTACTTCAATAAAAATTAGGTTCTTTTGAATTCAATTGTCAACGATGAAGTGTAATGGTTGAGCATTGATCCAGATTTGAGAATGAAACAATAATTATGCTTCCTCTATCTCTGCAAGGGTAATAGAGATCTTTGTGGTACCCACCATGGCACTAGGCTCAGAATCCATGATTTGATTGCATGTATCCAATGTTTTAGTGTTTTTAATTGTTGATTTAAGTTGTGCATGTAGGGTTTTCTTAGTGTGACACTATATATTAGAATGACTGTTGGAGTTATGAACTGAACACCACTTGTCAGTCTTGGACTGCTTATTCAGATCATTTGATAATCATTTCTTCTTCTATGGAGGGTGCTTAGAGTTGTTTCTTGGCTTGAAATTATTCTTAAAATATTTAGACTATTTCTTAATTTGAAATTTATAATATTCTATCTTATTCTTGGCTTTGGGCTTTGCTTTAAACTTACAATAAAATATGTAGGCTTCTATGATTGAAGAGATATATAATAAATCCATATCTGATTGGACATGCAGTCTCAATCTTGACCTTTTTTTTCAAAAAAGGTTTTGTTCCAAATCCCAAATCCTGAGTTTGGACACCAGAGCATGAAAATTATGTGTATTTATACATAGATTGTTCTTTGCCTTGGAAAAACTTAGATAACTTGATGTATTTGTCATGATAGTTTCCAACAAGATAATAGGTTTCTTTGAATGCTTTGATGAAACCATTCCATGTGTCCATAAATGTGTCAAAGTTAAATTCATCTTCATGATTTTCTTGTGAAGTGAAATAATTTCCCCCCCATTTATTTAATGATAAAAAAAATTCAAGAGTGATTGTAATATTTTCTCTGTCAAAGAATTAATTAACCATGTAATATAAACATAGTAGGTCAAACTAGTTATCTAGTGCATCTACATCTATTTTGCCTTCAAACATAGGGATGCCTAGATATGCTTGCACCTTGTATGGAATTTGACAACCAAACAACAAAATAAAATGAGAGGTGTTAGAAGGATTCTATTGATTGAGAAGTGATCAATGATACTTGATCATTCATGTGCATGACATTATTACAAATCTTCCTGTCAACTTTGCAATGCATCCTCTATCATTTTTTTGGAACATTTTAAAAGTTGATGTCATCAAAGATTTGTATCCCATTTAAGGATGTGAAGGAAGGTCAGATGAAGGGTCATGAGTTTGGAGCCTTAACCTCCTATACTCAATCCTCGTATGAGTGGGCATATAAATCGAGACAAATTTCAGATGCACCACGATACCAATTGTAAATGATATGAAGTGTGTATGCTTTGATACCACTGATTCAGGGTAAAAGAGGAGACTTGGTGGACAACCCACTTACAAATATTTAAGATATTTATGAACTAAAGTAAATTTATGAATGATAGAAAATGAAAAGATGGAATGCACTAAAGAACCATAAAATCAAAGAAAAAGGTGACAACCAATATAGAATTGTAATAATAAAGTTTTATTATTCTAAGTTCTATAAAATATCTGAAAGATCAGATGTCTGGTGTCTATGTACTTCCTAACTTCATTCTTGTCTATGAATCTCTCCTACAAAGAATGGAAGATTATATAATGGAAGAAGATGAAGAATCAGGTTGTTATAAAATTTGGTTAAAACTTCACCATAATTGAAGAATGTGATGATGTCACTAACTACCATTACCGATAATTTGAGTGTTATAGTATTGCCACTACAAGAGCTAGGCAGTAATGTAGAAGTGGAATTTGATTTTACATATTGGCATGTAGGTGAGGATCCTAATACTGATGTTGCTAATGTCAACACAAGGCTAGATGTCCAAAAATGGTGAATTGCATAAGATCTATAGATCCAAATCATTTTGGATTAGGCAAAGTGGTGAAATAGAGGAAAATGAGGGATCTGAATAGTCAATAACATATGTAAATATATTGTGTGAGCTAAATGTAGTATAAATATAGTCTAGAGAAGGCAAGTGATATGCCCCTGTTGATGTTGGTTGATCCCCCAGAACCATATGGAACTCTACTCATGTACTCTACCTCATCATGTGAATTAGGACACTGTTCTTTACTCAACTTAAAGTGTCCAGCCATAGGCGTACTTACCAGTTTTGCATCCTGCATATTGAACCTCTCCAACACCTTGTTCACATAATCCTCTTGAGACAAAATCAACATGTGATTTTTCCTGTCTCTCTTAATATTCATGCCGAGGATTTTCTTTGCTGCACCCAAATCCTTCATGGCAAATGTGTGAGCTAATTTTACCTTAAACTCAGAGATATCCTACATGTGTGAACCTGCAACCAGCATATCATCTACATACAGCAACAAGATAATATATCTACCATTATCCAATCTTTTAAAATAAACACAATGGTCAGATTGACATCTACTGTAGCCATGCTCAGTCATAAACCTATCAAATCTCAAATACCATTGTCTAGGAGCTTGCTTGAGACCATACAAGCTTTTCTTCAATCCGCACACAAGTTTCTCCTTACCTTTGACCTCAAATCCTTCCAGCTGATCCATATATATTTCTTCATTCAAATCTCCATGAAGAAACGTTGTCTTAACATCAAGCTGCTCAAGATGCAAATCCTCAATAGAAACTAAAGACAATACAGTCTGAATAGAAGTCATTTTAACTATAGGAGAAAAAATCTCACCAAAATCAATACCTAGTTTTTTTGCAAATCTTTTCACTACCAACCTGGCCTTATATCTCATCTATTCATTCTCACCTTCCTTTAACCTGTAGATCCATCTATTCTTCAGTGTCTTCTTACCCGCTGGCAACTCAACCAAATCCCATGTTTGGTTCTCTTTCAAGGAATCAATTTCCTCATTCATGCCTAGCTCCCACTGATTTTTGGATTCCACCTATATTGCTTCATCAAAACTCTCTGGTTCTCCACTATCAGTGAGCAATAAATAAAATAATGAAGGGGAATATTGAATTGGAGGTTTACTTACCCTTGCTGACCTCCTGATGGGCGTTTGAGACTCATTTTCTGCTTGCTGTCTGCCCAAATTCTCTGACAGTGACTGACCTCGGTCACCTCCAGGCCTGTAACTGACCGATGTCAATTCAACATGACCGACGCCAGTTACTTCATGACCGACATCAGTCACTGTATGACCGACATCGGTTCTTGTATTACCGATGTCAGTTCCTTCCTGACCGACGTCGGTCTCTGTGTTTTCCTATTTGTGATTATTCTTTCTCGCGAGCTCATTTTGGACCGTCACCTCAT
Source organism: Torreya grandis (assembly GCA_037957365.1). NCBI lineage: Eukaryota > Viridiplantae > Streptophyta > Pinopsida > Cupressales > Taxaceae > Torreya > Torreya grandis. The sequence goes on along the minus strand of JARHVA010001419.1, from coordinate 479,976 downwards.
CCAAATCTTCATGGCCCTGCTCAGAATTCTTCAGCTTCTTGAGCTGATCACTATACATCATTTTTTCATTGAAAACAACATCACGGATCCTAATTATTTTGTTAGTTCATAGATTCTAAAATCGGAACCCGAAATCATCAGAGCCATAACCAATAAATGTGCACCTCATAGACTTAGCATCCAGCTTCTTTCTATTTTCTTTATCAACGTGCACAAAAACTTCAGAACCAAAAACTCTTAGAAATGAAAGATCTACCTTTTTACCTGTCCATGCCTCTTTTGGAATTCCACCATCCAGAGCTATAGAGGGTCATCTATTAATCAGGTAAACTACAATATCTACAACTTTTGCCCAAAACTGTAAGGGCAAATTAGCATGCAATCTCATACTCCGTGCATGCTCCAATATTGTTCTGTTCATCCTTTTAGCAACTCCATTTTGCTGAGGTGTCCTTAGAACCGTCCTTTGCCTGCATATTCCATTCATATAATAGTAACTTCTAAACTTATTGCTGCAGTACTCACCACCATTGTCAGATCTAAGGCACTTCAATCTCCTCCTGTTTCATTCTCAACTAAAGCTTTCCAAATCTTAAAAGTGTCAAAAACATCAAATTTCTTCTTTATGCAATAGACCCATACCTTTATTGTAGCATCATCAATGAAAGTAACATAATACTGTGATCCTCCAATAGAAGCTACCTGAGCTGGTCCCCACACGTCTGTGTGAACAAGCTCCAACTTGTGCTTCCTCTTTGTTGACCCAATTTTAACAAACCTTACTCTCTTCTGTTTTACAAAAACACAATGCTCACAAAAATCTAGATCTATGCTTTTCAAATCTGAAAGCTTACCTTTTGACTTAAGAATAGACATTCCCTTCTCACTCATGTGGCCAAGCCTCTGGTGCCACACCTTTGCATAAACATCTGAAGTAGATAATACAGAAGGAGAATAATCAGTAATACAATTACATAAATAGAGACTACCTACTCTCTTACCTCTGACTAATACAAGTGCACCTTTGGTAACCTTCCAAGATTCAGCTGTGAGAGTTACTGTGCAACCCTCATTACCCAACTTTCTTACAGAAATCAGATTCCGCTTCAGCGCTGGGACATGCATGACATCCTTCAACACCCATGTGTTGCCATTCTGCAATTTCAGCTGCACTTTTTCTTTGCCAACAATTTTACAAGGCTCATCATCCCCTAAATAAACTTTTTCAAAATCTCCCTGGACATAATCATTGAAAATTTTTTTATTTGGGGTAGCATGGAAAGAGGCCCCAAAATCTAAAACCCAAGATTCTATTTTATTATGCAAAGAAAGTGAAAGAGCATCTTGTGCAACAATACCTGCAACTTTTGCTTCTTCATTACCTTCATGCTGATTCTCTTCATTAACCTTCAACCAACAATCTTTCTTTGCATGTCCTCTCTTTCCACAATTCCAGCAGGTTATTTTCCTTTTTCCATTTCTGAATTTGGATCTATTGTGCATCTTTGGCTTAGACCTTGATCTCCCATGCTTGCTCTTCTCTCTTTGCCTTCCCCTGCTTTCAATACTTAAAGCATTACCTGATGATTCCCCTGCGCTTTTCCTGCGAGTTTCTTCATTCAGGATTACACTAACAACATCATCTACTTTCAAGATATTTGTAGCAGATGTAGTATTACTAACTGCCATTACTAAGCTATGCCAACTTTCAAGTAAAGAGCATAATATTAAAAGAGCTTTAATTTCATCATCAAAAACTATTTTGACTGAATTTAATTGATTTAAAATTCTATGGAAATCATTTAGATGATTAGATACAGATCCACCTTCCTGCATTTGTAAATTAAATAATTGCTTTATAAGATATACCTTATTTGAAGCTGAGGGCTTTTCATATAAATTTGTTAAAGTGTCCATTAACTCTACCATTGTCTTTGCCTGTGACAAGTTGGAAATCACAGTAGATCCCAGACTCAATCTTATAGATCCAAGAGCCTTTCTATCAAGAACTTCCCATTCTTCATCTTCCATATCTATGGGCTTTCTATCAACCCCACCCAATGGTAAGTACAGATCTTTCTGATACAAATAATCCTCTATCTGCATTCTCCATAATTGGTAATTCTTGCCATTAAACTTCTCCATTCTTAGTTTAATTTTTTCTGCCATTGCTTCTCCCACTCAAACAAAAACCCCTGTGAGTGACCTGTAATCAACACACACTAAACAGATCTGAACCACCTGTTAGTGAACCTGAGCTCTGATACCACTTGTTGGGGATCAACCAACAAACTTGATTACTTTTATGTAAACAAAACACGAAATTAAACCAGAATAATAAGTAACTAGAATCAGAAATAGCAAAGAATAAGAGATACAAGAAACCACCCTAAAAACTTGTATTAAACTCTTTCAGAAGGAAATACAATGAAAAAAAATCACACTTTCTTCTCACACCTCTCAGATGTACAGATCTCTTTCCCTCAAGAGTTTACAATCAATTCCAACAACCTGGATTGATACACACATATACAATATGTCTTGTATTGTTCTTTCTTACACACTTACATACACAAGATATAGAGATCTATCCCTATTATATAAGATTAAGGATCATGAGCAATGCATTAACAACCATTAGATACACCTCCTAATCAAAGGCTTAAAATAGTCCTGCTAAAGATAGAGACGTGGAATTACAACTAACAGTTAATCTAATCATGGAAACAATCTGTTCCATCCACGAAAATAGATTTTTTGGACGCACAGGTAACCGACGTCAGTTCCTGCTTGCCTGCACATGACTGATGTCGGCCGATCTATAACCGACGCTGGCAGCTACTGGTCGACTCCTTGCCATCGTCGGTGACTGTGTAAATCCAACAACTTCAGCATCCGCTCATCTGGTGAAGTTTTTAGCTCCACACCTTAATAGTTGAATGATAAGGTCATTTCTCAAATGAGTATGTAAAAAGCTCATAATAGGTGCATGCCCCAAGTGGGAAAGACTCAATTTGCAGATGTCATAAGGTTTGTAGGAATAAAATAAATATGATCGTGCAAACTCAATGTGTGCCAAAACAAAGTAGGTACAAATAGTCAATATGGAGATGGATAAATTAGTATGCTACATTGAGGTGTAACACACCTCAAAGAATGGAATCTAAGATCAAAATGTTATAAAGGATGTATATGCATATGTCATCATAGGATAGGTAGCATGAATGTATGAATCGGGACAAACAATCAAAATGTAGGGGCCATCAATACAATTATAAAATCAAAGCCAAGGGCTATAAGAATGATCAAAGTGAAGGCATATGTACCTATCCATATAAAAAATAGAATAATGGAGAAATTAATGAGTCAACTCAGGAGAGAGTGATCAAGCAAGCAAACCATAAGAAGCTATGTAAAATAAAATGTATTAGAGTTAACCTATGATATCATTGATTGCGTGACATGACAGTCCTATATCACCCAACATAATGCTTATTTATGGATACAAAATCATATTTCATGTCCAGATGTCATAATCACTATAGTTGTCATATTTAGGTACCTTATTTACCTTTTTGTGTGCCTCTTCTAAGCATTTATGTTCAATCATTGCATTTGTCACAAAATTATGCATAGATACCCATGTTATATAATTTTTTGGTGCAATGTTGTTTGTTCTCAAATGTTTTACCTCTTGTCATTCATCTTTTCTACCTTATGGAAAATTATTGTGATATTTTCAAATTTGAAAGTAATGTATATGTTCAAATCATCAATGATGGATTGCTATCACTCTAATCACTAGTGTCCAAGTATACCCTGAAAGTTTCCCATAGTGGGCATTACAAATATTATTGTGCCTATAAACTTTGGCCTGCAAACAATTAGTAAAGTTTTTTGCCCAATTGATCCTTCACAATGTAGAGTATGTTGTAGCTCATTTTGTCTGTGGCCTAATTGTTATAGAAAGTGGACATTACATGTATTAGATCTTATTTTTTTTATTAATTTTAAATTGTTGCATATAATTGTCTTACATTAATACTCAGATAGCCATTGGGTCCATTCATGGACTCTTCTGTACCAAATGTGACCTCTTTTCTTGTTGGACTTCTATTGAAGTAGCAGGTATTGTGTTCATCCTAGATACCCTGATCTTTAATCATTTTTTAACTCCTTGATTCTTAAATTAATATTTTTTGTAATGCCTTATAATTATTTATCCCATTCCCACTTAATATATGATAATAATAATAATATTTACCTTTTTGATGTGATAAATGTGCAATGGGTCAATGCCTAATGGATGGTAACATGATCATTCTATTGTCAAGTAATATTTTTAGTTTGATATTCAATTGGATTTGTGAATTATGTACTTGTAATGTTGTATCAATGGACACTAAAGGCCCTCTAAAGATAACTATTGTTGACATGGGAATTATTTGCACTTTGTTGTAAACTACTTTCACTAGCATTGTTATGCAACCATTATCTAACTCAATCAATATTTTTTGAAAGCAAGCAAACCAAAAAAACAAGCATACTTTCACTAGCATTGTTATTAGCATTCAACGCATCAAAATTGGGGACTTAAGGTTGAAGGTGGAGCTTGAAAGATACTATAATCTCAGACCCTTTGCACAAAACAAACAATTTTATATCCACCTGAGAGAAGATTGCCATAAAGAAACCCTTTGTGATTTCTTGACCTCAACTCACAATAAATGCTTCCCGATGAATTTGTAGATTAGGGTACAAGAGGAAAGTGAATCAATTTCCTTTGCCAAGATGTCACTATAAAGATCAAGTATTGGGTTGGTTGGAGTATCTAGAAACCCGTTTGGTTCTTTTTGCGTATGTTGTTCATGCAAGGTGGTGTTGTCATCACTAAAGAAATTTTTATGTTATTTAAAATACACAAATTGAATTTTTATATTATTTTTTCAATCTAAAGATATATTATCTCCATTCTTATCTATATTGTTATCATCAACATGCTTTTGTATAACATTTTCATTATCATAGTAATTAGGGACATCATGACAAGAAGATTTTACCAATGATATTTCAAACAAATTAGTCTTTGTGAGGGTTTGAGATTGTAGAATTAACACCATAGAATATATATCTCAACGTTATGGGAATGAAATATGCCACTTATTTTTACACACCTTTGACAATCATAGAGAAAATCTAGAAGCCCTAAATCTTAAAAAGTTTGATTGCATACAAGAAGACTAAAATGAATGATACATAAGAAGTAGATTTTTCTATGGAACAAGGGGAAATAATAATTCAGACCTGAAAGTTATACCTTAATATGAGACCTTAATGTTTTTTGAAACCTTAATGTAGAAGGAAACCAAGGGTTTTGTAGACACTAAAAAACTATGCACTTGCAATTTTCAATGATTAAATGCCTTGGGACCCCCCTAAAGACCCCCTAAACCTTCTTAACCCTTAACAAAATTCTCTTAACCCAACTACATCACTATTTTCCTAGTCACATAATACTATTAAAAAATACTATTTAAAATTACTATTCAAAAGTATTATTCACTATCACTATTCATTATGGGATCCACTATCACTATTCATGATGACATGGAAAGTAGCATGGCATGTGACATGTCAAGTGACATGGAAGGTGATTTGAGAGATGATATGGCAAGTGACATGGCTTAGAAGTGATGTGGTTTAATGTGGGACATCATACCCTATCTAGGACCCTTCCCAAAGTGCTTGATGACCTCATTTAAGCATCACAAGGTCCTCCCTTGAAATCTGGTGAATTTTCCCTCAAGGGACCATTATTCAACATGTATTTTACATGAAATTAACCTTCAAAATAAGATACCTACCTATTTAAGACAAAGGGCACCCATTTTTGACTTCTTAACCCAAATGGGACACTCACCAACCCAAAGATCATTTTGACTAATTTATCCACCACATAGTAAATGGTTCCTATTTTGGCATGACTCTTCATAACATATGCTATAAATACCCCCCCTCTCCTTCATCCAAGGTTAAGTTGGAAAGTGGAAAATTAGTGTTTTTTGTTATTAACATTTTATTGCAAGTTTTTGGAGGAGGTTATCCACTTGAGAAGGAGGTCATCCTCATCTTGGAGGAGAAAATATTCAATGCATCGAAGCTCTACCAAAACCACTCTAGGATTTCATTAACAATATCATCAACAACACCATCATTGACAACCATCTCAAAGGTAACCTTATTTGTTTATTTCATTTCAACTTATTACCTCATTTGGCCTCTTCTCTCTTGAACTCCATACCTTTCACCTTTCATCTCTTATTTTTCCCCTTTTTCATTTCATTTATTTTCTTGGCCATGTTTACCCACTTAACCCTTTTTACCTCTTTGACATAATTCACCCACTTGACCCCTTTTGCCTCTTGACCATATTTACCAACTTGACCATATATCCCTTTTACACTTTTCCCTTTATCTTCTTGATCATTTTGACCATCAACTTATTGATCATTTCAATCATTTATCAACCTCAACCAAACCATCTTTCCCTTTTGACTATTTGCCAAACCAAAACCATATCCTTGTCTCGACTAGCCTTTTAACGTTTACTTTATTTAGTCATTTTCTTAGCAAAGCATCCATCTTAATTGTATTTAATTTTAGATTTACTGCCATTTAATGAAATTATATTTTAGTTTATCATTTCAATTTAATTATCCAAAGAAGGTGGATAGACAGCCTCCTAGGAATCCTTCACTTCTAGGACCTAGCTCATGCTAGGCAATCCATTTTGCTACTTGTCTAACAAACAAGTTTTCTTAGTGTTTTATTATTTCAAGTTATTCCTTCCTAGCCAAAGAGGAGTATCCACCATCATCTGGATCATTTTCACATTTTATACCAGGTTATCATAACCATTACCCTTATTGATAGTTTCTTCTTTTCATATTAAAATAAATAAATAAATAAAGAGAAACATTTTGGCACATTCGGTGGGACCTAGTTCCCTTTCTTCCTTAATTGTTTGCTCATCAAATGAAATCATTTATTTTTGGGCTTAAAAATCAACAATTGGCATTCATTGATTATTTTTTTATTTTAGTTAATTTATTAATTTAGGAGGCATAGTAATATTATCATAGCATTTGCACTTGTTATCACACACAAAACTGAACCAAAAAATAATTTACACATCAAAACAATACTTGAGACAAGGACCGATTAGGATTTCATCACCTAGTGGCAACCTTACCCCCTCCTAGCTATCCCACTTGAATTTTACCACCAAGGAGAGAACCAACTCAGCTCTCTGGTTGAGTATAAACCCTGGACTTTGTATATATTGGCTAAGTACCTGCATTGGTTGTAGGATCATGAAGTGAGGGGAGCAAACCCCAAACACCAAGCCACGTATTGAAGTTCAACACAATTATTCTTTTTGAGCACCTAAAAAACTTGAAACTATTTGTAGACTTCCACTTTAGTAACTATTTTTCAATCCAACCTCCCTTATCACACTCTTTAAGGCATAAGCCAAAAGCAATTTAAAATTAATCCTAAGGATAAAACACACTTCGTAGTGTATGTATTGATTGCTTTAAATTTTTTGGTTTTGATCTTTGTTTGAGGTGTGAGTGTTGAAATAACATTCCCTATTTTGTCATATGGTTTCAACCAGACAACAAGTGAGAAATCAAAACAACCAACCACCACCTTCTTCTTCCCACAACTCTTACTTTCTCAATAATTCACTCAAGACTTCTCTCTCAAATTCAAAATTTTTCTCTAGATTTTTGACACAAAATTCTCAATAAAAGCATTCACATTTATCACAAAGTAAACTCTCAAGTTTTTCAACATATAATCTCTACAACAATACTCATGAATTCTCATAACATTACAACACAAAAGCTATGCCAACATTGCATGCCATTAACAAGATTATCATGATTTCTCCCAACCCAAAATTCTAACTTGGTCTCAACACCAAGGAGGCTACCCAAGATTTCACTCAAAGCTTATAACTTCTCTCACACTCCAAGCCTCATGGTCAATGTACATAATAAACTCCTTAAAAACCAAGTAATGCCTCTAATGTCTTAATGCTTGAACAATTTCATAAAACTCAACATCATAGGTAGAATATTTATTTCTTAACTCATTCAATTTCTCACTAAAATATGCTATGGGCTTTCCTTCTTGGCTTAACACTAATCCAATTCCCACATGTGAGACATCACAATCCACTTCAAACACTTTGTCAAAATCAGACAAGGCCAAAATTAGATTTTCTGTAAGGGTAACTCAGCCACTAACAATTAATTCCCATCCCTTTTTTCTTCTCTCATTATCATCGCTAATAGTGCCCTCTTGCTTAGGGCATCCTACATCAAGGAAGCTTTGAATTATTTATTTAGCATCCTTATGTTTTAACACCATCTAATACTTCCTCTTAAGTTTTTAATCTTTTTCTAGGAGAAATACATCAGCTTAAGGTCTTTTTGGACTATGTAGGCAGCGCTCAATTACCGAGGTTAGCTCGACCACATCCTTTATTTTGTTTTCCCTTCTCACCTAAAATCTCTTCCTCCATTTCTCTACCTATCCCCTCACCACCTCCCTCCATTCAGCTTGTCAATCTCTTTTAACCACTTTTCTAGCTTGTCAATCTCTTTTAACACAAGGGTTGACAACCTTCCTCATTGACCCCTCTTATCTACCATAAAACCACCACCTACTCTACCTCACTAACCTCCCCATCACCTTTCCTTGTGCATACTTCATAGCTCACTCCTTCACCCACTTCTTATGTTTTTGGTCTCTCTCTCCACTTATTAACAACCTTGTCCTTTATCCCCTTCAACCTCTTTCATTGTTCTCATCATTTCCCTTCGCCCTTGGCTAGTTGTTGTACCCTCTTTACCAATCTCTTTTCCTCACCAATTCCCCATCATATTGTGCATCTTGAAAGATTTATATTTCTTCTCTAACTATAATTTTTCTTTATGTGTACCACCACTCTGCCATTTCACCATTTTTCCCACTGTACCTATTTTCCATTCTTCTTGTTTGCTTTTTTTCCATCCTTTCATCATTTTTGTCTTTTTTTTCCATAACTAGTTTCTCCCTAGGTATTTATCCTTTGAGAAGCCTTTCGTAATTGCCTCTTTTCTTCTTCTCGATTCTTTCCTTTTACCTTTTGTGTTCCCCTTTTCCTCTTTCCATCTCGGTACTCACTTGTCTTTTACATCTATGTGAGTATACTTGCTTTACATCCCTACTTCAATTCTTCCTTTTTCTTCTTATCATCTCTAATCTTCATCTCATTTCCTTTCATTGTTTTCCACCATCCTCTCCCTTTTCTCCATTTCCTTTCATTTTTCTTGTCTTGAGGACATTCCTTATTCTTCCTAACCTTTTTTTTCATCCTATATGACCATGCTTGGCTTCTTTCCTCCTATATGACCATGCTTGGCTCCTTCCATCCTTCTCCACCTTCATCTTTATATGCGACCTCATCATTTCCTCTACCTATATCTTCATCCATCTCCTGGTCTGCCTTCACCTCATCCCTTATTGGATCTCCCTTATGTTATCCAATTCAACCTCCACCTCTTTAGAGTGAGGTCACTATTTGTGTCACTTCTAGATCTCCTTGTTTTCTTACTCGTGTTTTCCATGCCCTTGCTTTAATACACAAAATCCATAACTTTTTTCTTCATTTAATTAATATTATTATTATTCGCCTCACTCCATATTCCAAAACCCATCAAAGTCTTTCTCTGAATTCCCTCAAAACTCAATGCTTACTTATTTTGGGGCCCCATTGACTCAAGGGTCAAGGGTTTGAATCTTCACTACTTCTTGTTTACCCACTCTACTACTTTGCTTCCCTAAATTGTTAAATGATACCCTTTCATAGCCTGTTAATAACATTGCTGTGAAGTGTGCACAATGTTGACTTATTTGGATGGTGATGAAAGAACCCATTGGGTCACCATGATAATTTGAGTAGTGCCACATTTTCTAAAGCCTAGGAAAGCATATTTCTCTTTTTTAAAAAATGGTGACTGAAATTTCATTCTTAAACCTGCTTATCCATGGTTGTAGATTCCTTTTGCATAGTCGATGCAATCATCTAATTGCATCCTCGGCAATATCATCTACCATTTATACTAAACCAATAAAAAAACTATTTGAGATCCATATTTCCCACCCTTTAGAGCTTCCCTTTCTCCAACATCCTTCAACTGGACCTAACTACATGATATCAAATTGGGGCAACCAAGTTAACCAACACTCTTCACCTCAAAAGAACTACATTTGGCCTGATGTTCCTTTTAGATTCCTATCCATGAAAATATGTAGTCAACGTCCACTTGTTGAGTGCATTTGGAGTCAACTCGGCCATCCCCTTATAACCCATACCTAATCCACCCATGCTTTCACCACATCCACCTTGACATTGGTTGATTTTGACCCAAAACATTGGCATGTTTTGCAATAAATTTTGACTACAACGACCAACCTTTCCATGTTAAACTTTTGAATGTTTGCACCACCTCATGCATAAATCAACCACTTATGTTATTTTATAGGAGCACTTCCTACCCTAGATACTTGCAACCAACATTGATCCTATTTAGATGACTTAATAGGCCTAGCTTGATCAGCCATGACCAATGTTGTGGACCAGTTATCTTTATCACGTGTCTTAGGATTGACCTTATTTTTACCAACATTAGTTACTTTAATCTTTGCACAATCTTGACTACCATGTTTAGTCTCCTTTCACCCATTGGCATTTCACATGCCCAGCTACTTTGTGGCACCATCTAGTGTCTCCCCACCAACTACTTATCAAACTTATGGCCTTTCCTCATTGAATCTCAGTTTGAGGGGGAACACCTCCTTCCATACTTGAGGCACCCTGACCTTCTATCAAGTGATTTATTTTTGTTTTACAGCTTGTTAATTCAAAGCTGCATAACAAAAAGGGGCAAAATGTAGACATTAGAAAACCACGCACTTATAGTTTTCAATGACTAAATGCCTCGAAACCCCCCTAAAGATCCCCTAAACCTTATTAACTCTTAACAAACCCCTCTTAACCCAATAAAATCACTATTTTCCTAGTCACATAATACTATTCACTATCACTATTCATGATGACATGGCAAGTGGCATGGTATGTGACATGGTAAGTGACATGGCATGTGACATGGACGATGATATGACAAGTGACATGGATTAGAAGTTGTGTGGCTTGATGTGGGACATCATACCCCACCTGAGACCCTTTCTAAAGTGCTTGATGACCTCATTTAAGAATCACAAGCCCCCCTTGAAATATGGTGAATTTTACCTCAAGGGACCATTATTCAACATGTATTTTACATGAAATTAACCTCCAAAATAAGATACCTACCTCTTTAAGACAAAGGGCACCATTTTTTGACTTCTTAACCCAAATGGGACACTCACCAACCCAAATGGGAATCCCCACCCACCTCATTTTGACTAATTCATCCACCACATAGAAAATGGTTCCTCTTTTGGCACGACTCTTCACAATATATGCTATAAATACCCCCCCTCTCCTTCACCCAAGGTTAAGTTGGAAAGTGGCAAATTAGTATTTTTTGTTATTAACATTTTATTGTAAGTTTTTGGAGGAGGTTATCCATTTGAGAAGGAGGTCATCCTCATCTTGGAGGAGAAAATATTCAAATCATCTAAGCTCTGTTGAAATCACTCTAGGATTTCATTAAAAATATCATCAACACCATCATCGACAACCTTCTCAAAGGTAACCTTGCTTGTTTATTTCATTTCAAATTATTACCTCCTTTGGATTCTTCTCTCTTGACTTCCATACCTTTCACCTTTCACCTCTTCTTTTTCCCCTTTTTCACTTACTTCATTTATTTCCTTTGCCATATTTACCCACTCGACCCTTTTTAACTCTTTGCCATAATTCACCCACTTATCTCCTTTTGCCTCTTAGCCATATTTACCAACTTGACCATTTATCCCTTTTACCCTTTTACCTTCTATCTTCTTGATCATTTTGACCATCACCTTATTGATCATTTCAATCATTTATCAACCTCAACCAAACCATCTTTCCCTTTTGACTATTTGCCAAACCAAAACCATAACCTTACCTCAACTAGCCTTTTAACATTTGTTTTATTTAGTCATTTTCTTAGAAAAGTATCCATCTTAATTGTATTTAATTTCAAATTTGTTGTCATTTAATGAAATTATATTTTAGTTTATCATTTTAATTTAATTATCCAAAGAAGGTGGATTGACAGCCTCCTAAGAAGCTTTCGCTTCTAGGACCTAGCTCACTCTAGGCAATCCACTTTGCTACTTGTCTAACAAACATATTTTCTTAGTATTTTCCTATTGCAGGTTATTCCTTCCTAGCCAATTAGAAGTATCCACCATCGTCTGGATCATGTGCATATTTTATACCAGGTTCTCATAACCATTACCCTTATTGATAGTTTCTTCTTTTCATAATTAGAAAAAAGTAGAAAATAGAGAGAAACAGGGTTTCATGTTCAAATCAAAGATAGGTTCACCAAAATGTTTTGATTTGCACTTAAGAAATATAAAATAATTGAAATTATACATTAATATAAAATATACAAATAAACATAATAATGTGAATTGAAAGGGGTTAATTTATATAACAAATACTCGATTTAAAAATGAAAAGACACAAGAAGGATGATGTGCATAACTAATTGTTTGTATTTTTTGTTCACGAAAGATGTCATAGGATTTGAAAATGTTCTATGTGTGTTTTGTTAACTACTTTAACCTGAAATAAAAGTTGAAAACCTGACTAGATGCTTCCAACAAAGTCAGGTGGCTATGGTATTTGTCACTGTCAAAGTTTACATTAGTTTCCTTACACATAATGTGGGTCTTAAACTTATAGGAGCCCTGTGCCAGTGTCTACAATTTGTTTATGCATATGTGCAATTCTATAATCTTTTCCACTAATGCTTTTTTTATGTCTCTTTTATACAACTCCTAATTGTGCTTGATTAACCACAAGATGCCCTTAAAAAGGGTTAGTGTTTTGGGTTGGACAAACCCATCCACTCCCCACTAAATGACTAAGCATTACCTACATTTCAATATTATGAGTATGGCTCAAAACAAGCATATTTCTCCCATTTAGGGATGTGTTTGTAACATTGTGAACAATCTAAAATGCAATAATATCTTTTGATCTTTGATACAAAGCACCATGCAATTTTGAATTTTCTTATTTTGATTTGGATCTATAGACTATTGTAGAGATACTCCTTGAAAATTTAAGACATATATATGCATTTTGAATAATGTTTCAAGAGTGTTAGGTTTTCCAAGTGATACTCAGCTTCATAATACCCTTAGGGGTGATTTTTATTTCTAAGTGACTCTTTGTTAATTGTTTGCTATGACCAACTCTTGAAATATTTCTAGGTTGACCTAATGGAGACTTTCAAATTGAAAAAAAATTGTCGAGGGCCCTTGGATAGTGTTGGAAGAGTATGACACCTGCCGTAACTGACACTGTCTAGGTTTTACCAATATTGTCTTAGAAGTGAAAATGAACTGGGATATGGAGAATGTCTGTCTGGGATTTTGAAATTAATCATGTATAGAATAAAATGATCCCGAATAAATATGTTTGGTGAATAAATGGAAAGTGTGCTCAAGATTCAAATATATATGCATTATCCAGGTATGTCAGAATATGTCCAAGTTTATGTAGCAAAAGTTCCAAAGAAAAAATTTAGGTGCCTAGACTTTGATACTGATTGATGAAAACATAGTTAGGGGATCCTATGAAGGATGACCTTATACCGTGCAACCCACATATTCACACAAAAAATAGACTCAATCACAATCCTCATTTGTGGAAATAAAATGAAATAACACTTTTTTTGATTTAGACGAGGAATTATATTTACACATGCACATATAGTCTAATTTTAAAAATTTCAATTTAAATGCCCAATTATAACAATTTTCAATGAGATGTTTTATAACATATGTTACCACTCAGATCTATGACTCACACAAATATCTCTTTGAATGAATCTTGAGTCTCTTTTCTTCTATCAATTATAGGGGCATGCTTATATAGATACATGAACCACCTACTTATATTAATGATCTCAACTAACTCATTTACTCAAGCCACAATCATTAAAAGCAAGCATATTCCTAATGTCCCACAACACATCACTATGTGGAATTCCAATCATAACACATCTTTATGTGATATTTTATTAGATCGATATCTAAGCAAACAAGAAATAATAGGAAATTAAAACAATTCTTCTTGCAGTTGTTAGATAACCTTTATTCTCTATTGCGCATGACAGTTAACACTCATAACAAAATATGAATCAAAATATATGTGTCTAACTAATTTTGAAGGTGAAAAATTGCACATCATAAATCTTCTACTTCACTTAGCTATACAAAACTTCCAATTAATTGTAAAAACTTCACAAAGTCTTCTAATCAAACTTATGCAAGACTTCAATATTTTTTAATTCTCAAACATTTTTCCATTTAATATTCCAAATTGCACTCACCCAACTGACTATGTGAAAATATATTTACATACACACAAAAGTTATAAAAAACATTTAATTTTTTTTTTACAAATAGAAAATTACACACAACATTAGAGGCTACTTATTACTACTCTTGTTTGATGTAAGATTTGAATGTGGACCCAAATAATCTTAATTAATTATTGCATGTTAACACCAATCGTGTAACGCAACTCATTCATTCTATTTAGTTACAAGTTGGATATTAGTTAGATGTTACCCATGCCATAATAATATTAAAATTAGCCCTAAAAAATATAATCGTTGCAAGTTCTTCGGACAAAATGACACAATTTTATATCCTCCAAATCCAAATAAACATCATTAAGCATATAATGAAATAACAATATAAGATACGGCTTAAAATAAAAAAATGACAAGTCTGAAGGTTGCATAATTTTGAAAATGACAAGTCTCAAGGTTAGCACAGAATGATAATTATAGTTCTGTTATTCCTTCCTTAGGCTCGTGTAAGTTGAGGGTGTGTCCTTGAAAAATATTAGAAGGAAATTTTTGATAAAAGGCTCATGGATGTTATTCAAAGTGACATGAATGGCTCGTTTTTTTTGAATTTTTTTATTTCAAAATTTATTTCTCAAAATAATTTTGGGATTACATTCAAAAGTTTTAAATACTAAAAGTAATTATATGAAAAATATAATTTTGAGTTTTTCATTATTCATAACACTTATATATATATATTATATTATTCATTATATAAATGTATTTGGTTATAAAAAAAGGAGTGGACCTCTTTCCATCCTTTTTCATAACTAGTTACATTCAGTTGGTATATGAAAAATACAAATTTGAAATCTTCATTACTCATAACATCTAGATGTATTATACTATTCATTCTATAAATGTATTTGACTATAGAAAAAGGAGTGCACCTTTTTCCATCTTTTTTTAATTAATTATATTTTGTTTAATTAATTGTACAAATACATATAAACATATTTTTTCATTAAAAAATTGATGTTTTCGATAATTTTATCTAATTCAAATAACTTCACATATATAATGAGGATGAATATATGAAAAAATACATTTTTTAATTTTAAATCACTCATGAAATTTAGATCTATCAAACTTCCCTTATAAATGCAAAAATAAAATGGTGTATTTGAAGAGAACCATGCCCCATAAAAGATGTTAAACTACATGATTTGGTCTAAGAACTTGATTCTTAGATTTGTGTCAAAACCATTGAATTTAAAATAACATTGATAATTACACCCCTTGTAAAGAAGTGCTAACTATTACATTAGAAGAGGTTCGGGAGAAAATTCAAGGAAAATTTTATCCACTTTCCAATGTTTTTTTGTGATGGTTGGTTTCATATTCTACATGAAATATGCAAAGTTAAATATGTCAAGAGTTATTATTGAAACTTTGTCAACTATTACAAAAATATAAAAGGATATCAAATTCTTGTACTTGAAACTAATGAGGTAGTTTATTTGGTAATATTTTTTAATTTGAGAAATATTTCTTAACTTGTGTGAATTTTTTTATCAAAAATATTTCTTCTCCGGGATTTAATTTTTCCTTCTTTAACATAGATAACTTTTATTTAGATGATGGGAATGAAAGGGGATTATTGGCCCCATCTTCCCCTCAAGATAAGTATTCTGATATTGGACATGTCACTCTCTTTGACATTAAGTGGGTTTAGTTTACATAAGAAATTGTAGGTATTTTTTCGGTAATCCCTTTGATATTGGTATGATTCATTACTAGTTTCAGCATGAGGCAACAATGTTGGGTTATTTTCACACACATCCTAAGTTTGCAGCCATGCATGTACCAAAACACTTAGAATATCAATACACTACCATATCACACTAATAAATAGTGATCTCACTCTTGGCACAAAGAGAGTATCAATTTTTCAGTTGGTTTAGTTTTGTGGAGATGTCTTCCACTTAATACCTTACTATCCAATATATAGCACAAGTGAAACTCAAAATGTTTTCATTCTCATTCAAGTTCTCAGTGCAATACATAAGTTCATACAAATTTGATAGGTAACAATGGTTTACAATTCAAACAACATAACAACACAACTCTAACAACTCTATCTCTAAAATATGAGACAAGGTGGGATTTATAATGTTAAAGCACCACCTTGTAGTTACATGACATTAATATGTATTTCAAAAGGTGTGTACAAAATTTATATAAATAATAGTTGATAGGACCAAAGTTTCCCAAAGTTCTAACACAACTTGTCAGATTTAAGAGCACACATGATTACCAATGTATAAGCAACTTAAACATAAGGAAATACCTAGAAGAACAAATAACTATCAATGAGAAATATCACAGAAACTGAGAGGCAACACACAATTGTATTCAACTCATTACAAAGGAAATTACAATAAAGAGATCACACTCTTCTTCCACCTCTGTGAGGCCTTCCACACCTCAAGGGCTCCAAGTAATCTTCCCACCTGAGTAATCTTCTCTCATAGGTCTCAACTAACAACTTACACAAGCTGTTGTTCACCTCATTGTACATCCAGTACAACCGAGTACGAACCGGTACTCCAAGTAGATCTCACCATGATCTTGCTCCTGATGTATTGCTGTCACCTTGGATCTAGCTCCCTCGTTGATCTCCTTTCTGACCCTCGCATTCACACATCCCAGCAAACTAACCCTGATCTTACTTATCACATGTAGATCTCCACCATGATCCTGCAACACCTTGCATATCAAACCTGATCTTACATACATGGGGAATCCTACTTGATTCCACCATGGGAAGAACTCTCCAAGCTCCACACTTGGGTTCTACAAGTTCTACACTTAACAATACAGCCCATGAGTCTATTATATAGATCTCATGCATACACTAAATTAGACAAGCGGCTCAAAGACTCGAACTGGTCTTTATCATGCAAAAAATGCATTCACTTAACTGACTATTCGTCAACAACAGTTCTGACCGCCACAGGTGACCGATGTCAGTCCCTTCCTAACTGGAGGTGACCGACGCCGGCCGATCTCCTGCCGATGCTAGTTTCTTCTGCGCTTCCCCTGATCGACGTCGATTCTGGCCTGCCGACACCGGCGACTGTCATGCTCAGAAACCTCCCTGTTTGCCTAGGTGAAGCTTTTAGCTCCACACCCTAACAATCTCCCACTTGGAGATAAAGAGCTGTACTTGTACCCATACCAGTACTCTGTCTAATTTGCATTCTGGCTTGTATTCCTCTTTAAGCTCCCATTTGAAGACAACCCACCACACTCCTTGTGGTGCTACACCTGTGTCTAAAATTTCTCCATTCTTCTGCCTTGCTATACTCCCACTCAAACAACAACCCCTGTGATCAACCTGTAATCAACAACACTTAACAGATCTGAACCACCTGTTAGTCAAGCTCGCTTTGAAAACGTTCAACCTCGCTCTGATACCATTTGATAGGACCAAAGTTTCCCAAAGTTTTGACACAACTTGTCAGATTTAAGAGCACACATGATTACCAATGTATAAGCAACTTAAACATGCGAAAATACCCAGAAGAACAAATAACTATCAATGAGAAATAACATAGAAACTGAGAGGCAACACACAATTGTATTCAACTCATTACAAAGGAAATTACAATAAAGAGATCACACTCTTCTTCCACCTCTGTGAGGCCTTCCACACCTCAAGGGATCCAAGTAATCTTCCCACCTAAGTAATCTTCTCTCATAGGTCTCAACTAACAACTTACACAAGCTGTTGTTCACCTCATTGTACATCCAGTACAACCGAGTACGAATCAGTACTCCAAGTAGATCTCACCATGATCTTGCTCCTGATGTATTGCTGTCACCTTGGATCTAGCTCCCTCACTGATCTCCTTTCTAACCCTCGCATTCACACATCCCAGCAGACCAACCCTGATCTTACTTATCACATGTAGATCTCCACCATGATCATGCAACACCCTGCATATCAAACCTGATCTTACATACATGGGGAATCCTACTTGATTCCATCATGGGAAGAACTCTCCAAGCTCCACACTTGGGTTCTACAAGTTCTACACTTAACAATACAACCCATGAGTCTATTATATAGATCTCATGCATACACTAAATTAGACAAGCGGCTCAAAGACTCGAATTGGTCTTTATCATGCAAACAACGTGTTCACTTAATTGACTGTTCGTCAATAGCAGTTCTGACCACCACAGGTGACCGACGTCAGTCCCTACTTGACTGGAGGTGACCGACGCCGGCCGATCTCTTGCCGATGCCAGTTTCCTCTGTGCTTCCCCTGACCGACGTCGGTTGTGGCCTGCCGACACCGGCGACTGTCATGCTCAGAAACCTCCCTGTTTGCCTAGGTGAAGCTTTTAGCTCCACACCCTAACAATAGTTGTAACTACTTTACATTAAATATATTAGTCCTAATAGAACTCTATATTTGTGTCATGATGTGCTAGATTATCTCAAAAATTATTATCTTAATGTTTCTTTTGGTAGACTCATTTTGTGACCCTGGCCTATATTTCCTTCTCATACACTCTATGGTCTGTTCAATCTCCTCCTCAATCCTAGCGCTCCTTGTTTTGTGCTGACCAATTTGTCTTTATTCACACACTTCAAGTCTTTGTCAATATTCTGTTGAGTGCTCTTGGTTATTTAGTTACATCTTCGAGACCTCATCCTTATGCACCTTATATACCACTAGACTTAGTTAAAAATAGTTCCTTGCTTTTATGGACTTATTAATCCGTGCATTCTTTAAATAGACACATACATTGCACCATCCTATCAAAAAAGTGCACACTTCTATAATTTTCAAAACATTTGGGTCCAACATCACTCCACACTAACTTGATTTTCCACCCTTAGATAATCCCTTGATTTAATTTATTATTCAAAAATCCTAGGAACATCTCTATTGATTTCTCCTTCAAAACTTTCCCATCTAGAAAAAGTGGCTTAGATAACTTGAACTTTGATGCTCATGCCCACAGTTAGATACTTGAGTGCATCTGGTTTTTCTTCCTCTTCTTAAATTTTGGATTTTATTGCCTATAATACAAGGGTTATTCCTTAATATATTACACATAATATGATTTCCTCATATATTAACTTGTGCTGAAAAACTTTAAAGTTTTTTTCTAGCTCCCTTCAAATTTTCTCAATATGATCTCCTAGCTCATCTAATTCCTTGAGGACAATTGTTCATTATTTTGATACTTCCTGTAAACCATCTTCACTGCAAGTTCCTTATTCTTTGTTTGATCATTAATCAAATGTACATTTATTATTGTTATTTAGTGTGTGAACCTTTGAAATACTTTCTTATCCAAGTCTGCTTTAACATTAAGTTCAATTAAAAAATTCTCACAACTTTGTAATTGTTCATTGAGTTATATTTGGGCCTTCACCTTTTCACTCTTCTCCTCCTTTGCATGTTTTCCCTTATCATGATTCTATAGGAGATAGTTGACCATATAAGTGAGATTTTATATATCCTATAATCCTTATAAATTATCTTTGTCCACAATGTCTAGATATTCTATGATGATCTATTGGTAAATGTGTAGATATTTTAGTTACATTTCTGTCAACCATGCTCTAATTTTACATATTCACATTTAAATTCTATTATTTTATTCTTGTAACTTCTTATGAATTTGTTATTTAGAATATTTTGGTGTGATACCTCAATAAAATTTTTAACTAATGCACACCATGATTGGATCTTAGATAGTTTTTTTAGACCATATGTAGTATTATGTGGTCCCCATTCATGGTGTGTTGGTTCACCATTTGACATGATTTCTAGGGGTGTTTAAAAATATCACTTATCTAGGTGGGCATTGTATACAATAAATTAAGATAGATATAAAAATTATCCTATTTAGTAAATATTATCTCAGATAAGGTAATCAACTAACGTCCATTATGATACTTTTTATATCAGGGGCATAACCAAATTGGATTCACTAGACCTAACCAAGGGATTTCTTATTACATAAAACTGAATGAGAGGGTTCCAAAGCCTCTAATAAAATAACATAATGCAATAACCCTAGTTGGGTTTTATAATACGTAAAATGAAACTAATATATTGCTCACCAAAGCTTGTGGCCTAAAGAGGATAGTTTAACACAAAAAAACAATCAAGGGATCATGGTAGGCAAATGGGGGCCTATATTACCTAAGCTGGAAGATGAAAAGTAAAAAAGACCCTATATCTATAATAAGTTTAACTATATAGGTAATATAATAAAGGATTTATACATTCAAAACCTATTAATCTATGCAATATCTCTTACCGTTGGGTGAACCTATCAAGTCCCAATCTCTTCCTTGGCCCATGGTGTATTGTAAGAAGTTATTGTGGCTTTATAATGATCACACTATAGAAATAAGCTGTAGGCTAAAAGATACCTACTTTGCATCCAAGACTTCCCACAAAACAAGATATCTTCCCTCCAAAGCAAACACTAAATAATGTATCCTTCAAATGTAGATGTAGTATAATTACAAGGTGTAATAATATGAAAATGAATGTTAATCTCTATTGAATTGAAGTCAAGGTTATATTTATAGTAATGGATTGGTCCTAAACCTTCCAAAATTTTAGTCAATAACGTCAACCTACATAACCTAGTTTTAAGAACAAGTTATTGTTGGGCCTTGAACTAGGTTGGCTTGGCTGACTTAGTTTCATAACATGTACTTTGACTTTCATAATAGGGTCGACCAGGCTGACTTAATGAAAAAAGAGGGTGTTTTATTAGTTAGGGGATATTTTAAGGGAGAAATGCTTAGGGAAAAGAATAAATAGGTTTTGTTTTCTTGGGGAGTTGGATGAGCAAAATTTAAAGTGGGTTTAGTCAATGATAGAGTTGACCAACAATCTTGTGAAGCACCAATGGTCAGACCACACCTTTCCTGATGCACACTTTAAGGCATGCACTCAGAAAGATTGAAACTTGACAGATTCTTGCAATATAAAAAGTGTTAGTAAATGATAAGGTTTACAAATATTGTGTATACATATGCCCCACTCAAATCTCATCATATACTACATAGGTGTAATAGGGTATGGTGCTTTGAAAAAGAACATAGCAACACACATCATTGAGCTAACGATTTATAATATAAAGTGAAAATGAATGAAATTAAATAGTTTATAAATATGTAACTTCACTTACCTTATTGCTGTGGAATAAGAGCAAGGTGAAAAGTAGATGGAAGAGATGTCTAGTGTGTAGAACAGAAGAGGGACCTAAACAATAAGATACAATTTGAAACTTTTGCAAAAATGTGTGGTTAACATTTAAAAATTATCTACTTTATTAGGATTCTATAACTTCTTTCTGTTTGTGAAAAGAGTTTACAGAAGCAAAGTAATAAAAAAATATGTTTTTTTGGGTAAATAACTTCAAGATTAAAAATTAAAAAAAATTAGTATAAAAGGGTAATTAATTATTCATTTGCACATTTGCTAATTTTGAAAACCAAAGCTTTGTGTGACTAGAATTAGTGACATGAGAGAGGGTGGCCCATATGAAAGGAGGAGGATGAGCTAGAGGACATATTACAACTGCTACCAAGATAGTCTAGGTATGGGGCATATTTAATACTAATTTTTAGAATTTTGGTAGAAAAATGGAGTAGGTTTAGAAAATTAAATGCCAAGGAAAATATTTGTAATGGAATTTTCCCCCAAAAAATTGTTAATAGATTAAAAATTATGATGAATAATGGATAGAATTTAAAAGGTGAAAAATTAGGTCCAGGGCATTAATGACAAGCTAGTTAAAAATCATTGGATAAATTGAATAGGGTCAATCTGGATGACTTAATTTAATTTGGCATATTTGGGTAGGTGATCGACTATGTATCAGTTGGCCAACCTAGTTATAAATTAGAGTGGCCAATAATGTTAGAGGTGGATGACCTTATTAAAAAGAGAAATTATTGTCAAAGGTGTAAATCATGGCCTACTACGTTAGTTTTAGGATGGATAACTTAGTTGGTAATATGGTTGACCTAGTAGGTTAGGTGGCCAAATACATACCATATGGCTAACTATGTTAAGTAAAGTGGCCAACTATGTAGTGTTAGGCCAACTTAGTAAAAAATAGGAGTGACTGATGTAATAGAGTACATGACCAATTTAGTATGAAAAAAATGTAATGGGATAATGTAGTTAGATACATGGCTGATTTTATTAGAAAAATAGGTTGAAGAAGTAGTTAAGTATATTAATTTCTTGTATTTTTGGGTTTTAAAGTATTTTTGATTACTATTTGGCATAAATAGATGATACATGCTTTGTTGTTTGATATTTTTTAGAGGTGATGAAGACTTTGGAGATTAGTAGATGCAGTTTGGTTACTATTATCCCATTTGCATTACATTTTGTGAGGAGGTGATTCACATCTCCTCACCTAATTGACACAATGGGAACACCCCAAGGCTATGGGGAGCTTATGGTTAGAGTGAACCTCTAGAGAGGGCCAACTTACCTTGATGGATCACCTAAGACTAACATTAATGCTACTACAACTTACAAGGAAAAGGGAGAGAGAGAAAGCATAAACAAAGGAACTAAAAGCAAAAAGGGGGTGATACACTAGAATAATTCATCTCTTCCACGTACTTGGGATTACACAATGTAAACCTTGGGAACTACAACATACATAACTCAATCATGAACATCTAATCAGTTTTTTATACATAGGTACAAAGGTATATGACATTAGAAGGAGAAGAATTCATCATGACAACTAACAATGCATAAATGATTGGATACATAGACTATGACCTGTAAAAGAGAGTTCACTTACATAGAGATGAAATGGAATTGGACACAATCAAAGGGAAGGAACACTTCATCACAAATAAAGCATCAAAAATTCATAAGATACACATAAAATGCAAGATATTGAGAGGGTAAAAATAGTTCTATTATTTTTTCAAAGGCATAAAATTAAGGTATAGGGATCAAGGATGGGTCAATTTCTACAACATTTCTGTACTAAAAAAGGGTCCCCTTGCAATGATAATCCTACCTATTTAAATAGGCAAAATATTCAAAGATTGGGTTTGATTTGACCTTTCCCACTATTAGGGTGGTTAAAAATTTAATGATGATCAAGGAATGGGGGTTGAGGTAGTGGGGATCCACTCAGTATTGCCAAAATCACACTTACATAACTGCATGCCACATCCCCTCAAGCCTGTAGTTTATTTTCTATGTGATTATTCTCTAATCACCCCTATGATGAATAGGGCCATATTCCATTACCCTCTCATCATTTTACAAACATTTTTGTTAAGTTATACCATGATTCACATGCCAAGCCATTATGCCATTGATTATGAAAATCAAATGCAGTTACATAGTCTACTCATTAATTTGACATCTGAATAGGTGAAATAAGCCATCAAATTTGCCTCAATCAATGCCAATATGGATACAAACAAAATCATTAGTGGTGGATTCAAAACACATTTCAGAATTAGGTTCATTCTAGACCTTTTTTAATTCTATAAGTGCAATCCCCATTTGGACCCACATACTCAGCAGTTTACAAACACTTGGACCTACTCTAGGTTTGCCAACTATCTTATTTATATTGGGCTATAAAGTCCCATGATTTATTGGGTCCACATGAAAGCTTATTATTTGTTTACCCCTTCCCTAATATCTCTTAGCTAGGCTCTATCGAGTACCAACTAGTGTTTTCATATTTGATGGGTGCTCCTACTATTGTGTGCTTGGGGCCTGACACCTCCACATGGATCCTTCTCACTCTTCTGCTAATCAATTGAGGATTCAAATGCAATTTTAACTATTTTATTCATGGTGAAGTGAGATTTTTCCATGTAGTAATATATCACTTAGAAACTACCCTGACATACTACTCTATTTGTATGGACCTCCCTAGGGTTGTGGAGCATTAGGATTGTGCCATGTGGTGCCATTCCGCTCACTTGCTAGCCTAGGGTTTGACATCATGTTTGGGTTGTATAAAAATCTATATGAAAGTGGAGAAGTGGGATTATTATATATGGAATCATCACGCTCACCGATTATCCTAAAGGGTTTCAAAATTGTATAGATGGTTTTAGGATTCTTGATCATCAGGATTATGACATGTAAAAGTATCCTGCTTACAAGTTACCTTGTTGATGTGGAGATTGTCAAGAAAATTCATGAAAATTGATTAAGTTTTGAAAGACATTTAAAAATGGATCGGGACCATTGAGATATTGACATGTGCCATTGGGAAAAATTTGCAAAATTCTCTAAGTGCCAAAAGTCTTTTGAAAGAGGCACAAACAAGGGGATGTGAATGATTATTGATGGCATTATTTGATTGGATGAAAGTCCTACCATGAATAATAAACTAAGAACATATAAAGACATTATTGGGGGCCTATAAAATTAGATCTCATCACCTCTGGATGTTGTCACTGGGAGATAAAAGAAGCTTGAAATGGCTAAGTGTCGAATCACTTTCTTGACATGTTAGGTAACTTTTGACTAAAAATAGCTAAGTGATGAAGGAGTGAAAACATGACATGTATGTCTAAGAAAATTTCAAATAATTGAATAAGTGTTGAAATGTTTCCTCTTAATTTAGAAAGCTCAGCATAGCTTGGTGTTTGAAAATTTTGGTCAAAACTTCTGCTTTCAAAAAATTTATTCAGAACAAAAGTTTTGACTAGTCACAACACACATAATTTGAAGAGAAAAACACTTGGACAAAATACTGAGTATGAAGACCATTTTTTTTTCTACTAAGTCCTTTGATTCCTTCTTGATTTATCCACTTCTATCAAATTTCAATAGGAATTTGAGAAGCCTTCCCTGTTGAACCATGAACTAGATTTAGATACTGCTCTTTCATGGTGAACCAAAATGTTTAACATTCTAGTGACCTCTGTGGGCTAGTTGCATGATAAATATGAATCCAATATCCTTTGAAGTAATCAATTGGGAATGGAGTCATAGGAGCTTTTATAACTCTTGATTCTGAGAGCACAACCCTACTATAACCTGATTGACCTAAATCTAAATAAACTAAATGATGATCACCCCTAAATAAAAGAGAAATAAAGGAATATAAAAAACATGCCAAAGAAGTTAGGGGAAATAAGAACAACTAAAATAATGTGCATAAACACTTGGAGGAAATAAAAGCAACCAATCTACCCTAAACTAACCAATCAAGAGGTTGTCTAAATAAAGCCATTGATTGGTTCCACAAAATAGATGTCCTTTCTTATCAACTTAGAATGAATTTTATGTTTGATGGAAACCAATCAAAGGTGGAGAAGGATTAGATGCTCAATTTATTGGTGATATACTTCTATGAGGACAAGAATAAACTCTCTTACCCATTCAATTTTATTGGAAATGTAACTGTCTTAGAGTGGATAGGGAGGTTGATTTTGGCCTTTTTGATTCTCAATTTTATGCTTTAGATTGAGCATAACTTGTGATGGCTTCTCCCTCTTATCCTCTAACTAGGCTAGGCATTTGATAGGGCATCCTCTTATCAAGACAAATCTTGAGTAGTCAGGGTTGCTCTCATACTTACATTCAACTGCTCTATCATCCTAATGATTAGGATGCTATTTTTTAAGTACTATAATTAAATTATAAGCACATCAAATTTCACCTATTATTCATGCTACTCATGGGTTTCTTCTTTAAGGGATGCTGGTTTAATGTCAATGCTTGAGAAGAAGTCTTGTAGACAATTTTGACCTTACAGGTCAAATTGTCACCCCTACCTTTTGAAAATTTGCATACCATGCTAGTTTGCCTTGTGAGTCAGTAATAACTCTTGAAAATTCCTTGAATAATCCATGGTTAATATTTCCTAAGGTTGTTTAGGTGATTTAAGGTCTTTGCCTTCACTTGTCTTGTGCTTTCTAGTCATTTTTGGGCCTTTCAAGTCATTTTTTAGTGGTAAGAAGAGCCTGGAGTGTATTTATAAGTTTCATAAAATGTATCAAGGAATTTAAATCCTTAAAAAATGAATAATTAGGTTGATCACTTTTTGGACTAACTCTATGCCTCATTTCTATGCAAAATTTGACCATTTTGTGCCATTTAGAGAAGGTTTTGATAGTGTATGATCATGAGGAATATTTATTCCATATTTATTCAACTAATTAGACATGTGATAAACTCAATAAAATATTTTACAGCATTCCATTCAGATCTCCTTGATGAAAATAACATTTTTAGTACAAAAACAAACCTTTTTGAGGCATTCACTTTGGTTTTCAGAGGATTTTTATGAGAAAATAATCATGGAGTATTAATTGGGACTTTAAAGGGTCATATAAGTGGTTTGGAAGATTTTTTAAGTTAAAAAATTTTAAAATCCAACTTCACTCCATTTTTGACCTTTCTTACATGCCTAGAAGGGCAATTTTCAAATGCTTGGTACGAGAAGAGGAGAGAGAGTTGGGACATAAAAATCCATAAATTTTTATGGGTATGAGTAATATTTAAATTAGTGTAATTTATTCATAGGTTTGTTCCCCCATATTTAAGAACAATCGCTAAGAGTGACAACATGTCACTATAGTCTATGCATTTGAGAGGGGTCTGTTCTTGGGCCTGTTTCTCAACATAAATAAACAATGGAGATAAAATATTTTGTGAAATTTTTTTAGGGATAACGAGACTAATTTTAACCTTTGTATAATTTGATAAATATTTCCAAGAATGTATTTATGGCATAAAATCTCTTTCCCTTTCACTATTATTCTGAACAGTCTCTTGGATTAATTTTGAAGTAAAATATGGGTTTTTAATAAATTTATTTCATATTCATAGGTTATAAATGGATGTCATAAATCATGAAATGGTCTAATTACTCTATGATAGAAAGATGTGGAGCCTCTATGGCTTGATAAGCATGTTCATAGCTTGATTGAAGTTGTCTTAGAAACGTGAAACATTGATTGCAAGGGTTTGATGACATTTTAAGAGTTTATAATTATTATTGAAGTGTGATCAAGGTTTTGGTATAATTTTATACTCATATACCTCTAAAATAATCCTACATACATCATGCAATGGTTCATGTCTTAACTTCATTGCTTGACTTCCAATACCAATCAATACATACAAGTGCCTCACATGAGTGGTCACATGGGAATAAAACATTGTATCTTGTTTCAAATACTTCCAAGTTGATAATATAAACTAGAGGAATTAAGGAATATTGGGTTTGGTTGTTGGATATACACACTATGCACATTGCTATATCCTACTATTCACTACCATATGCACAATAAAAGTACACTTATAGGTTTCCTAATAGGGATATATACATTTGACATGAGGCACCTAAATAGGTTGAAGAGCTTGAATAAGATTTTTCGAAGTTGAAGATATATAATCATGTTAAATAAGGTCATGGATAAGCTAGCAAAGTTGATCAATGGTATATGATGGGAGAAAATAGGTTTAAGGACTAATTACCTTAAACTTTGCTAACTTAGACCTTGTAGTATTTTGGATATTTTCATGCTAGGTCATCTTGAAGTCTTAATCAGTCATGATAGCTCCATCTTGAAGTCCTCATATAGGGTAACAATTATCAAGAGAAAGTGGACATTTTGGCCAATGTGATAGTGAGCTAGAAGGTTACAAGGTTGTACATTTGTCCACTACAAATTTTCACTATTCACTTCAATATTGGTCCCCAAATGACCTTATACTCAAAGGTAACATCTGCATTAACATGTGTTCATGACAAGTGGCCTCATCATGGTGAGATGAGATTCATTAGTGACTCAATGAGTACATTCAAAGAGGAGTTAGAGTAAAAGGGACTTTTTAACCTTCAAAATTGTAAACTACAGGCCTAATGGAGAATGGAGATCTAGAGCCATTCATATGGTCTGCTACAACAATGTCAAAAGATCAACACTAAGAAGGCCCTTTCAGTTTAAGAGAGAGGAGGAATTAGAAGGGGTTCTAGTCAAAGACTCAATGTAAAATGATCATCATAAGACTCCAATCCAACATTTACTTCAAGTCTCATACCTGGACTGTCCTTGTCCGTACACAGGGCATATTCATCCTCGATGACTATGTTTTGAAGGTACAAGCTAGATTTATAGTCAATTGGCTAAAGATAGTGATTTGTGTCTCTTGGATAAATAAGCCTTCAAGGCAGAGCTATCAACAACCCACCTTACATATTCACTTTAATCACTACTCCATGTAAACTAGGCCATACACCTATAGCCATCTCCATTGGCTCAAGTTTGATTGAGGATCAAATTGAGCAAGAAGCATGTTGGTTGAGAATGTGAATTATTTGGTACAAATTCATAGTGCTAATGTTCTAAAATCCCTAACACATACATGCATTTACATTCATTCAATGAGTCCTAACATAATTAATATTACCTATAGGCTCACTTTTCAAGTATAGCAGGCAATATACAATCATGGTTCTAAGCATGTTCAATAAGGTCAAATAAGGACAATGAATTTTAAAAGGAAGGAGACTTTAATCTCAGGGTGTTAGTGTCTTTGATGTTTTATTGAAGTAATGTGACTATCCTTTAACACTTTAAAGTTCTCTATGAGGCTTAATATTTGTTTAAAGCACCCTACATGTCTATATATTGACAGTATACAGTAGGACAAAGTCTTAGCTCCATCAAGAAGCCTATTAAGGCTTAAAGAGAATAAATATACCACTAATATGAAATGGGGTATGGATATTATTAAATTAAATAAGAGAGATAATGTATATACATATCAAGCTTCAAATTGGGATTAGGAAGATGAAATATGTACCTACAACTAGCCTAGTAGAGAGTAATAGTCAATACATGTAACCTTAAGCCAAAGGGGTAATTTGATATAGGAGTTAATTTAAGAAGTAAGTTTTTTTAAGTCATTTTTAATCAGGATTTTGATTAATATTGATAATCATAAGAAAAAATTACACCTACAACGACTATATTGACTGAGACAGTGCAAACAGTGAATTGGGACTTGACCCTGAGTGATATTTTAGCTCAAGTTGGAAATGAACAAGTTTGGTCAAGGGTAGTTGAAAATTGAGGGTTATTTAAAGGTTTTTTTTTTAAAGGCCTAGATTATGCAGGTTATCCCAAGGTACCACATCTCTAAAACAATGACATAACCAGGCTTAGGCACATTGAGGGTTGTTTGACTTAGTAAAGGATTGAGGTATATATTATAAGCATAGGATGGATGAACCATTGTGAATCAAGAATTAATGAAATTCAAGGATCCAAGGGTTAATGGATAAACTATATATCAAGTGACCTATATTTATACCAACATTTCCTAAGTAAAGGAACATAGTCATATAACCTACAAACTAGACCAATTAAAGCAAGGGTTGTAAGTTGAGGGATTGGGTAGGGTTACGAGTTCCATCAGGTGGTATAAAACCTCAAAAAATATAATATATGTATAAAAATACTCACATATAATATAAAAAATTAAAATAATAATCAATAAAGGATTATAACACTCAAATTATAATCAATTTACCAAACCCTGCACGTAGTCTTCTATCTAGGAACTAGTCTTGGAATTTGAAGTTTTGAGGGGTCATATGAGATGATCAGGAGCCAAATTTTTGTATATAGAGTAATTAATACCTATATAAACTCATAAATTTTTTTTTTCATATATAGATAGGCTAAGTACCCCTTGTTTTGTCTCAGACAAGGGGTACTTCCTTTTGAGCACAAAATAATAGTTTTGGTGAATGAGGTATAAAATATGAACTAGGAGCCAAGGGGACCTAGTTTTAATGTGTGTGGAGTTGGGTTACATCCAAAAAAACATGGGAGACCAATTAAGAAAGAGGGCACCCAAACAGGTTAGCCTAAAATATAAAGGTTGCAGTTATGCATGATAGGCATTTCTAAGCCTTAAGGACCAAATAAGATAACAAAGGCACTTATATCCCTAGGAGTGATTTAAAAATTATTTTATCATGTGTATGGGATGATTAAAATAATTTTAAAATCTTATTTAAGGCAAATAAATCCATTCATTCTAATCTCAAAAGTGCAAGTAAGCCTACTAGGCAAAGATTAGGCCTAGTGAGCAAAGAGGAAGTCATTCACAATTTTGATCTTAGATATGATTTGAAACATATTTTAACATGTTATTGAGGTAATTAAATAGGTTTTAAATCTTTTTTAGATCAAAGGAAACCTTGGAGAATCTATTTTTGGCTCAAGAACAACTCAGACTTGTGTAACATGGAGGAAAACAAATACGATAGGTCAAGTTGTGATGCTCATATATGTTATGAGGACTTGAATGGGAGTCCAAGGAATTTGGATATGTTATCAAGATCCATAAAAACCATTTTTGTAAATTTTTTTTTCAATTTGGATGTGGAAATTTTATGAACAATGCTTAAGACCCAAAACTACCCCTAAAACCCTACCAAACCCTTAACCAGGACTAGTTTGAAGAAATGGAGTTGGAGATGCAATAAAATGGCATAGTTTTACCATAATAGATATTGGATAATGAAAAGGACTCAGTAAATATATTTCACATGCTTTTTAGTTTTATGGATTTGTATGGATTTGGGCAAAAAACTATACTTTTCCTGGTTTTTGAGCTTAAATAAGGGTTCCAAGGATCACCAAAAGATGAAAATAAATTTGAAGAAAATATTGAGAATTTTTTTACCTAATAAATCTCAAAAATACATAATAATACATATAAAATTTCCCAAACCATTTCATTATTTTGGGCCAGTCAAAAAATGCCTTCAAGGGACAAGCCTTCCAAAGGCCATTTCATGGTTTTGGTACTTCCAAGTGGTTTTAGACCACAAAAATTGACATGGATCATGGTAGGGTCATGATAAAAGTGAATCAAATACTTTTCTGAGGTTTCATACCTGTATTATCTCCAAACAACACTATTTATCTTTTACGACTTAAAGGGCTAATTAGGCCTAATTTGGCAAGCTAAATGGGCTAGAAAACATATCAAATCTTAGAATTTGGCCATGAAATTTTATATGTAGATGTGGGAGGTTAATGGGTACCTATAAAAAGTATTGTTTTTTCATTATCACTTCTATTTTCTCCCAAACAAGGAGATTTTCAGGGAAATAGGGCTATAAGGAATACATGGAAAATGCATGTTTTTGGTGTTGTTCTAGGTCTTGTTGAGTGTTTGATGCACAAAATTTCCTTGATATATGTATATTATTCCCTTTATAATTATTAAAATGAGGATAGATACTGGATTGAAGCAAACTTGAGGAAAAATCCAATTTCTACCTTCTATGCCTTGGTAAAAAATGAGCCTTTCAAGGGTTTTTGAAGGCTAAATAGGTGCATATAGCCTATTAAAAAGACTTGGAAAGTTTAATAAGGATATAAAATTCCATATTAAATGTATTAATAAGTAAATTAATACTTATAATGGAAGGAGGCTTTGGAAAAGGTCTCTAACAAGTGCAAATAGGACTCTTCCTCTTCCAAAGCCCATGTGCAAGACAAAGTCAATTTATTGAAGGAGTCTTATAACCAACTATTTACAAGTGTTAAAAAATAAATAATGATATTAGATAAGGATTAAAATAAAATAATTTAAAGGAATTGAAGACTTAAATCCATGGAGGAGACCCATTCATCAAGGGAGACAAGAAAGCTAAAATCTAGTGGTTGGTGCAAGAATATAAACACTCTCCAAGTGATTTTAAGCTTTACCAAACATAATGATGAGTATAATAAGACCCATAAAAATTTTAAAACTTAATTTCCACTCCAATTTATTAAGGGAAAATATTTTAGAAGCTAAAAATGCTATGTAGCACTTTTGGAGGGGTCATTTGACCAAGGTTGAGGTCTCGTACTTTGGGTCTGCTTTGTCTCCAAGCATTTTTTTTTTGCTATATGTATTATTTTTACCAAAATTTAATATGAATATTATATATTTTTTATTTTTATTAAAGTTTGAAAAAAAAATTATTCACCTTTTGAGAGCAATAAGAAGCAAAATTCAAGAATAAACACACCTGCTCTTGATCCCACTTGTTAGGATCTTGCTCCTCAGAAAGAGCACAATATGATTACCAAATTCAAGCAATTAAATATGTGGAAATATCCAGAAGTACAAGTAACTAGAATTCACCAATAGCACAGAATATGAGATACAATATACTATCTTATATATTAATACTTGTACATAAAAGAATACAATAAAGAGCCACCACACTCTTCCACCTTACAGAGGCTTCCCACACCTCAAGTGTACAGTAATTCTTCTTCAAAAACACTCTCCTACCAAAAAATGGTCCCAACACACAACTCACACAAAAAAATGGTGTTCACCTCTCCAACCAGTCAGTAATAACCCTGCCAGTACACCAAGCACTCAAAAGTACTTCAAGTAGATCTTCTCATGAACCTGCAACCTGCAATTCAAAAGACCATACTTACATGTAGATATCCTATGAGCTTGCAACAACCTACAACTCAATGATCTTACAAATGGAAGGATATTTCTTGCCTTCCTTTCTATCTCATAATGGAACTAGGAGGAACACACACTTTGTTCTCTTCACTAGCACACTTTACAATACATGCCAATGGGTCTATAAATAGATCCCAGACTTAAACAATAACTTAGACTTCTATTTTACTAATAATAGACATGCAGCTCAAGAATAGAAATAGCCTTTAACATGCAAACAACTCGTTCACTTAACTAACTGTTCATGCAACGAACAGTTCTGGAACACACAGGCGACCGATGCCGGTCCCTGCTTGCCTGGTTCTGCTGACGTTGGCTGACTTCCTGCCGACGCCGGTTGCCTTCTACACTGATCATGACCGATGTCGGTCATGCTGTCAATGTTGGTGCTTCTGGGTCTTCAGCAACCTCCTTTTCTTTGTCTGTAACAAGTTGAAGCTTTTAGCTCCACAACCTAACAACTTTTGGAGGGGTCATTTGACCAAGGTTGAGGTCCCATACTTTGGGTCTGCTTTGTCTCCAAGCATTTTTTTTTGCTATATGTATTATTTTTACCAAAATTTAATATGAATACTATATATTTTTTATTTTTCCTAAAGTCTGAAAAAAATTATTCACCTTTTGAGAGCAATAAGAAGCAAAATTCCTCCATTTTCAGGTCTTTTCTAGTGAAGTGTATGTGTTTGCCATTGATATAACTTAGTGAAATAATTGTTTTACTTGGTTATAGTATATTTTTTTACCTTAATTATATATTATTTATGTTTTAAATGTCATTATAAGTGTTAAAATAAAGTTTAAGGTCATGCATTAGATGTGATTTCAGTCCTTCTTTACATGAATTGAGTTTGTAAGATCCTTATTGTGAACTATTGATGTAAAAAATATTACTTGGGTGTAGTGAATGTGTGTGTAATATTTTATATTTAATATAAGTGTCATTTAAAGCATTATATTTCATAAAAAATTTGGTGTATCACCTTCTATTTCAAGTTTCATTCAATTTCACCCATTTTCATTGTCTTTTGCACCCTTTTCCTTGTCAGAATCAATAAGTAGTATCTTAAAAGTAAGTATTAGTGAGATCACCAAGGAAACCATCCCTATCTATATATTCTCTCCCTTATCAATTCACCCACACTTTTGAGAGATTCCATCTTAAAATAGGAGTGAGGAATTGCACACTTTATCACAAGGGCACACTCTTGATTGACAATAAGTCTTTTAGTTCATCCAAAAATTAGTATTCTTCCAACTCTCCTTTACTCTTTTCAAGACTGATTTCTTGCCTCTAATATAAATTATAAATCAAGTCTTCCTCAAGAGGCTAAATTGGGTTGTCTTAGAAATAACTTTCCATTAGAGTTTCATTGGGAAGGGCTGAAATGTCTCCCCTGCCCAAACTCTGATCCCTTGGATTGACTCAAGATATTCCTCCAACTCTTCTTGGCTATGAGAAGTGATGATATTGTCTTCATGATCTATTTCCTCTTAATAAATATTAGACCCATGCCAACTAGACTGAACTTCTTCTTCTTCCATGATGAATGGAAGCTCATCTATCTAAGAAGACACTTCATCATCTTAACCCTGAATGCAACCTTGACTAGTTAAACCTTGCCTCTCTTTATCAATACTATCTTCCTCCTCTCCATACTTATCCACTTGTTCATTTATCTATTGTTATAACTAATGATATTAATCTTCCTCTTGTAACAGGTCTGATTTTTATGATTTAGTGGCAGAAAGAGGGATGCCAATAATTATTTCCTCATCATACTCACTTGAAACACTCTCTTCCCTAGATGATCTTCAGTTACTCTCCATAAAATGGGTCTTGCTTTGAAAATGGATACGGTGGGAGGGAAGGAAGGTTCAATTGGTGAAATATGATTTTAGGGCATTATGGGCTACTCTTGAATTGGATTTGGGGTTGAAGATTCACTTTTGAAACTTAGAAACTTCATTGGTTTGACTTGTAAAACTTTCTCCCTCTCTTCATTTTGGATTGGCATATGAGGACTGGTTGAAAAATTTGGAAACTTCCTTGGTTGAGGAATTTGAGGGACTTGAGGAAGAATGGATGGATTTTTCACAAGCATATACTATTTCAAAAAATGGGAACCTTTGAAACTTGAAATTCAAGTTAGTTTAGCTTTTGCAACCATTCTCTTTTCTTGTTCAAGAGTGGATTTACCTAGATTTGACATCTTGAGGTTAGGATGTCTACTCCAAGAAGGCTGCCATGGTTGAGAAGATTGAGGTTCATGAGGAGGTGTTTTTTCAAGGATTGGTCTTTATTGGTGGCATGCTAATAAAATTTTAGTTTAAAGTTTGGATTCTTATATTTTAGTAGCCACTTCTCTCCTTGCATATGCACATGTTGATTGGTCATGGGATTTCCCACAAGAGAACAACCATTTGTATTTTGAGATAATGTCAACAAGTTGATACAATTTAGGAGCATGAGGAGGCTGATTTGGAGCATAAGGGATGACATAAGTCTGATTTGGATCATTAAATGGTTAATAAATGGGCTAAAAATCTTGTTAAGAATATTGATGATGAAGGGGGGGTAATAATCATGGTATGGAGGTGGAAATTAGTTGGAATATCCCCTAAAAAAAATCATATTAGAGGTATCTCATGGAGTTATAAACATTAAAAATTGATTAGAACAACAAATATACTAAAACCACTTAACTTTTTACTTGAAAAGGATGTTTGGGCTGCTAAAACCAACTGAAGTAACTTTGAGTCACCATTGATGATTATATAAATTCCTTAAAAGGATGATATATTTAAGGACAATGCCAAAAATATTTTAATATATGAATTACTTTGAGTAATGGTCTATTGGAGATAAAAAATGATCAGATTCAATAGGTGCTTATTTAATGTCTTCAACACTGAATCTTGCTATGAGTAGTACCAAAATATTAGCTAAAACATCTAACTCAATGGAATTGAGTAGGGTCCCATCAGGGATTCCATACATTATTGTCATTTTTGGGTTTCACCCTATGAGGAAGTATTTCACATATTCTCACCCAATCAACACAATAGGAACAACCCAAGGTTGTGGGTCACCTATGGTTGAAGTGAACCTCTGGATAGGGTTGGATTTCCTTGATGGATCACCTAAGACTAACACTAATGCTACTACAACTATAAAGGAAAAGGGAGAGAGAGAGCATAAACAAAGGAACTAAAAGTAAAAAGGGGGTGATACACCAGAACAATTTATCTCCTTTATGTACTTGTGATTACATGATCGAAACCTTGGGACTTATGACATACACAACTCAATCATAAACCTCATAGCACTAGTTTTTCATAGAGAGGTACAAAGATATATGACAACATTAGAAGGATAAGAATTCATCACCATAAATAAAAATGCATAAACCATGACATACACTAACGATGACCTATAAAAGAGAGTTCACTTGCATAGATGTGAAATGGAAATGGACACAATCAAAGGGAAATAACACTTCACAACAAAGAGAGCATAACTAATTCATAATATACACATAGAATTCAATTCATTTAGAGGGTAAAAATAATTATATTATTCATTCAAAGGAATAAAATCAAGGTAGAGGGATCAAGGATGGGCCAATTTTTTCATTATTTTTATGCTTAAAAAATGCCCCCTTGCAATGATAATCCTACTTGTTTAAATAGGAAAAATATTTAGAGCTTGGGTCTGATTCAATATTCACCACTATTGGGGTGGTTAAAAATTTGATGATTATTAGGGAAGGGGGGTTGAGGTAGTAAGGATCCCCTTGAGATTACCCAATTCACAATTTCATAACTACCTACCATGTCTAGTCTAGGAAGGTTTCCATGGTTGAAAGCTTAAGGTTCATGAGGAGGTGGATTTTCAAGGATTGGTCTATTTTAATAGCATGTTATTGAAATTTTATCTTTAAGTTTGGGTTTTTATACCTTAACAGTCATTGATATTCTTTCATATGCACATGTTGATTAGTCATGGGGTTTCCCACAAGGGAACAACCATTTAGATTTTGAGAGAATGTCAACAAGTCGAGACAAGTTCAGAGTATGAGGAGGTTGATTTGGATCACAAGGGACAACATAAGACCAATTTTTCTCATTAAATGGTTGATAAATTTGCTAAAAATCTTGATAAGAATATTGATGATGAAGGGTAGGGTAATACTCATGATAGAGAGTTGGAAAGTAGTTGGAATCTCCCTTAAACCCAACCATATTCAAGGTATCTCATGGAGTTCTAAATACTGGAAATTGCTTTGAACAAAAAGTATAATGAAACCACTTAAATTTTTACTTAAAAAGGATGTTTGGGATGCTAAAATTAGCTGAAGTAACTTGGAGTCACAATTGATGCTTGTAGAAATTCCTTAAAAGGTTGATTTATTGAAAGACAATGCCAATAATATTTTAATAGATGAATTACTTTAAGTAATGGTCTATTGGATATTAGAAATTATTAAAGACACTAGGTGTTTATTTAATGTCTTCAACACTAAATATTGCTAAGAGTAGCACCAAAAGTCAACTAAAACATCCAACTCAATATAATTGATTAGGGTCCCACTGAGCATGCCATAATTTATTGTTGTATTTGGGTTTCACTCTATGAGGAGGTGTTTCACATCTCCTCACCCAATCAACACAATGGGAACACCCCAAGGCTATGGGTCATCTATGCTTGAAGTGAAACTCCAGAGAGGGCCAGCTTCCCCTGATGGATTACCGAAGACTAACACTAATGCTACTACAAATTTTAAGGAAAAGGGGGAGAGAGATCATAAACAAAGAAACTAAAATTAAAAATGGAGTGATACACTAGAATAGTTTGTCTCCTCCATGTACTTTAGATTACATGATGGAAACCTTGGGAACTACAACATACACAACTCAATCATAAACCTTATAGCACTAGTGTTTCATAGAGAGGTACAAAGGTATATGACAATATTATAAGGATAAGCATTCATAAAGACAACTAACATTGCATAAACCATGAGATACACTGACTATGCCCTATAAAAGAGAGTTCACTTGCATATATGTGAAATGGTATTGGACATAATCAAAGGGAAATAACACTTCACCATAAAGAGAGCATAAATAATTCATAAAATACACATAGAATTCAAGTAATTGATTGGGTAAATATAGTTCTATTATTTATTCAAAGGAATAAAATCAAGGTAGAATGATCAAGGATGGGCCAATTTATGCAACATTTTTTGTGATTAAAAAGGGTACCCTTGTAATGACAATCCTACTTGTTTAAATAGGCAAATTATTAAGAGCTCGGGTCTGATTTAGTCTTCACCACTATCATGATAGTTACAAATTTGATGATGATCAGGGAATGGGGGTCGAGCTACTAGGGATCCAATTAGGATTGCCAAAGTCACACTTGCATAACTACCTTCCATGTCTAGTCCAAGAAGGCTACCATGGTTAAGAAGCTTGAGGTTCATGAGGAGGTGGATTTTCAAGGATTGGTCTATCTTGGTGGCATGATACTAAAAGTTTAGATTTTTTTACCTTAGCAACCATTAGTCTCCTTGCATATGCACATGTTTATTATTCATGGGGTTTACCATAAGGGAATAACAATTTGAATTTTGAGAGAATTTCAACAATATGAGATAAGTTAAGAGCATAAAAAGGCTGATTTGGAGTATAAGGGATGATATAAGACCGATTTGTATCATTAAATGGATGATAAATGGGTTGTAAATCTTGATAGGAATAATGATGATGAAGGGGCAGGTAATACTCATGATAGGGAGGTGAAATTTTTTTGGATTCTCCCCTAAACCCAACCATATGAGAGGTATCTCATGGAGTTGTAAACACTATAAATTTATTAGAACAACAAGTATACTAAAACTATTTAACTTTTTACTTGAAAAGGATGTTTGAGCTACTAAAACTGACTAAAGTGACTTGGAGTTGCCATTTATGCTTGTATAAATTCCTCAAAAGGATGACATATTGAAGGAAAATGTCAAAAATCTCTCAATAGATGAAGTAATTTGAGTAATGGTCCATTAGATATCAAAAATGATCGAAGTCACTAGGTGCTTATTTAATGTCTTCAATACTGAAGCTTTTTATGAGTAGCACCAAAATATCAGATAAAACATATAACTCAATAGAATTGAGTTGGGTCCCACTGAGCATGTCAAAAATTATTTTTGGATTTGGGTTTCACTTTATGAGGAGGTGTTTCACATTTCCTCACCCAATCGACATAATGTGAACACCCTAAAGCTGTGGGTCACCTATGGTTGAAGTGAACCTATGGAAAGGGCTAGCTTTCCCTAATGGATCACCTAAGACTAACACTAATGATAATATAAATTGAAAGGAAAAGGGAAAGAGAGAATAAATAAAGGAACTAAAAGTAAAAAGGGGGTTATACACCTGAATAGTTTGTCTCCTCCACATATGTGGGATTACAAAATGAAAACCTTAAGAACTATAACATACATAACTCAATCGTAAACCTCCTATCACTAGTGTTTCATAAAAAGGTACATAGATATATGAAAACATTAGAAGGATAAACATTCATAACCACAACTAATAATGCATAAACCATGAGATACATCAACTATGACTTGTAAAAAAGAGTTCAATTACATATATGTGAAATGGAATTGGACACAATCAAAGGGAAATAACACTTCACCATAAAGAGAACACACATAATTTATAAGATACATAGAGAATTCAAGTCATTGAGAGGGTAAAAATAGTTATATTATTCATTTAAAGGCACAAAATCAAGGTAGAGGGATCAAGGATGGGCCAATTTTTGAAATATTTTTGTGCTTAAAAAGGGTCCCTTTATAATGACAATCCTAATTGTTTAAATAGGAAAAATATTTATATTTCGAGTCTAATTTGGTCTTCACCACTATTAGGGTGGTTAAAAATTTGATGATGATTAGGGAAGGGGGGTCATGGTAGTGGGGATCACCTCAGAATTGCCAAAGTCACACTTGCATAACTACCTACCATTTTCACTCAATCAAGTAGCTTATCTTTTGCATGTGTATTCTCCACTCATGTCTATGATGAATATGGATATATTCCATTACCATCTCATAATTTTCCAACATTTCTATTGATATGTGTCATGATTTTCATGCCAGTCCATTATACCATTGATTTTTAAAATCAAATGTAGTTACATAGTCTACTCATGAATTTGATGTATAAATGGGTGAAACAGGCCATCAAATTCACCTCATTTAGTGTCAAATGAATGCCAAAAAACTCCTCAATGGTATAATCCAACCATGTATTGACATCAGGTTCATTTTGGGCATTTTTTAATTTTACAAGTGCAATCTCCCTTTGTACCCATGTACTCAAAATTTTGTAGACTCTCGAGCCTACTCTAGGTTTGCCAACTATATTCTTTCTATTGGGATATAAAGCCTCATGATCTACTAGGTCCACATAGTAGCTTA
The DNA here is from genome assembly GCA_037957365.1 of Torreya grandis. Taxonomy (NCBI): domain Eukaryota; kingdom Viridiplantae; phylum Streptophyta; class Pinopsida; order Cupressales; family Taxaceae; genus Torreya; species Torreya grandis. The sequence continues at coordinate 439,335 of JARHVA010001419.1, read as the reverse complement.
TTGTTTATTTAGCCCTTCCATGGGCTCCCTTATCTAGGCTCTATCGAGTGTAAACTATTATTCTCCTATTCATTAGGTGCTCTTATTATTGTGTGTTCAAGGCTTGCCACCTCCATGTGGCTCCTTCTCATTCTTTCATTACTCAACAGAGGATTAAAATGCAATGATAACTATTTTATCCATGGTGAATCAAGATTTAATCACATGGAAACATATATCTCACTTATTACCCTAACATATTGCTCTATTTACATGGATTTCCCTAGGGATACAGAGTAATCAGATTGCACCATATGGTGCCATCCTGCTCACCCATTGGCTCAGGCTCTGAGATCATGTCTTGGATATACAAAAATATGTGGAATATCAAAGTAACAAGATTATGCCATGTGGAATTATCCCACTTATTTACCAGCCTAGAGGGATTTAAAATTATATGGATGGTTTTAAGACTCTCAATCATTAGGATTATGACACACAATAGCATCCATTTGCCTGCTACCTTGTTGACATGGAGATTATTGGGAAACTTCATGAAAATTGACTAAGTGTTTAAAGACATTTTAAAAAGTCCTGAGATTGTTGGGGTATTAACATGGGGCATCGATAAACTTTTATAAAATGGGCTAAGTGCTAAAAGTCTTCTGAAAAAGGCACATACCATCGAGGGATGTGAATGATAGTGACATGGTGCCATTAGATTGGACCAGAGTCCTACTATGACTGATAAATTAGGAAATCATCAATATGTCACTAGGGCACTATCAAATTAGATCTCATCACCACTTGAATCCATAATTGAGTGATAAAATAACCCCAAAATGGCTAAGTGTCAAAGTGTTTTCTTAACCTATTGAGTAAATTTTGAATAAAAATGGATGAGTGATGAAAGAGCAAAAACATGACATGTAGCTGTAGGTAAAGTTTAAATAATTGAATACGTGTCTAACATTTATTCTTCATGTAGAAAACATGACATATCTTGGTGTTTAGACTTTTATTCAAAACTTGTGCTTTTAAAAATTTTGTTTGGAACAAAAGTTTTGACTCATTGTAACACACATAATCTGAAGAGTAAAACATTTGGATAAGATATTGAGTGCATGCAAAAAACATAATTCGAAGAGTAAAACATTTGGATAAGATATTGAGTGCAAAGACTATTTTTTTGAAAACCTTCTAGGTCCTTTGCTTCTTTCCTAACTTATCCACTTCTACCAAAATTCAATAGGACTTTGATAAGCCTTCCTTATTGAACCATGCACTCGATTTGGATTTTGATCTTCTATGGTGATCCAAAATGGTCAACATTTACCCAATATTTTTGATAGATTACCTATGGTAGATTGATCATAGTTGATTGCATTAATTTTTGGTGATATTATGGATATGATATGGATTCAGCTTAATGTGGAGTCAGTCACCATATTCTTAGGATCATGATAAAAAATAAATAACACTTTTAGGTAGGTGGTAAATAGGGATGCCATTAAGGTGGATATCACCATGGAAGATGTCAACACATTGATGGGAATTCCAATTATAGGCATTCTTATGGTATGTGATACATTAGAGATAAATGCAAAGAGACAAGCATTAGCCTTATGGATGATTGGCTCTGAGTTATATACTAAGGTGTGCTTGCAATTGTGCCTATTTGATGTATATGTGTCGATTATTATGTATATCTAAAAGAGCATTATTGGGCTTATGAAAAATCATGATATCTATCACAAATTAGATGGAAAGGTCCCACTATATATTATTTCACTATGTTGGTCCATGTTAGAGCAACACATGATGTATGACTTGGGATTTGTGATTTGGATGCAATTAGTACATGATTTTTATGGTATTATATCATAGGGTAAGATGATGATGGGCCCCATTATATTATTGAGTAATTATATTATGTGATATTTATGATGTTTCAGCCTATGGGATTACTACAAGTGGTACATGTTTCCTTACCATGCATATGATGATGGAAACATGATCATATACAATGTGTTATACCACATGCCCCAACATTATAGATAGTTACATAAGGAGATATAATTTGGTAGTGTATCAAGACATGATGGATATTTGGACCTCATGGCTAAGTACATTTTAGGCACAAGTTTAGGTGAGCATTACAAGGCACTATCCTTAGTGGGCATAGGTACATCTAGTGCCTTGATTACTAGGATAGTTTGGATTTTGACACCTAACATATCTTATAGTAGTGATGGCATTCTGGGCATGACATGTGAGGGAAAATTGAGGTGAAAGAGGCATATGCGTACCAGTAGATATTCCTGTCATATGAATGCACCAAATGAGACCTTCAATATGATGGTGTCAACAACAATGAGGGGATCCAACAATAGCTAAAGGAGGAGGAGATGTATATGTTTTCCCATTAAAAAAATATTAAAAAAACCATTAAGATGATGGAGATAGAGGTAGGCTCTAGTGTAGCCACATATATGGTCGCATGCACCACCAAAAGCACCAAGATAGGCACCACCTCAAGCACCACCATTGGGAGATATAACAGTGTAGCCTACATTGAGTTAGTTATTTTTGAGGTATATTTGTAGTGGAATGCTTCATTCTCATGTTATTTAGATTGATTATTATAAAGGTTTCAAACCACCTTGAATCCATGATTCACATGAAGTACTTGGTGGTTGAGTAGATGGGGATACTATTGGTAAGTACAAATTATTTTATTAAAATTGTTAGAATATATAGATAAATATACATGCTAGATAGATGTATTATTTTGGGGATATATAAGTGATATCTAATGTATATTTGGTTTATGTTTTATAGATGTTGATGTGGAGGAGGATAGATGATTAGTCATGGTTTAGAGAGCCTATCTTGATATATTAGATGATGTACTACCTCAACATGATACAATACATTTAATTGATCCTATGGTGCCTTCAACACTTGTTTATGCTAGTTGGTTTCAATTGGTCAGTGAGACAACTCAAGAGTTGAGAGACTATATAATGTCACACATGTATAATTACCACCAAGAATAGGTGATGGCGAGCCATGAGTGTGGTAGTTGCTAGCTTAGGAGTAAGCCACACATTTTTAGATATCTAGACAATTGTCACAAGTGTAGGTCTAAGTGGCCCATCTATAAGGATAGGTGGATGGACTACAGTCATAGATAAAGTCACTTCAACAAACTATTTATAGAGGGTAGTTATAGGCTTCTATGAGTAATTTAGCTCATCCACCACCAGATAGGTGGGGTGGACTACATATATAGATCTATTTTTGTACCATGATTGTACTGTGTTATATTATATCAAACATATTAAGCCATTTGCATATATAGATATTTATTTTGATGACTTACATATATATTTATTTTATTTATAGCACGTGTTGATATTTATATGCTATGAGAAAATTTAAGATGAGTGTTATTATTTTATATAAAATGTGAACAAATGCATGGTAAAAAATAATGATAAATAAATATATTAAAATAAGAATTATGAGTAAATGAAAATGTGAAACCAAGTTTTAAAAGATAACACATGTGAGAGATATCAAAAGTGAATAAAATATATTGAAAATAGATATTCATATAAGATAAGAAGACATGAAATAATCTAGATAAGAAATATCAATTTAAATTAAGATACAAACAAAGATATGTAAAATAAGAAATATCGATGTAAACAATGATATACAAACAAGAAATGTTAAGGTAAATAAAGATATGTAAATGAGTGAGATATGAAATAAGTGAAACATGGAAGTTGAAAGAAGAGTGATAATCCAAACTTAGGGTTTTGTGTTAATTGATAATGTAAATGAGTATAGTTATTTTATGATAAAACACGGTACATAGTTTTTATAGGAGAAAAAGATTGTTCATTAAGAAGGCTTGGTCCTATCCAAGGTCTTACACTATAACTCATAAAAGGAGAACCAAATAGGTATGATAAACTATGAAATGATATGCATTAAGGGGAATATTGGGAATTATATTAAGGAAAATGGGGTTGAAAATCATCACATAGACATTGTATCAATCGTTATTAGAAATGAGACATACTAAGCAAATGTGCTGGTGTTAAGATTTTGTTTGGACAACAAAGACTTAAGATACTTTTACTAGTAGGTGTAAAATTTTTGGCTAATGAGTGAAGTACATAAATTATCTCATGAAGGTTATTTATATATATAAAAAATGAACCTACCTTCCCATGATGTGTTCCCCTTTTCTTAGAAATCCTTACAGAGTCGTCGGTCTACTGTGAAGATTAATTACTTGTGTGAGAAAGTAGGTGACAATATATATATATATATATATATATATATATATATATATATATATATATATATATATATATATATATATATATAAGACCTCCAACCCCAGCCCACTAGCCTACCCCATCCCAATGGACCTCAACTCTATTGTGAGGACAACTATAGAATTTGACATTTAACTAGAATATGAGATGTGCTAAAGAATAATCATGTATTTTGGTGTGATTTTGACTGTTGAATAGTGTTTTTGACTCTTGATCATTTCCTTTTGTCTTAATGATTCAAATTTTAAAATTTTATGGATTTTGATATTCCTCTTCTCTATAGATTTGGAAGAACCAAACATGAGTGATATAAGTGACACACATACAAAAGATTATGCTTTAGTTATAAGGGATAAGTACTTAAAGATGATGCCAACTTCAAGGTGCCTAGACTTTCCCAAAAATAAGTATGCAATCTCAAGGCTAACCATATGTGTGCTTAAGATGAGGGAAATATATGGGAGAGATGGGGATACTAAGAGATCCATTTAATAAATGGTACAATGATGAATATGCTTTGTATTCGATCATAAGAAAAATAGGATAGTGTAGGGTGTGGTTTAATAGCCATATCACATGAGTAAATATACTATTCAACAAGTGATCTAACATAAACATCCATGTAAGGAAAAATTATCCTAAGATAGTTGAAAATAAGTGCGAATGATAAAATAAATTTAAAAAATAATTAAGTTTTTGGAAAAATTTAAAGTAATTACAAAGATGTGAAATAAATATACCACAAGAATAATAATGCATTATAAATGTAGTAGTGAAATATCAAGTCCAAGTCATATGAAAAATTGAATAATAATGTGATGAAACACAATAATGTGTTAAAAAATATTGGTAGATTTCATGATATTCATCATCAATAACATCAGATACATACTAGTGTAACTGCAGTCTAATTTTGATCAAAGTCTCATCTATATTCATAGAGAGTCATTTAAGGACTCCCTGATGTATTGTATCTATGGAGAAAGTAGGTACGTTAGAAGAAGAAGAATTTACATAAGGCATCACCTATGAAGGATAATCAATGTGAAGAACTAGTGATATAGTGTGATTGAAATAATATGATATTTGGGATGATGAAGGGGGAATGGAAGGATTATCCTTTTATAGTGAATGACCTTGGTTATGTATATGCACACAAAAATTACGTGGTGCAATAATTTTGATACAAATTTGATGATGATGCAGTGACCTACTATTTTATGCTCCACAGGAAACTCTCTATCTTTAATCCTTCCCTATACCTTCCTATTCCTCCCATGACCCATTTTGGTCCCCTTGATTATGAATTTTATATCTATTTTCACTTTGTTTTAAAAAATAACCATGGATGACAAAACTATCACCTCAAGTAACAGAACTACCCTTCCCTATTACATAACCACCATTTAGTTTTTACAACTGTCATGGCAGTTTTGTAACTTAAGTGGTGGTTTTAATGCTAAGGGTAAATTTTACATTAATTATGTGGTAGTCCTATAATTTTACATGGTGGTTTTGTCAAATAAAGTGGTGGTTATACAATCTCCCCTGTATAAAATGGTGATTTTATTACATTCCAAAATTAGCTCTTATGACACCAATTTTCACTCATTTTGCACAACTAACATCACATTTATTATTTTTATCACCTTGTGTTTGCCTCCAATCAAGATAAACTAACTCCCTCTTCTATTTATATTCCTCTTCAATTCCTCTCAAGTTGAACTCACCATCACACTTAGTTGAACTCTTCCATGCAAGCTCATAACTTTTCTTACAAGAAGGCCAATTTTTTGCCTAATTTTAGATCTAAAATTTGACATTAGAAGTTAATATTTATAAAAATTTGTATCCAAATCCTTTCTACAATTTATAGGAGATTCAACCTCTATTATTTTTGAGTTAACTACACAGTTTCAAGTGAAGAAGTGTTCTTGGTGAAAATAACTGACTTTGCAAGTCAAGACATTAACCAACCTCAATTTAACTACCCTCCATTTTTGGTCATGTATCTTCTTTTATCCATTTATTATAGATCTTGTGCATCCTCCAGCTAGAGAGCTTATATAATATATATATGAGCATATGGAACTAGCATACTAAGGAATCTTCTATCAACACACCATATTTACTTCAATAGATTTATGCTAGAATTAGGTTGGAGTTTACTTGATTTGTAATATTTTTTTTTCATTTTTAGATTAGATTTAGTGTAGCTTATTGTTGTGTTATATTATTTTTTCATATTAAAAAAAAGAATAAAATTTGCTAGTGAAAGAGATCTATCCCTTTTCATTTGTCTTTTCTATAAAAAGATATCTAGTTTTGATTTATGCTTGCATATCAGTAGATTAGTTTCCTTCCAAATTTGAAATAAATTTTATAAATCATCTTGAAAAATATATTATCAAGTGTTTATATTATTTCTATACAAGATAATTTTTCTCTTTCAATACTTGAATGAGTCTCTTGCACTTCAAACAATCACCTAGTCAAACATAGAAACATAGACAACTACAACTGTATACAAAATGGTAGTAGATTATTGATATTATTTGTTTTTAAGAGTTAAAAGTATTTTAATTTACCTATTTAAAAACATAAAATTATAACTTTCATATATTATTTCCATTCTAACAATTCACTCATAAAAAAATATTCTTAGCAAACTAGGGAAGTTGAAAAGATAGTCTAGTTTTTTCAGTGTCGTGTTGTTTCTATTTTAGATCATATTTATTGCTACATTGCTTGCATATTTAGATTAAATTTACACATTTATTCCACTCATATAAAAAACTAAAATAAACAAAAACATCTCATCTAGTTTGTACACAAGTAGAGCTTGGAAAAATAAGCATCTTGAATAATATCATAGGTTCTTTCTCTCTCTCTTTGCATTTATTAAAAAAATTGAAAGAAGGATAAAACAAGAGTTTTGATTTAATTTACTTTAAGATTTGTTATTATTTTAATTTCAACACTTCATTTTCAACAAACAAACATTTACTTCTAAAAAACCAATAAAGGTACAAACATTAAAAAAATGAACAAAAATAATGTCAAAAGCCTTGTTAATATTCATAAGCCATATCAAAAGCCTTGAAAATACATGTAATAAACCACATCCCACATAATACTTGTCTATATGCACAAGCACCATATAACAAACCTTGATTCAAAATTTCAATAAACACACATTACAAGCCATTGCCTAAATAATCTCATACACTTTTCCTTGGCTTTCTCCTAATCTCCTTTGGATGACCCTCACCAAGACACCAAGACATGTCCAACATGGTCTATTCCCTAGAATTAGAAAACTTGGTCCTACCATTATCATGAAATCTGACATTAGCACTAAGTTGAGACATAAGTTATTTCAATCCACTCTTATTCCCCACCTCATCATAGATTCTTTAGCTTCACTACAAGAACAAAAATGTATCCTTAATCCACCTATCATTGTTCTCCCTCAGAAGAGGAAATGTCAACATAATATTATCTGGGCTTAGTCTCTCATCTAAACCTCCTTTTTATCCTCTGGTCTAGCCTCATCTTATATAATTCACATCCAGTGTATGCCATTGATTAGAAAGAGTCAACCCAATAGTGTGGACCTTTTACAATAAGTCATCCAACCTAGTTTACCTCCTTTACCCAAACCTAGTATTGACCAAGAACTTTGCCTTCTTATGATATCAGAGACTAAAGGACCTATGGAGCTCTTTTTTTTCATATCTTAATGCTCTTAATTAGCATTAATATGCTACTAAGGTCTTTTAGTTCCATCATGATAACCCATTGACACTACCTATCGAAAATCCTATTCCACCAAATAATAAAAAAACCCCTGGCCCATCCATTATGTTGACGGCCTAGGCTAGACCTTATGGATTTGAGTACATAGTTTAACGTGTGTTAATATACGTGCATAAAAATTGGTGAACCTAACATGAAAGACTTCATACTTTGTACACCCCTTTATTCATCTTATCCTTTCTTTTCTCCATCTTCCCCCTTACATTTATACATACCTCCAAAATATGTCTAGACAAGATATTGGCAAATATCTTGACCTCGAGGGCTATAGGAGAAGCCAACATAGATATTAAAAACCTTTATTGATGAGATAAAGTAATCTAAATTTTGACACTAACATAAAATAACAATATTAGGATTACTCCCTTTCCAACACTTAAACAAGGAGTGGGGTTGTTATTCAAGAGACATGCGATGCTGTTGGCAATATGATTATCATTGATGTCAAAAGGGAGATTGTTGGCATGAGATTGGAGAAAAAGGCATGTTTTACAATTTCAAAGTGCAAAATTGTCATGATTTTATAGAGATCATTTCTGGAGAGTTGAAGAGCAATTGATTAAAGTTTTGTTATGGGTTTTTTGAGTGCATCCTAGATATATGGTTTTTAGGTTTAGATGAAAAGAAATGAGCTCAGAAAGAATTTATTTTATCTCTAAGACATTATAGGGTTTCTAAATTAAACCCTCAGAATTTAATCTATGGAATTCACATGCATGTTCTATTTTTAGGTTGACTAGATATAGGCAAGAACCAATTACTTAAATTATATCTTAAGTTGTCATCATTGTGCAACTAGCCCCTTCAACCTAGTAATTACTGGCTTGAGTAGTGATCAAAGACCTAAATATTTCCTAAGTCTTAGAATTAATATTTATCCTAGCTTGATCAATAGTTAGCACTTAATCATATATTGAAGATCCAATGAAGCATAGCAAAGTCAACTTTTCAAAGACACCTATGAATAAATGCGCTAGTGACAATTGTCACAATCATGAATCTTGCATAGTAAATCTACAGAGTGGTTTAAAGTCAAATATTCAAGGATTAATGCAAGAATTCCAAGTGTCATAATAGCAGGAACTAAAAATAAATGGTAGAAGGGAGGAATGTGAGGATTCCAAGTGTCACACTCACAGGAGCTTGTTAGAGATAAAGATCAAGCTTCTTCTAAGGATCAATGGTGACTGGGTGATCATATAATGAAGATATAACAAAGTGAGTGGACTCAATGAGATAAAGTGATTGCTTTTTAACAACATAAAGGTGAGGTAAAGACTGAGCTACTTTGACAAGATAAATTGGGTGTATATGTTCCAAAGACTCAAGAAGCTACAAGATGAGATTAAGAGTTTGATGTTTAATAACAAGTAGAGATAAATTTCATGCTACTTTGAAGATCTAATGGCATGTGGGAGATTGAATCAAAAGATCCAATAGATGTATTTTCAAGTTGAAACATTAAAGCCTAGAAGCGTGCAAGGATACAATAGAGTGTGTGATCTTGTCAGAACTTGATCTAATAGATGTGTTTTAAACTTGAGCAAATTAAATGAGGATCATAAGATCATGGAGAAAAAATTAAGATAAATGGTTAGTATTTAAATATTTTTTCATCTCAATGATCAAGTAGAGGACCATGCAACAAAGATGCATTATATAACACAAATAATGATATAGATCACTATGATCAATATAAATTATGTAATATGGCATGTGCATTAAAACTAGAGCCCAATATATGCTAAATATAGTAATAAGATAGAGAATCATGATAGTGGAGCATGAATTCAAGAAGCAGGAAGCCTGTCAATTGAAATGAGTCCAAGGATTGAACATGATGTGTTATAGACTAAGTGTGGACATAAAGAAGATATAAGACCTAGATACACTGATTATATATGTCATCTAAGATACATTAAAGACTCCTATTTATAATGAATAGAGTCAAATTAAGAGAGAGAGAGAGAGGTAGATATTAATCAAGTGTGTCAAATAGATAAATATAGAGACACAGAGATAGAGGGGTAGAGAGGAAGAGAAGATAGAGATGTGCGGAGCATGAGTAGTTATAGACTAGACCTATAATAAAGAATCAAAATTGGATTTATTTATGAATCAATATTGTAATATAGAGTTATATCTCCATATTTTGAATATAGATCTAATTGGTGGGTGCCATCAAATAAGCTGAGTTGATGCTTAGTTATGGAGTCGGTGCTTCCTTAGAGTAGATACCCTTAAACCAGGGGATTGGTGTCTCCTTAGGGTTAGTACCCTTAAATATTGTAGCTAGTGAGGTTTTGATTATGAGGATAGATTAAAATAGTATATTCTATCAAATATTCTCACTGTGGTTTTTCCCATATTGGGTTTTCCACGTATACATATAGTGTTGTGTCCATTTTTGTGTGTGATATATTCACATTTATGTTTTAATCTACATTAAAATGATTGAAAGACTAATTTATTCAATCTACTAATTCACCCCCCATCTTAGTAGATAGTTATGTTCCAACAATTGGTATCAGAGCCTTGGTTCATTAAAATAAGCTTAATCAACTCAGGTAGATCTCAGATGATGAACATAAATGGTTAGTCAAGAAGGCTCTTCATCAAATAAAGCACCTCTCTTTGATGGATCAAACTATGCATTTTGGAGCATTAGAATGGGAGCATATTTATATTCATTAGGGTTTGATGTATGGATGTCTATTGGAAATGGATATAAAACCCCTAATATAACTCCTACTAATCAAGCTACAAAGAAGGCATATGAGAGCAATGCAAGGGAAAAGAATGATATCCTTTATGGATTGTCAAACTCAGAGTTTATTAAAGTGATGTATTGTCAAAATGTACAAGATTTTTGAAACAAATTGAAGATATTCTATGAAGGTGATGATAAGGTAAAGTGGGCCAAGATACAAACATATAAAGGCAAGTTTGAAAACCTTTAAATGAATGAAGAAGAGAAAATTATAGACTACCTCCTCAGAGTAGATGAAATAGTCAATGCAATTATAGACCTTAGAGAAGAGATGAAAGATTCAGTCATTATCAAAAAGGTCATAGATATATGACATCAAGGTATGAATATAAAATCTCTATAATAGAGGAAGCAAGAGATATGGATAAACTCATTATTGATGAGTTACATGGAACCTTCACTACTTATGAGATGAGAATGGGAGAAGTAGATACCTTCAATAGAGAAGTTGCATTCAAAGAAACCAAATAAGTGAAAGTAGAAGCATATACATCCAAATCTAAGGATATTGATGAAGAAGAAGCCATTTTTTTTAGAATATTAAGAAGAGGGTCTAGAAAATACAAAAGTAAGTTATCATTTAAATTCTTTAACTATTGTAAGGTAGGACATTTTACTACTAAATTCCCTTATAATAAAAAAGGATAAATTTGAGAAAGAAGAGGATAGTAAAAAGGTGAAACCCTACTACTCTAAGAATAAGAAATTCTTTAAAAATAAGAAGGGCCTGTACACAAGAAAATATAGTAATTCATTAGATGATAGTGATAGTTTTGATAATGACCATGATCATCTATGCTTTTGTGGTTGAGGAAAAGGAAGTCCTTATGCACCAAATTTGGGATTCAAACAAAAGGTCATCAAAAAGATAATGAAAACCCAAAGATAATGACACTAATATAAAGGGATAGAAAAGGTAAATTAGAATGAAAAGCTCATGCTTACCATCACTTTTACCTTCTCATAACTCTGATCCAAGATTTATATGCTTGAACTTGATTGTTGGATTGCTTGGAGATGCTTGAAAATGGCTTGGATAGTCTTGAAAAATATCTTGCTTGTGTTATTCCTTCATGCATTCATTGACTTTTTCATTCAAAATGCCCATTATCTTGAGCAAGGGAGGGTGTGTTGGTTTTATAGATTCACGGAGGGGGATCCTATGGTCCAAATTTGAACTTAGGCCATCAAGATCTAGGGTGGAGGATTTTCCATGGAATTTTTAATTCCATGAAATCCTCTAGAATAGAGGATTATAGAGGAAGAAGGTTAGAATGGAGAGATTTATAGAACTCTCGAATTCTAGAATTCTCTTCATAGGGTTTTAGGTGCTTTAGGAAAGGCTAGTGTAGGGTGGTGGGTGGGTAGTTAGGATTTTCTTAAATTTTAGATTGTCAAGTGAGATTAATGGTAGGTTTAGTGGGTAAAAATCCTTAATTAGGGATTATTGATAGGATTAGGATTCCTAGGAATGTATGAATACCTAGGGGATAAGTAAGTAGGTGGTTAGGTGGGGTTATGGGAATTAAAAATTCTCATATAATAGATAATTAGGATTGGCTTAAGATCAATTGGTTTTAGGCTAAGACAAAGTTTAAATGGGATATGGTGATGATTATATAAATTAGGCCAGGGGTTCTTATGGCTAGGACATAGGATAATTAGGTAAAATTAGCGAGAATTGGATAATTAGTGGAGCAAGCACATTTTAGTGCATACATTTTCCCCCTCTTTAAAAGGGCATTGTAAGTGGACAGCGTGGAAGGAGTAATGGTATTTCAAATAAAAAATAACTATGTTATGGATAGATGTTAGTCATATATGATGTTAGGGTATATGATTCCCCCTTGAGGGGTCATATAGGGAAGAATGAGATATATGGCCACTCAAAAGAAGAAAAAGAGGGGTGGGGTAAGATGGAGAGATGAGGGGATGGGATGCTAGAACATGGGATAAAAGAGGAAGAAGATGAGATCGGCATTAAGTGATAAGCTACAAATTGATAACAATTCCCCTGGCAAGGACACATGTACTAGGAATAATGATGATGGGTACCATGATTGGAGACACATCCCAAGTAAGGACACATAGATGGGAATCAACCATAAAAATGATGATGATAAGATATAAGGCCACAAGCTTTAGATGTATCCCAAGCAAGGATGCATGCGAGGGAGAGCTATAGGCTAGGATAAGATGATTTGATAAGATATGATGGGTATAGCTCTAAGAAAAATTTGATCAATATGATGATGATGATAAGAAAGAATAAATGATGTGATCGAGTGACCAAAAGGATGGGGGATGAGGATCGATGACATAGATAATGGCTGAGCTATCCTTGGTAGTGGAAAAGTGGCTAAGTGCTACCTACATAGTTTGAATAGACTATAGGCCATTGTAGTTCTGATTGGAAGATGATGACGATGATGATGAGGATGAGATATTGGATGTTATTTAGATGCTTTGAGAGGATAGGAATCTTGGTTGGATTAGGCAGATGGGAAAAAAAATTAGTAGGGGGGAGGGTGGGTTGATAAAGGCCAATGGGGTAGGGGGTGGGGTCATTTGCACTATTTGCTTTTAGAAACCTAGAGTTGAAAAGAATGGATCATATTTCTCAAGCTTCACATCATAGTGAGCGAGTCTAGACATATGAAAGGGAGCCTAAGGTAGGACCACTGGTAAGTACACTCACATTTGATGTTTTTTGTGGATTACTTTGGGTTTTTTATTGTAAAAAATGAGTAGGGAACTATAAAGTTACAATCTTATGGTTGGGGGAGTAGCAGGATTACAATCTCACTATTGGGGGAGTAGCAAGATTTCAATCGTACTACTGGAGAATCATGGGGTTACAATCTTATGAGAGGGTAATAGTGATATTGCAATACCATGATTGAGAAGTAGCAGTATTACAATACCATGATTGGGAGTTAAGTAGAAAAGTTAGTGGGGGTTCAGATATGGGATAGGTAGGTCAAAAGACTAGGGAGGGCTAGTTAAGGGGTTGATGTCTAGGGTCAAATAAGTAGGTGAAGTGAGTAGGGTAAAGGTAAGATGAGGTGGATAGGGAGAATGGGGGAAGGTGTAAATTGATTATGTGTTCATGCTGTAGGAGCACTTAGGCATATTAACATCTTAATCGAGGCATCAATAGATACTAGATGAGATGTGGTAGGTGACAGAGGAGGAGTATGAAATGCTAGAGCTGGTAGGGATATATGATGTAGCCACTATGCTATAAATCTAGATTGACTGAGAATTGATTATGGTGCTAGTGGAATGGTGGTATTTTGAGATGAGTTCATTTTACTTCATGATTGGGGAGATGACTATGACCTTAGAGAATGTTTATAATATTTTTCATTTGCTAATGGCTGGTGCCAAGATCTACTAGAGATCGTGGATGTTAATCCAAACATTACAATGGTTGGGTGGTAGCCTACACATTGGTATACATGATGGGTCAATTGACATAGACCGATGTAGATGAGATGGCTCATTGGATAGACTAATGTTGGTAGTGATGGCTCTGATATCCAACATCTTATTGCTAAGTAAGAATGGGAGATGGTTTCATCTCAATCTAGGGGAGGTGGTAAATGACATGGTTCATGATCAATGAGTATTCATGTGGCATTTGTATAGGGAGTTAAATCTTAGTGCATATAGAGGTGTGTAGAGCTTTGGGCCATCCTTGCTACTATAGATATGGAGTTGGGAGCATATTGTGATTTAGTGGCCATTGGGAGTTCTTGCTAATCTAGAGCTAGGATAGGTGGTTGTGTGTCGATAGCATGCAGTGGTAGGGGTAACACCACCTCATATGGGGGATTTGATTTTCTATAAGGAGGTATTTGATAGCTTATGAATCAAGTAGATTACCTAGATGCCATATCAAAGAATCATTTTTGGGTGGGGGGATGAGACATGCACTCAGTTCATGCTGACCCCAAGTTACATTATGAGATGGTGTGATTATATTATTGATAGACATAGACTAGATCAGGTGCATCACCAATTTGGTTTTGTTCAAGATGTGTCAGATCCTGAGCATATCTTTACATAGAGTGTGTGAGAGAGGCCTCAATGGGGGAGGCCAGTGGTGAGATTAGATGTGATATTTGATTATCAAGATCTAGCACTATTTTAGTCTAATATTACCATAATCATACTAGAGCTAGGGTTCACAGCCAAGTATCAGGTGTGGTGGTAGGGATAGAGATCGAGGTGGCTGACTCAACCTCATGTGATGATTAGGAGGGTAGTATAGAGTATGATTACAACATGAGCCTATAATCATGAGTACAATAGTAGATATAAGTAATAGCCCTGGATGTGATGGATATTGATGGGTAGGGACAAGATGATGGCCAGGATAAGGTGATGGGAAAGGATAGGGCCCAAATCAACCAAAGGGGTAGGCACCTATTTAGCCATTAGGAGGAGTGGGACCATCTCAGGCACCATAGCATCCTAGATATCCTTTTGGAGGAGCAAACCATTACAGGCACCATAGAGGCCTAGGTAGCCTTTTGGAGAAGTGGGAACACCATAGGCACCATAGATTCCTAGGTAGCCTTCTGGAGGAGCGGGACCATCATAAGAACCATAGAGGCCTAGGTAGCCTTCTAGAGGAGTAGGACCATCTTAGCATAGTTGATCTACTGATGATGAGGTGTTATTCTCATGATTATAGGCATAGATATAGGCTTAAGTTGTAGAGATTGGGGGCATCCATAGGGAGCAAGATCAAATCCATGCATAGCTATAGATTTTGAGGACTTAGGATGATGGGAGGCTATCCTAGGCACAGGGATAGGTGGCTAGGTTATAGGCATGGGTAGCTCAGTGAGAGAGTGAGTTATCTCAATTGCAGGTAGAGGTAGTGGGGTTATAGAGCAAAATAAAGTAGTAAGATACTTAGCTTGAGTAGGCATAGTCATAAATTGTGACTTTACAGGGATGGATCCAGGATTCATAGGGGGAGATAGCTATGGTAAAGAGGGTTTAAGATGCAGTAGGTGTAGGCCTATAGGGATAGGGGATGATGGATCAGATCATGCTATTAACGTGGGAGGATTAGTACTATTGGACTCTATACGAGGTGACAATACCCTTAGAGCATAGGGTAAAATCTTTTTAGGCTAGTCAGTCATCGGTGAGATAGCCTTTGAGGAGTAGGGGATTGAGGCCACCATTGACACCTCAACCATGAGGGATAGTTTTGAGATGCCTTTGTATATTATATAGGGGATTCTTTTTTCTATAGATGGACATGCTGATATTTATATATATGATTCATCCTTGTCTCTTGTGTTTATGGTGATGGTTATTTATGTGACGTGATGACTATTTGTGGATATATGTTGATTATGAGGTTGTTTTATGCACTTATGATGATTTTGAGTTCATGATTATTATGATGATGATGTATGTTATCATGTTTGTTAGTATTTCATGTTATCTTGTGATGATTATGGTCTTATGATGGACATGTTTGATGCATATGATGGTATATTACATGTACTGATGATGAATATTTAGCAGTGTATTGTATGGGATATGTTGACTATGACGGGATGTGGTGGCATTATTGATGAGTGATGATGGTAATATGATAGTGATATTCTTTATGTTATGTGTATCTTTTATTGATGTGGATGAATATGTTATGAGTGATGTATGTATGTTAAGATTATTTATAATGAGATGGATATGTATGATAAAATTATGTAAATTTGTTATGTTCCTGATGATGTGGCTAATAATGGATGTGGATGTTTAAGTAATGCATATGAGATGGATTTGTTTTATTTATTTTATAATAGATATTGCCCCTATTTTGAGTAGATGATCTGTCCATTTGGAAATTAGCAATCCTACATCATGAGGGTAAGTGTTTATATGATGAGAGTGGATAGGAAAGGTTTTGGTTTAGGATGTCTAGGGGTGGTTGGGGGAAATATGGCTCAAGAGTGGTTGTGAGGTGAGGATCAAGGTTGTGGGAAGATTGTCAAACATTTATGCAATCTATGTTATTGTCACATCTTTATGAGATATGTCAATGGTCTTGATGGGGCCATGACACTTATACTAAATATGTATACTGGGAAATCTATTTGAAATTAGGATGAACCATTCAAAGAGAATTAATTTGAGATTCTACTCTTATGCCATCCTCATTCCCATATGTAGAGACATGCAAAAAGGAACACAAATCAAAGACAATCATTCATTTCACATGCAAAGCATACAATTAACATTCAAAGTACACACACGAGCATAATTAAACACATTCTCATTCCCTTAAAAAATAATCACAAAGAGGATGATGAAAGATGGTGTGGGGGAGGAAAATGGTGGTGGTTGAGCTATCTTTGGACATGAGAATGTGACCAAGTAATACCTATATAGTCCAAAGGACCTCAAACCAATTTAGTTCTGGCTAGGGGACGAAGGTGAGGGGGATGATGATGGTAGTTAGGAGTATAGATGATAATGATGAATAGGTGTAGGTGAGGTGAGAATGTAGGATATGGGATTCCTGGACAAGATACAAATTAGAAAGACTAGAATAAAGGGGGTTAGACCATTTATCAAGGAATTAGAACCATAATAATCCCATAATTAAGGAGACCTATTTATAGTGATAGTGGGAGTGGATGGGTACATGGATGGAGAAAATTTAACATGATCTGTTTGGGGCTAAGAGGAGACCCAACTATCATGGGGATGTTCATCAAATGGAGGTAGCTAATGTGATAAAGAACTTTAGGGATATGGATAATGTTTTCATGAATAGATAGATGATTTAGGAAAATCCCTCAAAAAACTATCCTAGAGGTAGCCCTTATATCTTGTGTGATGAGGATACCGATTCTGTGTTGTAGGTTCCCACTGATTGAGACCAAGGTTAGGCAGTCCTTACCATGGTGCCAAGAACCGGTTTTCACCATGATACTTGCCTAAGGCACCAATGAGTTGGTTTTCACTATTGGGCATTTTTTTTTGGAATGAATGGGTCCTATAAATAGAGGATATGGGGATTAGGTGTATAATTGTTTGAGGTGCATGATGTTCATAGGATCATCTAACTTGTCTCCCTCAAGTGTGGCCAATTTGTATGCTCCTAAGCTAAATTTAGCAATAATGATGTATGGACCCAACCAATTGGACTCAAATTTTCCCTTATTCTCTCTTTATAAATTAGTATTATTTTGATATTATTTGAGGACCAAGTCACCTAATTCAAACTCTCACGCCTAGATTTTCTTGCGGTATTATTTTTTGAGCTTATTTTGATATGCCCTTAAATGATTCAGGGCCTGCTATCATTTTTCATCTAGGAGTTCTAGCTCTTGTAGGCACTCTCATTATCAATTATGATTCATAATTATCCCTTGTAATTAGAGATGGAGGGAAGGTATCTCTACTTCCACAAGTAATATTAATTTAGCTCCATCTACCAAGGCATAAGGGGTGGACCCTGTGGGTGTGCAAATGTTAGTATGATAGATCCATAATGATGGATATAATTAAATATGGAAATTGTGTCCAACCTAATTGAATATCTTATTTAGGATTTTGATTAGGGTATTATTAGTCACTTCCACTTATCCATTGCCTTGGGGATAATATGGGTAAGAAAAATGCTGCTTGATATGGCATTTTTGACACAGGGCCTCAACATCTTGATTTTTGAAGGACTTTCCATTATCCATGATAATATTGGTAGGTATGAAAAATCAAAAAATGATTTGATTGAGGATGAATTTGGATATCTAGAGGCTAATTGTGTAGGTCAGTGGCATTACTTCTATCCACTTTGTGAAGTATTCGGTAGCTGTGATAATAAACTTGTGCCCATCTAAGGAAGTAGGATTAATATTGTCAATAAGATCAAGGCCCCATATAGAGAAAGGTCAAGGGATCATGATAGGATTCAAATCTTGTGCTAGTGCATGGATAAGGTTTCCATGCTTTTGACATGTCACACATTTTTTCACATCTTAACATGCATTGTGTTTCATGGTTGGGTAATAGTATCCAATCTAGAGCAACTTCTTGGCTAAGGCCATCCCATTGATGTGCCCTCCACAAATGCTAGTGTGGACTTCTTTAACCACTTGAGCTGCCTCATCCAAGGTTAGACACCTTAACAAGGTTTTGTCATAACCTCTTTGATAGAGTGTACTACCTAGGATGGTATAATGGGTGGGTTGACGGAGAAAGGATTTTTGTTGATAGTGAGTGAGACCAGGAGGTAAGATATTGTCATGAAGGTATTGGTATATGGCATGATACCAAGGGAGATTGGGATTATTAATGGCACAAATTTGTGTAGGGGCCAAGTATTGATGATCTAGGGTGATTAGTTGTCCAATGAGAAAATTTCCCTCTAAAACATCTTTAGGTAGATCAATGAGGGAGCCCAAAGTAGCCATGGATTCAAATACCTTATTGTTAGTTTGGGATACTTGCTCAAATGTGATATACTAAAAATTGGCTTTTAATTATTTGACTAATTGTTTATATGAGAGAAGATTTTCATCCTTTGTTTAAAAATCTTAATTTACTTATTTTATTATTAGTTAAGAGTCCCTGAATACTTGCAAATGTTGAATGTTCCATTGTATGGCCAGATGAAGTCCTACTATAAGGGCTTCATATTCTGAGATATTATTGGTACAAGGGAATGTGAGACAAAATAATTTGGGAATGAGGTCACCTTATGGGGTGACTACAATATTCCTACACCTGACCCATGAGTAGTGAAGGAGCCATCAAAATATAGCTTCCAATTTTTTGCCTGTGAGGTGCTCATGATGGATTCATTTGGAAAGGGAGAAGTAAGTGGATCAGTAGATTTTAGTAGAGCTTCTACCAATTGATATGCTATGACCTATCCTTTGATGGCTTTTTGATGAATATATTCAATATCAAACTCACTTAGCAACATAATCCCCTTGGCCACATGACCTATTAATGCTTATTTGGATAGGAGGTACTTCAAAGGATCTATTTTGTAAATTAAGTATATCTAATTATTGAGCATATAATGCCAAAGTTTTTGGGATACAAAGACTATAGCTAAACATGCCCATTCAACTAGTGTATAGTTTACCTCATATGCTATTAGGGTATGCCTGAGGTAATAAATAGCTATCTCTTTTCCCTGATAATTATGATATGCAAGTAAAGCTCCAATGGCATAAGGAGTAGTGGATATATAGAGCAATAATGGCTTGCCTGAAACTAGTGGGCACAAAACAAGTGGATTTGTCAAGTATTGCTTAAGATTTTCAAAGGCCTTCTGATAATTTTCATCCCAGTGAAAGGTTTATCCTTTTTTAAGCAAGTGAGTGAATGGATGACACTTATCAATGAGATATGAGATAAAACACCTAATAGCCTAGAGTTTACCTTGAAGACTATGTAGCTGCTTAAGCATCCAGGGAGGTGACATTTTAGTGATTGCTTAAACCTTTTCTAGATCTACCTCAATACCTCTCTGGGAGACAATGAACCCCAAAAAATTTCTTGATGTTACACCAAAGACACACTTCTTAGGGTTCAAGTGTAATTTGTATTTTTTTAGTCTGTCAAAGATCTTACAGAGGACTGTAGGATGCTTAGCTTGAGAGTGGGATTTTCCTAGGATATTATCAATATAATCTTCCACAATATTGTGCATCATGCTATGGAAGATGATAGTCATCACTCATTGATATGTCACTCTTACATTATTTAGGCCAAATGACATGACTTGGTATCAAAACATGCCTTAGAGAGTGATGAATGTTATTTTGTGCTGGTCTTCAAGAGTGATTTTGATTTGATTGTATCCAGAGAAACCATCCATAAGAGACAACATCTCATACCTAACAGTTGAATCCATGATCATATCAATATTAAGAAGTGGAAAATCATCCTTGGGGCACACTTTATTGATGTCATAGAAATTTGTACATATCCAAATTTTGCCATGTGGTTTTGAGATAGGGACTATATTAGATATTTTATCAGAAAATTCAATAGAATGGATGAATCTTGCATCCAAGAACTTTTGTAATTATTCCTTGACTAGCAATTCCACCTTTGGATGCATCTTTCATAATTTTTGTTTGATGGATTTAGCACTAGGATAGACATAAAGATGGTGGACTACTAGTGAAGGATCCAACTAGACATATCTTCATAACTCTAGGTGAAGACATCAATAAATTCTCTAAACAAGGCATTCAAAATTTCATGCTCTAATTGCATAAGAGATGCCCCTAATTTCATGATCTTAGGTTTTTATTTATTTCTAATATTTACTTCAATGACTTCCTCAATGAGTGAGGGAGATTGTTTTGATAGATAAGGGGGGTATTTGATTTTTGGCATGTCAGAGGTGGTAATTCTCAGTAACTCAGTATCAACATCTATATATTCTTCTAATTGAAAAGGATGATCTGGAATGTCATCAAGTTATATAAAAGGTTCCTCTTCTGATTCACAAGTTTCATCATCACTTTGGGCATTTAGTGACTCTTATTATCCAAATTACACTGATTCATAGAGATTAATTGAGAACCCTTTCCTATGGTCCCCTGATGGCATAAAAGTCCTTGCCCCTAGGTATTCAAGAATGACTTCATCATTTTGAAATGTGTCAAAGGTAGGGTCCTATTTGGCATCCTAATCTATGAGGGAGGGATAATGGAGGGAGATGTTGACGGCATAGATGGAGGTGTCAGAAAAGAGATTAGTGGTAGTCAACTCTTCAAATTGACTATAAATAGACTCTATTTTAGTATCATTATTGGGGAGAGCTGGCTCATTGGCTAAGATAGAATCTAAAATGATATCGAGAGGGTCATCACCATATGGTTTGTACCCTAGACCATAATAGGATGAGTTATCTTGAACATCAATAGGCTCTATCTAACCCTACTCTTGCCTTCCTAGTCCCTTTCCTTTATAGTTCATGTTTTCCATCATGAAATAGACAATAGGATATTTTTGCTAGGGTGAGATGAAGGTGCCATCATTAGGTAAGAGCCATGAATGATCACCCTCTTCAATATGTTCATATGATAAAAATCTAGTACTTTTAAAAGTTGTAGGCCCAAATTGATATTTGATGATCCAAACTTCCCTCATCGAGGGGACCCATAGCTTCAGGGAGATAATGGGAGATGGCCAATGCAAAGGGTTTTGTACTCATATTTTCCACAACCTTTAAATGTGATTTTTAACTTGTTAAGGTCTGGTACTAGGGTAGAGGTGATGTCCAATTGATTATGAGAGACATATTTGGCAGCTATAGGGCTAAAGATGGAATTTTCAATGCCTCAAGATGCTTTTGGAGAAGGGGTTTGATCTATTTAGTAGTTGTGATAGTCAATAACCCCTAGGATGGTGACTTCCATTCTTGAATGGGGGAATTTAAGGCATTGATGTAGAGTGGATGGGATGGGATGGATTGAATTTTGTAAATCCAAGGTCTCCCAATAATGATATTATATGGCAAGTCCACGTTCACCAGTTTCACTAAGGTTTTATGGACTACAGGCCCCACATTGATGGGAAGGTAAATAGACCTAATAGATGGCCACTCGTTGTCATCATATGCTTTGATCATGATGAGATTGGGTCCTAACAATGTTTTAGAGTTGTGTTTTGGAGTATCCAAACTTCTTCAGAAAGTCCACATTACACAAATTAAGTGTTGATCCTATGTCTATAAGGACATGAGAGACTCAGTGATGGGCAATGGAAACTTCTATGTAGAGTGGGTAATTATGATGAGGTCCAGCTGGTGGTAGATCTTAGGTGCTAAAAGTGAGTTATGGGGAGGGGGATAAATGAGCCACTAATGTTTGAAACTAATTTGTGTCCAAGTTACTAGGTACTTGTAGGTAATTAAGCACTTGATTTAATATTTCCCTATGCAAGGTGGATGTTTTTAGAAGTTCCATAAGGGAAATCTAGGTAGGGGTCTTTTCTAGCTACTGAAAAATGTCATAAGACTTATCAAGCCCATTTATGGATTTATTATAGGTATTACCATTTGGTATAGTGGAAGAAGTGGATGGTTGTTGGGATGATGCTATGAGAATTATGATTTTATTATGCTTGGTAGTTACAGTACAATGAGATGTGGCTATATTTATTTTTAAAACTAGAGAAGGAAGTTCTTCAAATGTGGGAATATGGTGAAGCTTAATGGTATTGATGTAGTGATATGGCACATTATGATAATCAGTATAATTAAAAGAGGATGCTTGACCTTGGTATCTTAGTGGTCTCTAATTTATTTACTCATGTTTAGGGAGAGGATCTTTATAAATTCCCAACTACCCATTTCTTGTTTGGGTAGAAGTAGGCTCCCCTTCTAACTTGATGTCACCTCTTTCAATCAAATATTGTACATAGTGTTTGAATTACATGAAATTATATATATCATGGCCTTTTACTCTATGAAACTTATAGTACTCATTCTCATGATACCAATCTAGCTTTGGTTGATGATCATCGATAGGTTAAACCTCTGATAGGTTAATCATGTTGGCCACAATCAATTACTCTAACACATTTGCCAAAGGGATACCGAGACTTTTGAGAGGTTGTATTCTTGTATAGGTTTTTGGCTATCCCTTAGGAACCTTGATAGGAGAAACATGTGGTTGAGGTGGGGGCCCTTTTCTCTAAATATTTTGGACATATTGATCTTGTGGTTTAAAATCTATTACTCCATCCCTAACAACATTCTTATTTTTGTTAAAGACCCTTTATTTTTTTGAAAATGGAGTTCTTGAATTTACAGTGTTCCTATTATGAGAGAATGAATTAATGATACCCTTTTTGATGAGAGCATTTTCAATCTGCATCCCATTTTCTATAATCTCATCAAAAGTTTTTGTGCATTATAGCTTCAACTAATATTTCAATTCTGCATTGAGATTGTCCACAAATATTTTCACCATTTCCTTTTCTGGTATGGTGCATCTTAGTCGGTTTGCCAATCCATGCCACTGTTACAAGAAATAAATCACATTCTCACCATCTCTTTGTTTTGTGTTATAGAGGTCAATAATATGATAGGACCAAAGTTTCCAAAAGCTCTGACACAACTTGTCAGATTTAAGAGCACACATGATTACCAATGTATAAGCAACTTAAACATGCAGAAATACCAAAAGAACAAATAACTATCAATGAGAAATAACACAAAAACTGAGAGGCAACACACAATTGTATTCAACTCATTACAAAGGAAATTACAATAAAGAGATCACACTCTTCTCCACCTCTACAAGGCCTTCCACACCTCAAGGGCTCCAAGTAATCTTCCCACCTGAGTAATCTTCTCTCATAGGTCTTAACTAACAACTTACACAAGTTGTTGTTCACCTCATTGTACATTTAGTACAACCGATTACGAACTGGTACTCCAAGTAGATCTCACCATGATCCTGCTCCTGATGTATTGCTATCACCTTGGATCTTGGCCAACCCGCCAATCTCTGTCTGACCCTCACATTCACACATCTCCCTACAGACCAACCTGATCTTACTTATCACATGTAGATCTCCTCCATGATCCTGCAACACCCTACATATCAAACCTGATCTTACATACATGGGGAATCCTACTTGATTCCACCATGGGAAGAACTCTCCAAGCTCCACACTTGGGTTCTACAAGTTCTACACTTAACAATACAGCCCATGAGTCTATTATATAGATCTCATGCATACACTAAATTAGACAAGCAGCTCAAAGACTCGAACTAGTCTTTATCATGTAAACAACGCGTTTACTTAACTGACTGTTCATCAAAAGTAGTTTTGACTGCTACAGGTGACCAATGTCGGTCCCTACCTAACTGGAGGTGACCAATGCCGGCCGATCTCCTACCGATGCTAGTTTCCTCTGCACTTCCCCTAATTGACGTCGGTTGTGTCCTGTCGATGCCAGTGACTGTCATGCATAGAAATCCTCCATGTTTGCCTTAGGTGAAGCTTTTAGCTCCACACCTTAACAATCTCCCACTTGGATATAAAGAGCTACACCTGCACCCATACCAATACTATATCTAATCTGCATCCTGGCTTGTATCCCTCTTCAAGCTCCCACTTGAAGACAACCCACCACACTCCTTGTGGTGTTACACCTGTGTCTTGAATTTCTCCATTCTTCTGCCTTGCTATACTCCCACTCAAACAACAACCCCTATGAGTAACCTGTAATCAACACACACTTAACAGATCTAAGACACCTATTAGTCAAGCTCACTCTGAGAACGTCCAACCTGGCTCTGATACCATTTGATGGTATCAAGCTCTGAACTTACAACCAAGGCTCTGATACCATTTGATAGGACCAAAGTTTCCAAAAGCTCTGACACAACTTGTCAGATTTAAGAGAACACATGATTACCAATGTATAAGCAACTTAAACATGCAGAAATACCAAAAGAACAAATAACTATCAATGAGTAAATAACACAAAAACTGAGAGGCAACACACAATTGTATTCAACTCATTACAAAGGAAATTACAATAAAGAGATCACACTCTTCTCCACCTCTACAAGGCCTTCCACACCTCAAGGGCTCCAAGTAATCTTCCCACCTGAGTAATCTTCTCTCATAGGTCTCAACTAACAACTTACACAAGTTGTTGTTCACCTCATTGTACATCTAGTACAACCGAGTACGAACCGGTACTCGAAGTAGATCTCACCATGATCCTGCTCCTGATGTATTGCTGTCACCTTGGATCTTGGCCAACCCGCCGATCTCTGTCTGACCCTCACATTCACACATCTCCCTACAGACCAACTTGATCTTACTTATCACATGTAGATCTCCTCCATGATCCTGCAACACCCTGCATATCAAACCTGATCTTACATACATGGGGAATCCTACTTGATTCCACCATGGGAATAACTCTCCAAGCTCCACACTTGGGTTCTACAAGTTCTACACTTAAAAATATAGCCCATGAGTCTATTATATAGATCTCATGCATACACTAAATTAGACAAGTGGCTCAAAGACTCGAACTGGTCTTTATCATGCAAACAACGCGTTCACTTAACTGACTGTTCGTCAACAACAGTTCTGACTGCTACAAGTGATCGACATTGGTCCCTGCTTGACTGGAGGTGACCGACACCGGTCGATCTCCTGCCAATGCTGGTTTCCTCTGCGCTTCCCCTGACCAATGTCGGTTGTGGCCTGCCGACGCCGGTGACTGTCATGCGCAGAAATCCTCCATGTTTGCCTTAAGTGAAGCTTTTAGCTCCACACCCTAACATAATAGACACATCATTTTTTATGTTGAAGGAGAAGTGCTTGAAAAATTGTTCTGATAATTCCCCAAAGTTGGAGATTGACCCTTTAGAAAGATGCATAAACCACTCTAATGCTGGTCCAGTCAGAATTTTAGGGAAGAACCTTAATAGGTGGGTATCTTCTTATGATACTTCATCACAAGCAATGAAGAATTCTTGTACATGATCCATCAGATCTCCTTTCCCCCTATATTTCTCAAACTTTTGAATTTCAAAGTGTGGAGGGAAGGGAACTTCTAGTACACTATTTTCCAAAGGTGATGAATAAAATATATACACACACACAAGGATTAAACAAAGCTGATGATTAACTACTAATGACAATGTAATAAAAAATAATCAAAATGAGCACCCTACCCTGCAACACAAAGATCAACCATTCACTAGGGGTGCCTTAAGAGTCTTTCCAAACCTAAAAAATGGTTAGAAAAGCTTGAAACTAAAGTACCACTACTTATCAAATCAATACTAATACTAGCAGGACAATACGATGACTTGGTAAGTAGCAGTATTGCTCAATGAAATTTATGGTCCTAAATTAGGCTAAAAAAGCATTAGATCAGATCAAAAATGATTACAAGGCTTCATTTTTAATAGAATTATTGATATCAAAACTTTTTAAATCCCCAAAATTAAATTCAAAAATGAGGATGTTCAATATTGCTACTATATATAACAATCCCAATACTCACAAGATAATCCCACAACTAATGGAGTAGTGATATTGTCAAAATGGGGTAGACTCAACAATGTTTGTTTGGAAATTATAAACCCTGCAAGACCAAATTAACTTTAATCAATGTGAATGTTCCCTTTTTGCTTGTAACACATAGCCTAAATAGAATACCAAAATAACAAAAAAGGACAATGGGGAAGAGTTTTAACCTGCATGTATCAAAAACATAACACTGTTATTAATAATTTCAATACCTCTACTTACATTGTAATATCACTAGTCTTATAGTGGCAGGATTGTTCAATGACCCTCCAGTGGTTCATCAGGGAGTAATGTTTTTCCTACTCACCAAAAATAACACACCTATGGGAAATAGGATTAATCTGTCATCTGTCAGAATGTGAAAAAACCTTGAGTTGCAATACTACTACTTGGATTGACAATACTATTAATATCATGACAATACCATGACTGGTATCTACAATACTGCTAATGTCATGACAATACCACAACTTTGGGAGTATTTATATTGTTCAAATGAAAAAAACCCTAAAACCTTGACAACTAATGATTTATCATTTAATACCATGATTACTATTAATAATATTACTATTTTGATACCACTATTTGCAGAGCAATACCATGACTCTGAGGAAAAATGGATAAACTCAAAAATCCATGCTTGGTTTTGCTTCCAGTTTGCCTTGCAATCATCCAAAATGCTTCCAACAAGAGTGTTAGCCTAATAAGGGAGGTTGGTCCCACTGTGGTCACCAAAATGTGCACCAAAATTGGGATTCAAACAAAAGGTCATCAAAAAGATAATGGAAACCTAAAGATAATGACACCTATAGGAAGGGATAGAAAAGGCAAATTAGAATGCAAAGATCATGCTTACCATCACTTTTACCTTCTCATAACTCCAATTTAAGATTTTTATGCTTGAACTTGATTGTTGGATTGCTTGGATATGCTTGACAATAGCTTGGATAGGCTTGATAAATAGCTTTCTTGTGCTATTCCTTCATGCATTCATTCACTTTTTCATTCAAAATGCCCATTAGCTTGAGCAAGGGAGGGTATGTTGGTTTTATAGATTCATGGAGGGGGATCCTATGGTCCAAATTTGAACTTGGGTCATCAAGATCTAGGTTGGAGGATTTTCCATGGAATTTTTAATTCCATGGAATCCTCTAGAATAGAGGATTCTATAGGAAGAAGGTTAGAATGGAGATATTTCTAGAACTCTCTAATTCTAGAATTCTCTTCATAGGGTTTTAGGTGATTTAGGAAAGGCTAGTGTAGGGTGGTGGGTGGGTAGTTGGGATTTCTTGAATTTTAAATTGTCAAGTGGGATTAAGTGTAGGTTTAGTGGGTAATAAGCCTTATTTAGGGCTTATTTATAGGATTAGGATTCTTAGGAATGTAGGAATACCTATGGGATAGGTTATTAGGTAGTTATGTGGGGTTATGGGCATTAAAAATTCTCATATAATAGATAATTAGGATTGGCTTATGATAAATTAGTTTTTAGCTAGGACAAAGGTTAAATGGGATATGAGAATGACTATAGAAATTAGTCCAAGGGTTGTTATGGCTAGGACATAGGACAATTAGGTTAAATTAGCATGAATTGGATAATTAGTGGAGCGAGCACATTTTAGTGCATACAGTCCTATTTATGAAATTAGGATCAACTTTTATGGATCAAGAAGAAGTTGAAGACTCAAATGAAGTAGAGGAAGGAGAAGTGGATCTAGAGTGTGTACTCATCTGTGCTCTAGATGAAATTGACAAGCTGAGAAAAGAGAACTCAAAACAAAATAAGCTTGGAAAAAAGGAGATTGAAAAAGTGTCTTAAAGTCTTGAAAAATATGATCAAATGGTGGTTATCCTAAAGACACAAGTTAAAGAGGCCAAAAGAATAGAAGATGTAGTAAAACTTGAACTACAATCTAAATATATTGAGTGCATAAAGTTAGAATCATAAATAATGGATTTGAGAAAAGAACTTGATAAAGCTAAAGAACAAATAGACAAAGGTCTGAAGATGAAAGGAGGATGAAACATTCTTGATGAGTTGATCAACTCTAAAAATCCATCAAAAGAGAAATCTGGTCTTGGTTTTGAAAAAGGAAAAATTTCCATAAGTAGTACACATGCAAACTTATATGATAATTTCAAAGCAGAAGGAGAATCAGAAATAAAGAAAAAGAATGCCATTAAAGATACAAAGATAAACTCAAGAACTGGTGATATGAAGAAATCTAAAATAGAAAATAAGCATGAATAAAAGAAGATGACAAAGGTAGATGATGCAGATGGTTTCATGAGGGTGAAATATTTGAAGAAGCCAGAGTTAATAAGATTTCCTCATCTAGCACAAAGAAATGATATGACTAGGTATTCATCATTTGTATATGGTTATTTTTATACCTATAATTAGTTTGGTCATAGGGCTAGTGATTGTAGAGTTGTACCTAAAAGGAGAACAAATTTTGTAAGCATAAATTCATTTTCACCCTTGTTAGATACAAATGTAATATGCGATAATTGCAAGTCACACAGATAAATAATGTAGAATTTTTTTTGTAAGACTGAAAATACAAAAGAAATGCATGCCTCCTAGTGTGAACAAAGGTTCACAAGTCTCTAAAAAATGGGAAAATAAGCTAAATAAGAAACCTAAGGATGTGTGGAAAGTGAAAGATCAATCTATGATTGATCAAACTGCACTCCATGCCAAGGAGTAAAATTTGTGGATAATAGACAGTGGTTTCTCAAAACATATGACTAGTGATAAGAGAAAGTTCATAAAACTAAGAAAATGTAAGGAAGGATCTATCATCTTGGGAGACAATAGTATAGTAAATATCTAAGGTAAAGGAACCTTGAACATAAATATAAAACTACCTACACATGATGTCCTTTATGTTGAAAGATTGAAACATAATCTGCTAAGTGTCATATAAATGTATGACAATGGATATAAGGTCATATTTAATGTAGAAGGTTGTAAGATAAGGAGATATAGAAGATTAGTTTTAGAAGGGAAAAGAACTAAAATCAAAATTTATAATCTTAATAAAGTGAATGGTAATAGCTGCCTGATAGGAAAGAGTGATGAAAGTTGGTTATGGCATAGAAGAATGGGTCATGTCAATTTTGATAACCTAGTTTAGATGAGCTGAAATAAGTGTGTTAGACACATGCCTAAGATAACCAAACCTGTAGACACTACTTGCATGGAATGTCAGCAAGGCAAGTAGACAAGGGTCATATTTCAAACAAAGGAGTATGCAACTACAAACCCTATAAAATTAATTCATACTAATCTTTGTGGTTCTACTAAGACAAGAGGATCTATAGGGAAGAGATACTTCATGTTTTTTGTATATGATTGCTCAATAATGACATGGGTAACCTTTTTGAAGGATAAGTCTTAGGCATTTGAAATATTTAAGATATTTAGGGCCATGGTAGAGAATGAGATTGGATAAAAAATCAAATGCTTAAGATTTGATAGAGGTCTATAAATCACCTCAAATGAGTTCATAGAATATGGTCATAAGAATGGAGTCAAAATTCATTACTCTACAATAAGGACTCCATAACAAAATGGAGTTGTTGAGAGAAAGAACAAGACAGTCAAGGAGATGGCCAATACAATATTAAAAGAGGCCAAGTTACATGATGAATACTAGAGAGAAGTATTAAAAATAACAATATACATCTTGGATAGAGTTCAATTGAGGGTAGATAATGATAAAACTCCCTATGAACAATGACATGAAAAACCTACCTCTATTAAGTATTTCAGAGTGTTTAGAAGTAAATGCTACATCAAAAGAAAATAAGAGAAATTGGGAAGCTTTGAATCAATATGTGAAGAAATATTTATTGGTTATTCCACCCAAAGCAAAGCCTACATATGTTACAACAAAAGGCTACACAATATTGTATAGAGCATTAATGTCAAGGTTGAAGAAGGCTTGAAGCATGTTAAACATGACAGAGAAATCTATAATGAAGAATCAGATTATGAAGAGGAAGTAGCTAATGAAGAGCACAAGGGAGTAAATGAAAAGGCACCTAAAAGATTTATTCAAAAGGATCATCCTATAGAGAATATCATTGGAAATAAAATTGAAGGAGTTCAGACAAGGAGAAGAGTTTCAATGAATAAAGAGCAAGTAAGTTTTGCTCTAATGTCTAAAATTGAGCCTAAGAGCTATGTTTAAGCTAGCAAGGATGAGATTTGGCTAAAATCCATTGAAGAAGAAGTAAGCCAATTTGAAAAGAACAAAACTTGGGAATTAATTCCAAGACCTTCAAACAAGAATGTAATAGGTATAAAATGGGTCTTTAGAAACAAGTTCAATGAGGATGGAACTATTATAATGAATAAGGCAAGATTGGTGTGCAAAGGATATGCACAAGTTGAGGGCATATATTTTGAGGAAATATTTGATCCAGTTGCTAGATTGGAATCCATAAGAATGTTTTTAGCATTATCTATTTATAATAAGTTCAAATTCTATCAAATGGATGTTAAGTCTACTTTCTTGAATGGGAACCTAGAAGAAGAAGTCTACATAGAACAACATGAAGATTTTAAACTATCAGAGGAGGGTGATTATGTGTGTAGATTGAAGAAATCTTTGTATGGTCTAAAACAAGGACCTAGAGCATGGTATTCAATATTAGACCAGTAGTTGTAACAACAAGGATTCAATAAAGGGTGTGCAAAAAATAATTTGTACTTTAAATCATAAGGTGAGCATATGTTGATTGTTGTTATTTATCGAGATGATATCATTTTTGGTGGAAACAAAAATAGAATGTGCAAAGAATTTTCTACTCAAATTCAAAATGAGTTTGATATGTCTATGCTTAGAGAACTTTCTTTCTTCCTAGGTCTACAAATAGAACAAACTGATGAAGGGATATATATATCTCAAATCAAGTATGCTAAGAAAATTCTCAAGAAGTTTGGTATGGAAGACACTAAATTAATAAGTACTCCCATGATAAATGGATGCAAGTTGAGAAAATAGGATGAGTTCCTTGATGCAAATCAAATTATGTATAGATTAATAATAGATAACTTGTTATACCTAACTACATCAAGACTTGATATCATGCAAGTAGTATGCATGGTTGTAATATTTCAAGCTAATCTTAAAGAATCAAATGCCAATGCAATGAAAATAATATTTAGATATATCAAGAGCACAGTTGAATATGGCATATGGTATCCTACAAGTGAAGATTTCACTTTGACAACATATATAGATGCTGATTGGGTAAGAACTGTGGATGATAGAAGAAACATTAGTGGTGGTGCATTTTTCCTTGGAAATAGATTTGTTTCATGGATGAGTAAAAAATAAGAGTCAATTACTCTTTCTATAGCAGAAGCAAAGTATGTGGCAGTAGTGGCATGTTGCACTCAAGTCTCTTGGATGAAGAAAACATTCAAATAAATCAAGGTAGAATACAAATCACCTATCTCTATTATTTGTGATAATTCAAGTGATATTAACATATCAGAGAATTTAGTGATGCATTTTAGATATAAGCACATATAATTCAAGTATCACTTAGTAAAAGAAAAGGTTGAAAATTAAGAGGTCACAATGGAGTATGTTCCAAATCAAGATCAATTTGTAGACATATTCACCAAACCTCTTCCCAAGGAAAAATTTGAGTATTTGAGACAAAAATTGGGAGTGGTGGATCCTACATCAGATCATTAGATCCTAGTGATAGGGAATGAGTCTAAGGGGAGTATCACATAAGTCTTGTTCATCACTAGAAGAAGAGAGAAAAGGAAACTTAGGTATGCATATTTTTGCAAAATTTTAATGAGTTTATGGTTATAGATTCTTGGATAAACTCCTATATCTGATAAAGGGGGAGAAAAATTTAGACAAATTGTGAGAAATTTGGAGTCCCTTGGCCACTGATGTCAAAGGGGAAGAAAAAGTACAAATGGTCTCTATAAAAGTTTGAAAGAGTAGAGCATGTGTCCAAATTGAGTTTAGGCAAATGTTTCATTTCCTAAGGGGGAAAAAGTATGGTATGAACAATTTCATCTCAAGTTCATCAGAAGCCAATGCAATCAATGCCAGAGAAGGAGCAGAGTATTATAAGATCTGAGCATTTAGTTTACCATCAATGCCAAAGGGGGAGATTGTTTTTAATATGATTGTCATTGATGTCAAAATGGATATTATTAGCATGATATTGGATACAAGAACATGTTTTATAGTTTCACAATGAAAATTTGTCATGCTTTTAAAGAGACCATTTATAGAGGATTGAAGGGCAATTGATTGAAGATTTGTTATAGGTTCTTTGAGTACATCTTAGATATATGTTCCATAGGTTTAGATGAATAGAAATGAGCTCAAAAATAGTTTATTTTAGCTCTCATACATTATAAGGTTTATTAGTTAAACCCTAAGGGTTTAAGCCATGGTGTTCAAAGGCACGTTCTATTTTTAGGTTGACTAGATACTAAAGTTATATCTTAAATCCTGGTCATCATTGTGAAACTGGCCCCTTTGACCTAGCAATTACTGGCTCGAGCAGTGATCAAAGTCCTTAATACTTCCTAGTCTTAGAATTAATTTTTGTCTCAACTTGATCAACGGTTAACACTTAATCATATGCTAAAGATCTAATAAAGTGTAGTAAAGTCAATTTATCAAAGGTACATACGAGTAAATGTGCTAGTGATAAGTGTCACAATCATGGATATTGCACAGTAAATATATGAAGTAGTTTAAAGTCAAATAGTCAAGGATTAATGTAGGAAATCCAAGTGCCACAATAGTGGGAACTAACAAAAAATGTGAAAAAGTCATGTGAGGATTCCAAGTGTCACACTCACGGGAGCTTGTTAGAGATAAAAATAGAGCTTCTTCCAAGGATCAACGATGAACGGGTGATCATGAAATGAAGATATAAAAGAGCGAGTGGACTCAATGATATCAAGTGATCATTGTTTAAAGACATAAAGGTGAGTTAAATATTGAGCTAATTTGATGAGATCAATGGAGCGTATATGTTCTAAAGACTCAAGAAGTAGTGAGATGAGATTATGAGCTCAATTTTTAATGATAAACAAAGATAAAGTTCATGCTACTTTGAATATCTAATATCATGCAAGAGCTTGGATTAAAAGATCCAATGAATGAAATTTAAATTTAAAACATTAAATCCTAAAAGTGTACAAGGATCCAACAAAGCACGTGATCTTGTTAGAACTTGATCTAATGAACACATTTTAAAGTTGAGCAAATTGAATGAGGATCATCAAATCATGACATGAAACTTAAGATCAGTGGTCAGTATTTAAAAATATATTTATCAAAATGGTCAAGTGGATGACCATGTAGGAAATATGCATTTAAAACATAGACAATGATATAGATCACTATGATAGTTCTAAATTATGTAATATGGCATGTGCATCAAAACCAAATGCCAATATATGCTAAATATAGTAATAAGATAGAGAATCATGGTGGTGGAGAATGAATTCAAGAAATTGGAAACCTATCAATGGATTTGAGTCTAAGGATAGATCATGATGTGTTACAAACCAAGTATGAACATAGAGAAGATATGAAACTTAGATACAATGCTTATATATATAATCTAGGATACAATAAAGGCTATTGTTACTACTGAATAGAGTCAAATTGAGAGACAACAAGGCATAGATGAAGAGATTAATGAAGTGCATCAAATAGATAAATATAGAGACACATAGATATAGGGGTAGAGAGAAGAGAAGAGAAGATAGAGATGTGTAGATCATGAGAAGTTACAGACCAAACCTATAATAGAGAATTGGATTTGATTTCTTTTATGAATCAATATTATAATTTAGAGTTATAGCTCCATATTTTGAATACAAATTTTATTGGTGGGTGGCATCAGATAAGCTGAGTTGGTGCTTAGTTAGGGAGTTGGTGATTCTTTAGAGTAGGTACTCTTAGATTAGGGAATTGGTGTCTCCTTAGGGTCTATGCCCTTAAATATTATAACTAGTGAGGTTTTGATTATGAGTCTAGATTAGAATAGTAGATTATAGTAGCTATTTCCATCATGGTTTTTCCCACATTAGGTTTTCCATGTATAAATATGGTGTCATGTCCATTTTTGTGTGTGTGATATCTGCATATATATTTTAATTTGCATTAAAAGTATTAAAAGATTAATTTATTCAATCTACTGATTCATCCCCCCTCTTAGTAGATAGTTGTGTTCTAATAGATGTATCTGAAACTGCAAGCAATAAACATAAATCAAACACAATGCCCCTCACAAGTGGAGGAACATTCACTCTTAATATGGACACTAAGCCATCCATAATCTTACAAAGGCTAGACATAGAAAGCATCAACAAATATGATCACTACAAGGATCCATCACTCAGAATATGAGGTCAATTGAATGAAAACTACTACACACCTTACCAATAGGAGTTAAAAAACCTCTAACTTACCACCATAAATCATAGGCACTACTCTAGGAAGGGGCCTTAAACTAACCCCTTCAGGTCACCCCATCACATGTATCAACCCCTCCTACCATGAAGACCCATAGAACTGACACTAATTTTGGCCTCAACCAACTCATTAATGCCATAATGGTTCATATCCATGACCTAAAGAACAATCAACAAGCTTTATGTCAAGGGATAGAACCAAGTCTCCCCACACTAACTAATCCCTCCTCTTATCCCATTTAAACAAATTACCCCACATCACATCAATAAGCTTATGTACTCCCACCACCACAAGAGTATATACCACCATAAAATGATGTCTTTCACCAACTCTTGGGAGATATCCTTACTCATGAGGTCTTGAACCTTGACACCTCTAATATCCATTAATCCTATCAAATACCTATTTAAACTCTAGTAGGGAGTGTATACATGCATTCCCCACCATTATAAAACTACATGATAACCAATAACCTACTATTCTCCACACCTCCAACCTAGGTGCCTCCCATTTACAATGCCCTTCCGTAGGTGGGATATGTCCCACCTCATGTGGCATCATGTTACACATAAAATACACATACCCTACCACAATAAATCACCACACCTCTTACGTCAAACAACTTCCCTTCTTACTTCCACATGTATTCAAAGTCCACCCATTTGGAAAACTACTTTCTAGACTATTCCACTTCTTCCTATTAGGCTTCCTCTTTTCCCTCTAACAATTATTATAACTACCCCTATGTGGCTCCCTTTTTCAACCCTACTCCCACTGTAACCGTGATGGACTTTAGTAACATCAAGACCTATGCTAAATATCTCAAAGTACATATCAAAACCAATATATGAGGGGTTCTTCTCCCATGCCCCAACCTGATCTTCCTAAATTTAAAGTGGAAGGGGATCCCAATGCACATGTAAAATCCTATTCTACCACCATCAAGGAAATCTTACCTTGGGATGGGGTTGTAGCAAAGATATTTCCCAAGACTATCAAGGGGATAACACTTGATTGGTATGACCACCTCCATGAGGGGTCCATACACTCTTTATGTTGACTTATGGATGAGTTCATCAAAGCCTTTGACATGAAAAAACTTCTAAATATTGGCATACATAAGTTATTTCATATTAATAAATAATATAATGAATCAGATTCCCATTTCGTCATGAGATGGTGGCATGTTCTATCCTCCTTTGTCAGTGCACTTAACATGGACTAATAATAATTATGTGATCTTTTCCTTCATTCCCTCAACAAGGAAAAAAAGGAATACATCCATAATTTCTCATACAATTCATATAAAGAATCCCTCAATAACACATTGTGCATTGACTAAGTGGCCATCAATATTGGGAGATAAACTTATAGGACCAAAGAGCATATCATCACCCCCAACTAAAACAATGGGGGATCTAAAAATGCAAACTAAAAAATGTAAATAACTAATGTCCAAAAATCTTAAACTATAATAGGAATGCTACCATTGATGCCATCTATGATCAAATCAATAAGCAAAACCCTGTAAGTAACAGTCAATATTGACCTATAAATAACACTAAAAATAATAACAACATGGGGGTTAGGAATCAAAACCCCCTCCCTCCATTCACGTGGTTGATTTTAAATAGTCATGACCTCATAATATGCAATACCAAAATCATAAAACAAACCAATACCAATCAAACTAACAATAGCCCTAGTTCAAAAACCAAAACTACTACCCACATAATAACCAATAGGGGTTTAGTTAATAAAGACAAAACATGAGACCTAGGGAATATAACCCCAATGTTTATTTCATATTATATAGAGTCATAAGTCATGATATTAAGAGTTTTAGAGAGTATAATAACTTCATACAAAGACTCCCAAAAGACCAAAGGCAAACATTTATGGATATGTTCCTAGGAAATGCTTTGTTGGATCCACCTTAAATGGTCTTATTGCTCCCCAAAAAAAGAACCTAAAAATCTATCATAACCCTTTCCCCGACCACCAAATACACCTTAATCAAATTCAAAAACAAATTAACACGTAGGGTCATCACCTTCAACATAACCAAACTATGGTGGTGGGTACTCATGATGCTGAAGCTTCCACCTTAGGGACCATAAACCCTGATGTGGCTCCTCAATTGGGAGTGCAAAGTAAAACAAGGATTTTAGGAGTCATTGAGTTAAAAGTTGAAGAGGAGGAAAACACTATAACTTGATCTAGAGAGTATTATATTATGGCCCTCCACCCCTCAAACATATTATTTGACCTATTCATAACCTTCTCCCACATTTCATTTCTAGACCTGTTCAAAAACTCTCCCACTCATTGATCAACCTTGTTTGATGCCCTATGATTGGAACACCTATCTAGCATCACTCCTCCCCCTCGAGCTTAGATTTAACACATTGATCTGGACATGTTCCCACCTGGTTAAGAGTCACAAGACACTATCTACTCCTTTGATCTATGAAGCCTCACACCTGACTCTAAATTATCAAGGAGATGAGATCCATCCTTTTTCTTCTAAGTATATATCTTCTACAACTATGTGAAGAGATCAATGGTTGATGATAGAGTGGTTGTGAACATCATCTCCTTCTCTTTCCTATAGAAGCTTGGTTATGGGGAACCAACTATTCTACAATGTGCAACACTCGATGAGGCTATGATAGTCTCAAATATACTTCCATCGAGACTATCATACTCCCAGTCCCATTGGGTCCTAATAAGATATTAATAGAGTTCTATGTCATCAAAAAGGACACCAATTAAAACATGATAATGGGAAGGCCCTAGGTATATTGAATGAAGGTTATTCCTTCCACTTTATTCCAATAAATTTTATTCTTATAGATGGGGAGGGTTTTTTTTTCTCAAAGGAACCTTAAACCCTTTCATATGTTATATGCTACCATGCAAAAACAACTTGGATCACGTATCGATTATCACTTACCTGCCAATAAGGTCACAAATCCCCCATAATTGGATGACATTACTAAATCCTTGAAGTCTAAGGTGGTTATCTTGAAGAAAATGGCTGAAATAATTTGAGCCTTATTAAAATACAAAGTAAAAGAAAAGGACATAATCACAACTAAAAAGGTGTCTGAATCAGAACCATTCATTGGTGTGGTAATTTACATCATGTATATCATCAAAATCATTAGTCTCCTAGAGAAGGACACTCCTCTAACTCTCTAATTCGATATGTAGGGAGTAACGATCTATGATTTTTTTGGGCCTCAACATTAATAGAATCAAGAGGAGTTAGGTAGCCTACCACACGTTTATATGGTAGAAATGTTTAGGGATGAGGAAACTTCCTTCCATAATAATTGTCTCACTAGTCATTGCCAATGATAGCCAAGGGCTAACCATAGGGGAAAAACCATAACATACACTCCATTCTTTTCACTTTTGAACCACTTCATAGTATTTTGGTAGATCCTACCATCATAGGACCATACTACTTTTGCAAGGTCCTTGAAATGTCTGGGTTACTCCCTCTAGAGATGTAAGTTGTCCTCATTTAACCCACACCTGGTCTCATTTATTATACAACTTAGAACCCAATAAATATCAATAAAGTAATTTCTTCAACATTGGAACCCATGATTACCCACTTATTTCCAAATTAAAACATCTTTTACTCACCAAAAAGGAGGACCCTAAAAAGTCATTAAATTCATACAAGATTTCCCCCATATAATGATGGGACAAACAATGTTTCCCATGTCATATCCATAGTATTATAAGTTACATGACTATACCTATGCATCTCCTTCACCAAGTAAAAATCATAACTACACAGGAATATTCCCTATGCCCAAATAAAACCCTAACTATACCAACATACTCCCCACCCCAAAAATGAAGCCAAACAAATAATATTTTGAATTTTTAGAAATCCTCACCTATCTCAACCCAAATCTTAGAAGGACAATGTTTTAGGTCCCCAAAATTTCTCCCATTCATTCATACACAACATAAGATTGGGTTATCCATACCCCCACATGCCTTCTTGTTTACACCACATATGGGATGAGTCCATCATATTCCCAAGTTTAGAGCCAAAAACCCAAATCATGATTCCCCAACATCCTCAACATTCATATGGTTGAAATATTAGATAATAAAGAATTACCACTTGATGATTACCTTATTTCTACACATGATTAGTTGGTCTTACACTTTGATGGGGCCAAGTGCCACCTGGGTGGTGGGGCAATAGTCATACTCATTTACCTTAAAGGATGATTTATGCCTTTTGGATTCATGTTAGACTTAAATTTTATAAATAAAGGAGCTGAGTATGAGGCCTTATTTATTGGTACGCTCATTACAAAGTTCCCAGGTGGCTAAAATTTGAAAATCTAGGGAGATTCATAACTAGTTGTAAACTAGGTGTCTGAAGTATATTAGACCAATTTCAAGCACCTTCAATTGTATAAAACTACTATTTGTGATGTTGACAAGGAATTATATTTAATTTCTATCAATGTAGTCCCTAGAGAAAGTAACCATCTTGATGAATCTATGGTTACCTCATCTTCACATTTCATCCCTCATCTAATGATCCCAAAATCTGATTTTATAGTCTCAATTAAGATAGATTACCTCATAATTAAGACTCCTAATGATCAAATAGTCACCCATATCAGATAAAATGAGCACCTTATTATCTTATATATAGCTGATAATTATGAATCCATACTCAATTTCTTATAGGCTTATGATGACCTCCCCTCATTCCATCATAAAAAGGGATTCTCATTTAACTTTTATCCTAACTCAGTCCTCCAAATTAAGTTTGATTAGCCCTACTTCCAGGTGGAGGATTACCTCTCCTTTGATGGTGAACATTATATCTTCAACATGGAGGGTGAAGACCCTAACCTTTCCTCA
Organism: Torreya grandis; assembly: GCA_037957365.1. NCBI lineage: Eukaryota > Viridiplantae > Streptophyta > Pinopsida > Cupressales > Taxaceae > Torreya > Torreya grandis. Next base: position 398,944 of record JARHVA010001419.1, on the reverse strand, counting down.
AATATCAATGTATATGAGGAGGGAAACACATCCCTCATTGAGGAAACTATTAAAATTAATATTGGAATGAAGGATAACCCTATAATCCTCAAGATAAGATGTTCACTCTTTGAACAAAAGGTGGAAGACCATAAGTAACTCCTCATAGATCTTTCCAAAGCCTTAATTTTATCCTACACCGACATGATAGGCATCGATCTTGATGTAGTTGTCCAAAATATAGTTATAACACCTGACATGAACCCATAAAATAAAAACTTAGACCCATAAATCCTAAGGTTGTATTGATGGTAAAGGAAGAAGTCATCAAGCTCTTAAAATTCAAATTCATTAAGCCCATTAATTACTCCAAATAGATGTCCAATATTGTACCTTTTCTCAAAAATAATGGTAAGATATGAATATGCATAAAATTTTAGGACATTAACAACTCATGTCAAAAGGATGATTTCCCCCTCCCATCTATTGATTTCATTATTAACACTACCATAGGATACAAGATTATATCACTCATGAATGGATTTTCAAGGTACAATTAGGTTCACATCTTTGATGAATACCAAAGCAAGAATTCATTCATGACACCTTGGGGAATATTTTGGTAAGTTGTAATGCCCTTTGACTTAAAAAATGTAGGGGAAACATAACAGAGGGATATGACCCACATCTTCCATGAACTCATCCACAAAATAGTAAAAGTCTAAATAGATGACCTACTTGGAAAAAAAGATGACATGAGGACCATTTAGAAATGTTATGCATCATCCTAACATAGTTGATCAAATTTGGAATCATCCTCAATATAGAGAAATGCATGTTTAGAGTCACTAGAAAAAAAATCATGGGGTACATCATCTCCTAACATAGGATTGATATCGACCTCACTAAGATCTGAGTAATCTTAGAAATTAACCCTCCTATGGATGAACCTAATACTAAGAACTTTTTAATAAAGATAGGAGATATATGATGATTCATCCCTAACCTTGCCTAGACCATTCATCCCATCAATAACCTAATCAAAAACATAAGCGACGTAATTTGGATAAGTGATTGTCAATAAATATTCAAGGTAGTAAATTTTTTTCTTATTTCTCCTCTTATGCTCATGGAACCTAAGCTAGATAAGCCTTTGATACTTTATATAAGAGTGATCAAGGTATTTATCACATGTATGTTAGCTCAAAAATATGATGATTTTAAGGAATGTGCGATCTATTTCATTAACTAAACCCTTGTTGATTGTGAGACATGATACATGCATGTAGAAAAATAATGATTAGCCATAGTGTTTTCAACCAAGAAATTGTGACACTATATGATTAATAAAGAAATGAAATTTATTGTAAGATATCAATACTTACAAACTTTACAAACCTAGATGACTCTCTCTCAGAAGGTTGGGTGCTTCATTATGATCCTAAGTGAGTTTGAGTTAACTTATATCAACCAAAAGTATATCAAATGACAAATCATCATTTATTTGATAGCTCATTCCCATCTGAAATATAATGATCTTGTTCATAAAAATTTCCTTAATGTGTTGATATGCTATATATAAAATCTTACCACTCTTTCCTCTCCTTGGTACACATACATACTCAATTACCTAGTAGACTAAACCTACCTCGAAGGCATCAATTCATAACAAAGGAGATGCCATCATGTTATCACATCCAAATACACTATCTTATACATGGTCATTTATTGAAAGGCCTTATGTGGCATGTTTCTATGGTGTGTTGACCAAGAGGAGTGAAAAATAATTCCTCTTTCATTATCATAATGACATGTGCAGTGGGCACTTTGGTGGCTATGTGATCATTCAAAAATTCCATGGGATGGTATAATTATGGCCCAATCTAGATGATGATGATATCGAATATGTATACCAATGTGAGAAGTTATATAATTTAACACATGAGATACATATTCCTACCAGGGCATTATAACCCATTGTCACTCCATGGCCCTTTTCTACTTGGAGTCTAGATTTAGTAGGTAAACTCTCATGTGCCTCTTCAAATAGTCATCATGTCATCATCATAGATATTTAATATTTCACCAAATGGGTAGAAATTATGCCCTTAATGACCATGAATAGATGGTTCATTTAAAAATTAATCCTAAACTAAATACTTTACTAATTCAGAGTCCTAAAGGTTATCATTACTGATAATAGGCCCCCTTTCAAGAATCTTAAAGTTCATGAGCTGTATAATAAATTTAGTATATCACACCACTTTAAATCTTTATATTATCCATATGATAATGGATAAGTTGAAGCTACCAATAAAACCTTAAATTCAATCTTGGTCAAAACTGTCAGAGACTCTAAATGGGATTGGCATCTATAGTTCTTTACAATAATCTAGGATTATAGAAAAAATATTAAAACACCCATAGGAGCAACCTCAAATTCATTAGTATTAGGGTTGGAGGTCATTCTACCCTTAGAAGTGGAAATACATAGCCTTTACATCTCCCTTCAAGGCCTCCTCAATTAAGGAGAATATAGAGAGGGGTGTTTGGCTAAGTTGGAGCTCCTTGATGAACATACGATCACTGCCACATATAACCACATAGTTTACACTAACCACATGTGTATGAAATACAATGAAAGCACCCATGACTACCCAATATATGTTGGATAATTTGTCATTAGGATTGATAATTGAATTGACAAAAATAAAGGAGAGGGTCAAAAATTTAGACATAACTAGTTAGGCCCCTACTTAGTAGAGAATTCAACAATAGAGCCTATCAATTATTCATTTTGGAGGGCAAAGAGTTTAATGAGTTTGTAAACTCTCTACACCTAAATGCTTCTACATCTAGTTCTTACATATCACTTTCTTCTCATTTGCATTGCATTTTCATATGTTGCATATCCATGATTGTTTATTTGGTTGGTTCATACAAAATAGAAACATTAAGAATGTGACATGCCATATGACTCCATTCTTATATCACCTTATCACCTTATATAGAGTATTCTTGAAATAAACATGTCACATTGGTCTTTGCCTTATATATTACAAGTAGAGTACACCTATTTCCCTACATCTTCTTGCATAAACTTAGAAAAATGATGACCTATAGTGGATTCTAGAAACTTGTATATGATAGAGTCTCCCTTCCATAGTGCCTTTGAAAAATAAAACATTGGCACACCTAAAATAAAATAACTTTACTCACCCATATTGGTCCTTGGTGGCAATCTATTGATTCTTATTAATTTCATGGAACCAAGTTTTGGGGGTAAAGGCCTTACAAATATAAAAGTAGACATTTCTATGAAAATCAAAAGTTTATGCAAATAGAAAATTAAAAATCATGTCTTTTACCATTTTTAACCCTTAGTATTGAGCCCTCACATATTACTAGTTACATGGGGTTTGCATTGGGGAGAGATGCCCTTACTTACATGTATAAATTATTTGGTGATGAGCCCATGTGTCTTCCCTATTTACATGACACTAGGTGTAGGGGGTTACAAAAACCTAAAATCATAAAGAGTGTCTAAAACAAATTTCTTCAAAAAGAGTTGTTTATATGTTTATGTTTAAATAAGGTGACCCTTTCCTATTTACTAGTTCTGTTAGGGAAAATTCTTCTAGGTGAACCCAATAAAGTCAATATTATATAAGTTTATCAAGAAGTATATATTCCCCTTTGCTCGTAAGGATTAGGTTTTCTTCCTTTTTCCTATAAAATTTTGGTTTCTAGTTCATCTCACATTTATCCTATTTTCCCCTTTTTAATCCCTTACTACAAAATTAAAGTCATATATTGTATGAACAAAGTAATTAGGTAATCACCTATAAGAAAAATGTTATTAGTCATAGTTACATATGTACATTCGTCACATTAAATCTTTTGCATACATCTTGTTTCCACATATACATAAGCATTTCCCCATAGCAATATATCAAAACAAAGAGATATACATATACATACATCATCAGATATGTAGTCCTTTAAAGTGCATAATGACCAATGAGAGATACGTCAAAAAATCCATACATAGATATGTTGAGTAACATGTCAAGTTTATTTAATAAAACTATCTGATATAAGCATTTCTGTGGAGGGCCAATATGCCTTAAGGAATCTAAAAAATAATCAACATCTATGATGGTATATCAAAAACATATGTAATAAGTCTAAAAATATTGTCATCCTTTGAGATGGAGCTAAGGTAGAATAATGTCAAGGTATTTGGCTCCAATGATGTCTTCTACTCATACCTCCCTCTGATGCTACCTCATTATCTTTAGGTCAGTGTCTAGGAGGGTGTTACCTACCTAAGCCTCCCTCTGATGCCATCCTCCCTATCCTATGACAGGAGGCTCTGTTTCCTCCTCATCCCACCATGGTGTCCACCATGTCCTCTATTCTCATTGCCTTGGCCAATAGAGTGTTGTTATCTATCCTCAACATTGTCATCATCATCATCAAGGCATGTTATTGTAGGGAAAACAAATATATATGATGCTCAATACCCATAGTAATCCCAAGATATACCAATAACTGGTCCTACATTTGACTAGAGCTCAACTAAAATAAATTGATTAGGGTATCCCTGATTATACTCCTCCATGCACCCACAACATTTGAAATAATATGATACACAAGATAAATTATATTTAACTAACATGAGAAAATCTAACACATGTAAAATCAGCTATGTAACTAGAATAAATCAAAATATAAGTTATAATCATGAATGAATAAAATCAACAATTTTCTTGGATCTCCCTCCTACCACTCAAAATTAGAATCATCATCTACAACTTCCTCCTCATCTATGTCAAGGTATTCCTCTATCCCAACATGCACTAGGGTCTCACCCTCTCCATCTTCTAGCTACTAATGCTACTACTATGCATGGCCCTATGCTGGTGGTAGAGGTATTAGTGGCAATGGTACACCAATTTGATGTTGTTACCTGGCTCCAATGTATCCTCCTCTTTTAGATACCTTTTAGGTTGGTTAGGTGATAAGTGTTTACACAAACTATATTTAAAATTTATCAATTATTGATGCTTTATCTCTTGCAGAAACCTATCAAGACTCAATCTCTCTGAGTGCACACCTTAAAGGGTGCACTGGAAAAGGGGTTGGTAGATCATTTATGTTTTTTAATATTATTTTTCCCTATACCACCATTTAAAACCAACACAAACCTCTCCCATATGTTTCTATAAGCTTTGACACATCCCTTACACTCTCCTCCAAGTAATTCACCACTTCAAATGACCCCTACCTAAGCTAAAACCTCTTTTTACCATCCTTCAAACAAAGTTTAATGGGCTGACCATGTTCTTAAAAATGAACACATTATGGGACTAAGTCAGCCGAACTGACTTAGTTTAGGACTTAACTACTTTATTTCCTAAAAAACTGGGTCAACTAGGCTGACTATGTCATCTAAAATTCTAAAAGGATTTAGGGTTAGATCCAACTACATAAACACATACTTCATGCCATTTTAACTAGAGAGAGATAGAGATAATCATTTATTTTCTCATCTACTTATTCACCATTCTACTTGGGGAGTCATTGTTTAGGGTTTTATACTTCCTTTGGATAAAAGAATATTATATCATGGGAAAAGTTTTTTGGATGCATAAGAGAATTCATGTAGCCTAGATATGACCTATATTTTTATCCTTACAAACCAAAATAACCGCTTAAAAAGAACCATTAGCTAAGGGAAAGTTTTAGGCTCGATGGGTTTGTCTTCAAGGTAAGTATTCCTACCTCTTACTCTTTATTAGTAGATATATTTTCATGTATTAGCTTATGAATATGTTTCTATTTCCATGTATTATGATTACCTCTACATTGACTTGAGTATATTTCTTCTTTTCATGTTTAATTTTATGTTTATTATCCATATTTGTGCCACAAGATTTAGTGAGCACTAGATTATATTTAATTTACCTTTTAATTTAATTTGTTGGAAACCATAGGACCTAGATAGTATTATTGTGTGGTATTACTTGACTAGAGGCTTTGGAACCCTCTCTAGTGATAGTGTATGGTAATATACCCCTTAGTTAGGTCTAGCAGATCCATATTGGTCATGACCTCGATTGTCTAAATGTACCAACAAGCAGAAGGGTTAGTGTGATTTATCTTCTCCAAGCTAGGATTGATTTGTAGATCAGCTTCACTTTACCTTATCATACATTCTAGTGAACCTAACATGAACTAACCCTTGCATGTTTTATTTCATGCCTTCATTTATTATTTGTTTCATTTTTACATCACTAGATCAAATATATCAACTCAGTCTAACTTTATTTGTGTAGGTTTAACACATTTGATTTGATCGACTCTATTTTTCTTTGTGTAGGTCATCTTCAAACACAGGTAACTGGATCAATCCAATCAACTTAGTTCACTTATTCACATACAAATTTTCATACTTAGTTGACCTAGTTGACTCTATTAGCATGTTAAAAATATTCATTTGGATGACATAGTATAAAAATAAAAAATTCAACATCTTTAAAATCATCAAGCTCATTCTCACCATCTCAATCATTTATTTTCGTTCATACTAGTACTATTTTTCACAATTTTTATCCTATAGAACTGTAACCCTATAGTAAAATTAGTCAATTGGATTGATTGAGATCTATAGTTATTTCTTATCTAGGAGACTCAATTCACTCATTCAAATATGTTTCTCTGGCCCTTGCTTCCATAGATAGAATTAACCCAATTGATTCTATTCTATACTATTTGCATACTCAATTATCTAAACCAACCTTGTACTCTTCAAGTAAAGGAATTAACTCATATTAATACTCATCTTTCATTTTGTTTCTTATTTATTTAGACTAACACACATAGACTAAATAGGAAGTTTTAATTGATCTATTTAGTCACACTATTTTTATTTTATTCACAAACTTTCAAACAACATAATATCAAAAAGCATTAAGTAAATTCTACCCAAGGTCTACTTACTTGAATTTCATCACCAAGGGGGAAGCTGACTTGGTTTTTTAGCTAATTATAAATATGTGGTTGATGGCATATATTGGAAAAGAACCCAATATACTTATCACTTCAAGATTTTGAAGTGACGTGGTAGGCCCTAATACCAAGCCAATACCATCACCAATACAAATCCTTTTCAACATTAACTACCTGAAACCATCCTTAGATTGCCTTTCTAGTTCCTTTTTCTAGCCAACTCCTAATCACATTTATTTCTAAAGTTATAATTTAAAACATTTAGGAATGACTACATGGATTAACATTTTTATTTTTGCTACTTGTTCTTTGATAATTATATGTTGTATTACAAAACTTGTATTGGAAAATGTTAGTACAAGGTTTGTGGTGTGTGCCACAACTAGATCAATTATTTTGACCTAGTTTCTTATGTATTTATTTCACTTATTATGCAAAATAACACTAGATCATCCATAATCATAACTATTAAAACCTATCTTTACCTTCAGAACATAGTCGATCCACTCGACTGTATCTCCTACAATTTTTATTTTCTAATAGAACACAATAGATATACTTTAATGTGTCTCTTATAATTACACTTTCTCATAGAACACAATCATTCTATCTAACCCAGTCTCTTATAAACTGCTTGATCTATTTCCTTTAACAATATTTGACCTAGTTGATTGTGTCTCTTTTAGGCTCCCTCAATTTCACCATTTGCAGAACATAGTCAATCAGTTTGATTATGTTTTTTCAAGCCTGTCCTACCTACTATCTTAGAAAATAGTGTTGATTGGTTCGACTTAGTATCCTACTAGTTGATCTTCACTTCTAAATAAGTTTTTAGCTTCCCTCCATAATTAATTTATTGTTTAATGATATTATATAATTGAATTAAATAAACATAATGAGTTTCACCAATCCCAATAGGTTTCCTAAGGCACATCTTATGGCACATACTACAGATCAAAGCAATGTCCATGTTACCACCTACACTACCAATTATGGGACTCCTCGTCATTCTCCCTCGATACTTAACCCTTTATTTATACTAGAAGATGAGTGTGACCTTGAGTACATAACTGAAATGATATTTTTCATCAATAAAAACCCTAAACATAGAGTAAAATATCCTATAACCATCTATGAGCTCATGATGGGACCTCATATAGGAGAACCCCATTCACCTTCCCCTAGATTTTCAAAAGGATTTAGGGAAATCCCTTTATTTTCATCCCAACTTTCCCATTCTATTATGTCTCTTTCCCACACTATGCCATCATCTTCTATGTTTTATTCTACCTCCATGCTAAGTATTTCTAAAAACATGATAGGTTTAACTTCTATTGAGGATCTTCAAAATATCCACATCCATACCCATGCTACTAGTACATCTCATGATAATAGTGTGTCTCATGCTACTAATGCTTCTTTCACTTCTAATGCTTCTTATGCCACTAGTGATACATATGATTCTACCTCATCGCACGCTCATAGTTCATCTCAATCTCTTAATACCTGATATAATAATAATAATAATAATGCATCACATGCTATGTCCACTATCCAAAATCTTTCTCAAACCATTCAACTTCTATTAAAAATGCTTAACCAAATGAATAAATTTAAAAATAATAATGTAAATCAGATGATGCAAATGCAAAATCACCTAATAGATATCTAAAACCAACCTCACCATGTTAAATGGGGAGAAAAAAATATTAATGTAGACAACTAAATTTCATTTATTGTCTAAATATACCTATACACATTTAATAATTATTCTTAAAATAATTCATCATATTTCCCTTGACATTAAAATAATTGGCTAAGTCAAACTAGTTAGTTATGCACCTTTAAATCCTTATTTCAAATATAAAATATGAATTTTACGTCTCATCCAACATCTTCCACCTTTTTCTCCCTCATACCAATCAAGCCCACAACTTTCTCAACCTCCTATGACTCATCCCCAGAGTTGTCAAGAAGCTTGACTTATTCCTACTAACTCAGCTAACCAATCCAATGCTTTATCAACCATTTAAAATGGTCTTCATATTGATGGGTGAGGACTCATTAGCCATACTTGATTATTTAGATCAATTAATAAATCCAAATAATCCTCCACTATTGGATCTTCCTCAAAAATATATAAATAAACTTGAAAACCTTCATCTTTAGGAGTCTCGAAGAATCTAGACTTATGATAACAAATTTATATTCACAATCGAATCCAAGTGAATCAAAAACTCCTTTCACACCGAAATGCTTCCAATTCTCATTTACATTAGAAGAGTGAGCACTACTTTTAAAATAGTAAATTAGGCTTATATCGCAATGGAGAAAGCTTACATATTTGAAGTATAAGTATGTGTTTTTTATTTTCTTTGTTTATTACTCTAATCTTAGGTTGAGTTTATTTTAGATTAATGTTAGTTCATTTCTTAGCACTTATAAATTTAGTTCACACATTTTTAGGATGGCTAATGGGAGCTTCCCTTATCTTTTTCATCTTTGGATCATCATTTTTACATTTAGAAAGTATTTTCTCATTCAATTCCTATTATTTGTATTTGCATATGTATTCAATCTTGTCTTTTTGAGTATTGATATAAGTTACATGTTGCTATCAGATGCTTTTTTTTGGCTATGTGCGCTCACTATGTAACAACAAATTCAGAAACATCAATAGCAAAATTTTAGGTCTTAGTAGAAAAATTATTCAATTGAGTATAAAAATTATTTTTTAGTCCCTCTTTGTTTTATATTCTATGTATACAGGTTCAACAATGAATTCATTCTAAAATAGCAAAATCATCATATTTAGTACTGAATTCATCATTCTTAGAAGTGAATTTGTTTTTTTGAGCAATGAATTTATCTTTTTAGGTAGGGAAATCATCCTTCCTGGAAGTGAATTCTTATTTTTGTGCAATAAATTCTTTGTTTTGGGTAGAAAAATTAGCATACAAGGTAGTGAAATCATTTTGTAAGCATGAGTTTGTTTGTTTTTTGCTTTCTATATTTTGTCTTTTTCCTGTGTTTATTTTATCACAATTTCACTTTTTTGTCTTTTTGTGTAACTAAGAATTTGTTATAGAGAGGTGTTTTTTCTCTTTATTTTTATGGCTTTTACTTGTTTTATTGTAGGTTGCTTTGATCCAAGCATAATTAAACATTCTAACCACTTTTTTTTAGAATGATTGTCAAATATAATCAACAAAAAAGATAAATAAAAATCAATTTCTTTTACCAACACTTTCAATCTTTCTTTTAAAGTTTTATTTTTAGTAATTATATCACATTTTATGTTAACATTCTATTTGTGATTGTGAAAATTGTGTATGCTCTTCCCTTGGTATCACATTGGTGATGCTACTCAAGAACCAAAATATTTCCATAATTATCTATGTTACCCAAGTAGTGCTCATGTATACTCTTTCCTTGGCATCACATTGGTGATGATACTCAGAAATAAAAAATATATATCTACTTTTTCTTTTATTTTTAAGGGGCTCTATTGACTACAGATTTCACCTCCAAGTAGTAATCCAAATCCCATTTATCGATGGGGTATATAAATTGAGATCTACCTTTTCAATTGCCTAAGTAGTTATGTGTTTTAAGCACAATATGATGTGAGTGGATTTCATGCTTCAATACCCAGGGTTTTGAAAACTACCTCAAAATGTGATATGCCTATTTTCAACACACTATGACACCTAAAAATGTGTTAGGCACTTTGGAATAAGACCCAATATTGTGCATCCACTTTATCTATTTCTTCCACAATTTTGCCCCTTAGATGAGCTTATTTAAAAATTAAGCCTAAGATAACCTATTTTTCCATTCAAATTTGGTGCATCGATAAGTGGTTAGCACCAAGAGGCTACCTTACACACACCCTTAAAATTGGACTCAATAGGCCATGGGCATGGTAGGATCCTCCATGATAAATGCCTTAAAATATTAGGCCACAACTAAGAGTACGGATGAGTCAGTGACATCAGAAGGCCCAATATTTATTCATGACTATTATCCTAATTTTTCACTTTTTACGTGTAATTTATTGACTATTTAGAATATAAATTTTGTTTATTATTTTCTTATGTTTAATACGTGTCTTTATTTTTAAGATAGTTTGGTTTGCAATCAAACTTTTAGTCATTTTTGTATTTTAGTGTTTTATTATCTTTCCTTCGAAACATCATCCATTATAAGAAGCATGGCTATGTGGAACCATAACTTGATCAACTCATTCAAAAATCCAAATCCAAATAACCCATGTTATATCCTAGGGTGCCATTCAACCAATTCTGATTCTTTGAATCAATATCAAATAAATCATCTAACAAATCCAAATCAAAGTTGGAATATGCATTCAAACTCAAATATTAATCAATCAAATCTAAAGATGAGTAATTATTCAAGTTTCTCAACCAACCAATTAACCCAAAAATCAATCAATCAATTTGAAACTTGAATGATTATTCATACTTACCCATATAACACCTTAGAATTTTACTTTAGGGACAACATTGAATCAATCTTTAGGCTATGATAATCAAAATTATTTGAAGTACTCTCCTAATCCTACACCATCTATATATCAAATGCCAAAACATATAAATCAAATTACATTCATAAATCTATATGTTTGTAATCATAACATCAATGCCAATCAAACTTCTGGTTCACCTTCACAACCACTTTTAGATATTTACATGAAACAAAACACATTCACAAATCAAACCCCGATTTAGTCAAATCCAAATATCTTCTATCCAAATCAACCTTTCAACTCTTACACCCATAAAAATAAACATTTTCATATTCATCAAAATAAACCATTTGATTTTACATCTAATTTATCCCAAAAATAAAATTCAATCTTCTTCACAAATCCCCATACCTTCACAAATTCACAAAACTCAAGTAATTCCACTTTCAAAGCCAATCCAACAAATCTATCCTTCCAAAATCAATAAACCTCTCTGGTACACTTTATTACTAATGAATCCCAAAAATTTATGAAACAACATCATCTTTTCTTTAGTGACCCTATTTTTCAAAATTATACAAGTTTCCCATACACTAGTTATAGTTCTAATATCCCTTACTACACTAACCAAGAATTGGCTGATGAAGAATACATAAGAAGGAACCCACATCTATTTATGTTTGGAAATCATTCTTTGAGGGTATGTCAATATGTCTTTCTTTAGGCTAAGAAATCCATTTCATTTCCAAATCAAAAACACAATCTTCCATCCATTGTCAACCAAATAACTATTTTCGATCAAATACCCATTTTTGACAAACATCCTATCTTGACCTAAACATCATTTAATCTACCCATAATTGAATCACCATATACCTTCAATCCAATTTCTAATGTTCCACATTTCCAAAAATATCTTCATCTTAAATCTAACATTTGTAAGTGATCAGTGAAAAAGAAGTATGGTAATAAAGCACTTTAGCAACCTTCCTTATAAACACATCCAAATTGAGATCAAATTTATTATCAAAATTAGATATAAAATTTATTTTGGAATTAACAGATTGTTCATCATTAACATCAACATGTACTTTGGTCCTAACAATAGTTTTATTAGTATACAAGTTTAAAAATGTTAGTGATAATGTTATTGGTAAGGAATAAGCTTCATCCAACATCAATACAAATTCTCTTAGTAATATCAAAGCAGTATGTTCTATTTCCATAAACACTATTATTCCTTTTCCCATTAACATTACATTACCTACACATGTCAGTTAGAATCCATAAAAACAAACCTGATTGGTCTTATCCCATGGAAACATATCATTTGTAACATCTATAAAAATCCATTAAAGCATCCAATTTGGAGAAATGCTACTTTACCAAACATTGCTTGAAGCTCTAAAAGGTAATAAATATACACCAATAGATGAGCAAATCAGCTCCTTATTGATTGATGATAATGATATCCAAAATAATGAAAAAATCAAGTCAAATCAGAGACCAAAATTATCACATAACTTTGCCAAAGAAACTTATATCTAGATATATTTATTCAACAAGGATTTCGCAATAGAGAAAAATACTCTAGATGGTTTGCTAATAACTCTTGGTGGGCTCAACAACATCATCCTAATCAAGTGCTATTCAAAGTAAATAATATAAGTAAAATAGAAATTGAAAAGGAAATCTAGTGAAAACAATAGAGACTATTTAGATTTGATATGGGATAGAAAGTTAAAAAAATAGGAAACTTATACATTTTATGACCTTTTATTAGGTACAAATGCCAATAAATTAAAAAAATCATAAAATCACAAAAAACATTATTGTTTACAAGTCCCTTGAAACTATGGGGTAACCTATTTACACCTGCATTATCTTCACTGGATTTCATTTGCCATCATTTACATTTTATCTTGTATATCGGATGTTATGTTTGGTGCTTATTTAGTTTTTGGTTTACATAACACAAACATTTTAAATTTTAGCCCATAATATCATTTTACTTTTTCATACCACCCCATTATCTCATGAAATACAATTTAAAACTTAGCATTACATTGGATCTTGTCTTAGTTCTTATGAGTAGAGTAAATTTTTTTTCCTACATCTCTTTCCCAAACTTAGAAAATACTATCTCATGACCTAGTCTAGAAGATTTTCCATGACATAGTCTCCTCTTACAGTTTTTTTTCAAATAGAAAACATTAAATAGGCTATAAAATAAGGATGGTAACTTTACTCATCTATCTTGGTCTTCGGTGATAAGCCCATACATCTTACTAGTCACATGAGGTCAAGATTTAGGGTTCAAAATCCTTCTGTATAAACATGACATCCTTGTTGGTTTCTCTCTTTACATTGATGCTAAATCCTCTTCCCAATAGGCTATCATTCTAACCCTATCATGTGAGGGATGAGTCTCATACGCTCACTTGTAGCGTGCAATGAAAGACTAGCTCCTAAAGACTTTGAAACACGTGGTGTATTTACTCATTTCTTGTCAAATAAATATCCTACTATTATTTCTTAACATATTATGCTACCATCACTAGGTAATTGTGAAAGAAAGAACACATGAATTTTAATTACTTAACACATTTCAATATTCAACATAGTTCACAATCCATTGCTCAAAGTACCGTATGATAAACATTAAATTCTCATTAAGTACTTTCTGATTACAAGACAATTCTTCTTATCTGTTCAAAGGTTCATCCTTCCATTCCCTTTTTGAGTGCTTACAATAGGGGGTTTTATACTTGTTCTACCCTATCCAAGTGTCAAATTCTCAACTCAAATTAGACATATGGTACACAGACTTTCAATATATTGAGTTGTGACTTTTACAATTAATTATTCTTATAGACCTAGGCCTCTATGCCCCTATATGCTTACTCTATGTAATATATTCGTATCCAAGTGTTTCATTCCTTGTGGGATATTATAAGGCCTTCGATCGGTGGGGCTGAGGTGTCCTACTTGATTTATTCTTTCTAACTGCTCCCACATTCTTCATGCTCCACCTTCCTTATGTTCCCCTAATATTCCACTTTTTATTTTGAGTCCTTTATTCTTGGGTTCCTTATGCCATATTTTATCTTGACTAGGTCCTCTCACACCAGGTCTTCTACACCATTATCCTTTAGTGCCTTTCAACTCTTGCACTACTAGTTTCATGTCATGGTCCTCCCATGCCATGGTTCTCTTGTGTTGTGCTGATAATTTTATAAAAATAGATAATGGTCCCTCTGTACTGCATGCCAAAAATAGATCAAATAATTGGTCAAAATTGAGGTGCCAACATCACCCACACTAAGATGTTAGTCTATCCTAGACTAAGCTATACCCACATTTTCAAGGAACTCAGGCCCTTTCTACTTGAGTTCTTTCCTCAGATCATCCCAATAGGATAAGGCATTGAGAAATTTAGAAGTTATTTTTTCAATGGCCTCCTTTACTACTTTCAACTCCTCAAGTTGAATTGGAGTTTTGATCTTCTTAATATGTTCTTCCAAGGCTATGCTAGCTTCCTTTTGGATATCTTCTAATTTGGAGACCTCCTTGTCAACCTATCTTTAGAGTGTGGAAAAACTAGAGTTTATTTATTGATGATGGTTATTAATAGTGTCTTTCATTATTTCCACATCCTTAAATGCCTTCATGTACTTAGCATAGTCTTTTATTAATAGAGCCGCATCAGCTGCTTGCTACCTCAAGACCTCTTCATCATTGAGCTAGGCCTCTATTAATTTATTTGGGTGTGACATATGTGTAAAAATATCATAAAAAATTAGGATAACCTCCCCAAATATCTCCAAATCACTATGATAGATATTTGTTGCAATGTTGAACTACTCCAAAAGTTCCTTGGATTCATCTCTGGGTGTGGGGTGCTCTTTATTATTTTTGAGCGATAGCTAAACCAATGTTTCTAACTTCCCTATGACATCCCCATACAATTCTATGCCATATTCTAGTGATGGATCTTCTTTCAAAATTGTTTTACAAAGGGTTAATACCCTTACCTTAGCCTTAGTGGTCTCTTAAAGTTGTTGCTTCAAAGATGCCACTTTCTCAGCTAGTCCTTACTTTTCAACATACACTTTATAATACATTTATTTGTGCATGCGTTTGACACTAAAAAATATTATAGCATGTCACTTCCATGGAAAGTTTTAAAAACATGACACTGGCCATTAATGGGGAGAGCCATTATGGATCAAACTTCATAAGATCTGGTAGACTTGGGGCATCTGGGCCAAAAACATATAATCCAATGGAATATTGAATTGAGGTTCCTCATTAAACATCTCCAATAAGAAGGAAAATTTCTTCCTTGTTTATTGGGTTGCATCATTAGGGTGGAAATGCTTCCAAAAATAGAGTTTTTGGTTATCTACATTGAACTGGTATCATTCACATAGATTAGACAACTCTTTCTTTTTTGGTCCCCCCTCAGCTAGTTCCTTCCCCCTTTTTGGGTCTCTCTCAATTTCTTATTGGATCTTAGTATCCATCCCATCCATTCACATCTCTTCAGTATAAACTTGATCAACAATCGGGACCTCTCACACTAGGGATGGAGTTTTCTTTAGATCAAATTCCAAATTATGTATTTTCTCTTGGGAGGGGTACTTTTGGGGTGATTGTCTTGGAGGGGGATAAGGTACTAACCCAATGGTAGTTATTGGATAAAGTGGAGGTGAAGGTGGAGGATTTGGGTGAGGAGATGGTCAAGGTGGAGAGGATGGGGGTGATGTAGGTGGTGAAGAACTATGAGATAGAGATGGAAATGAAGATAAATGATGAGGTCAAGGTGAATTGTGGGGTGGTGGTTGTGGTGGATGATGTACTGGTTTGGAAGGTTGTGCCTCCACTATCCTCTACCAATTTTGAGGGCCTTGCTACCCATTTGTGCTAACACTTGGCTTAGATGGACTATTCTTTAATGATTCCTAAGGGATCCTCTCCTTGGGTTCCCCATCTTGAGGATGTCAGTTGGGGTATAACATATAAAATAGTTTATGTACCTATTCCCCAACCACGATATTCTTCATCTTGATACTGGTCATGATTGTTTCTCCTCTCTCCATATAGGTCTTCTTGCTAGGGTAAACAAACATCTTTCAAAGTGCATAGTGCTTTGCATCGATCTGTTCTACTTTTATATTGATTGGCTATGCATTATGAATTATATTCATGAAATTGATGAAGTATCAATCAAAGAAGGCATAGGGTAGCTTGAGCCACATTGAGATCTCCCTCAAAAGATTCATGTGAATATGTGCTAGGGAGAAGTGTTGCTTCACAAGGAATTTCATTTGATCCTTTGTTTAAGAGGGAAAATCTTTGGGAATGCACCATTCATTCTTGAAATTCACCTTCATTCCATAAAATAAGTACTTCATCTTCAATTTATATGTTGAGGTGATGTGCTGAGGGCATGTGAAAGCTTTGTATTGCTCAATGGGGGACTTGTGAGTGGGGGGATACACCCACTTTAGAGATCTTGCACTATAATCAGGCACATCAATTTCATCAAAAAACAATACTAACAAGATTTCCCCCGAAGGAAAATTGAACTTAGGTACTGTTTGCACATTATCTACATCTTTAGCTATCTTTTGGGCAACGTATAGTGCCCAATTATACTATATTCCCTCCACTACTTGGTTTACTATGTGAAGGTGGGCCATATCTACCTCCTTCCATCAATCAATCCTTATGACCTTGGTAGAAATTATCCACACTATGACTCTAAGAGTAGGATCCTATAGGTTTGTAATGTGCATTACATGTCTCTATTATTAGTACATAAGCATGATGACAGTCTGCTAGATTTCCTCTGTATCTACCAAGTCATCTAATACATTGACCCCTAAATATTGGAGTCCTATGACCTTGCTTAACCTCTCTACACTAATCTTCATATTGCACCCTATGAAGTGGATGTAATCCTCATGAACTCATGAGAGGAGGAACTGAAATAGCTCAGTAGGCTTTCCAAAATATGGTAGTTTGAAGAGCTAGAAAAGGCCAGCTTTGCCCAACTAGTTTTTGATGGTTAGGTCATAAACCACCTAGTTTCATGTGTTGGTGGTCTGGATTTGGTAATCATTTTTCAACTAAACCTCATTTCTTGACTGGCAATGGTTATTATCAAATATAGTTGTAGTTGCCACCTTAGAGACCCAATTTTCCATGCATAATACTGACTCAGGGTATTTCATATCTTCTATGTAAATGGTTTGAGGGGGAGATGGTGGAGCAGTTTATGATGAGGAGACCTACATATAATTTCCATTGTTTACCATCCTGACTCCTTCCATGCTCTTGCTCTAAAATTTCATGCACTGCACTTGCCTTAGTGTCTCTTTTAGGTCTTCTAAAGGCTCCTCTCTTATAGGGAACCATGCTCCTTCACTCACCTCTCTATCTTCTAGTATGGCTGATAGTTTGTCAAGTCTTTTTTGCCTTTTCCTTCGACTACATTACCCTCTATGGCACTCAAAGGTTAACCCTTAACTACATGGTGGCATTTAACTTTCCTCAGCTCTCAATCTTCACACTTCAATAATGGTGAAACTTGCAACCTATAATTTTTTTACCAAGAATGGCCTTGACCCACTTCTACATGTGGTTGCACTTAACAATTTTCCTCTACTTGGAAATCCCTTTGCATCTCTATTTAGTTTTTAAACACTCTATTTAACATTGAGATTGACTTCATCTCTAGTTATCTAGTTTGTTAATCCCTTGAATATTTTAGCAAGGTAAAGTGTAAAATAGCTTCAACATGGTTATTTATAGGTCCTCTAGCCAATCTACCTCATTAATTTCTTTCCTCTCCTTGTCATTTTTAGCCATAAATGTATATTTTCTAATGATCTCTATACTTTAGATCTTGGATTGAGCCTTTAGTGTTCTAACAAACTTGTCCCATCATTCCACTCACACACTTTTTGTTATGAATACCCTTATCACATTAATGGTCCATTCCTTCCCATGCCTTTCTTGGAGTTAGGTGACAACTATCCTATTTTTTTAGAGTAATGGAGACTAGATATCATGCAAATGGTGGGAATCCATTTTATTAAATGAATCATATGCTTTTAATCACTTGTGTGCCATGTATGACTCTTGTGCCTTTGAAACTTATGTGCCCACATGTCTTGTATTCATATTCATATCTTACCCCACACTAAAAGGGTTTGTGGTCCTCCGCAAAAACATCTAAAGGAATAAAATAAAAATGAGTCACATGCCTCAAGGGAAGCAATTTTTATTAAAAATAAAAAATCCTAATCTAATGGCCTCAAGCCTTATTTGAAAAATATCATAAAATTAAACAAAATAATAAAATCATTAAAGCTGATTCCCATTATAGTGTTTGGGTAGGAATTGAGAATCTATTCACTTTAACTGGCATGCACTAGTAGATCAGATACTATGAATTATGAATGGTCAATCCCAATAAATGTGGATCTTGTGTGTGAACTTAGAGTCATAGAGTAGGACTTTCATACTTGGGGTGAAGATTTTGTTCTTTAGATGATGATCATGCCATGCTTTCTATTTTTGTTTCTCAACATCTTGATTCCAATGAGTGAATAACCGAGCCTCATCTAGTTTTATGATTTCATCAAGCCCAAATTTTAAAGAGTCATCATCATCAAGGTTTCCTATATGTGCTGTCTGAAGAGATGGAACTAGTAACTCAACTAGCATGCTTGCTTCTTTTCTGTATACTAGGTTAAATGGTGTATTTTTGTTGAGGTGTTTATATGTGGTCTAGTATGCCCAAAGTACTATAGATACCCTATCATCCCAATCAGTTATACTAATATTGTAGATTTTTTTCAAAGTGGTACCAACGATCTTGTTAAAGGCTTTAGCTATTCTATTAGCCTATGGGTGATATGGTGTTATCTTGTAATGTGTAATCATGAATTCAGCCAACAAGATTTGAATTTTCTCATTTAGGAAGTGGGTTCCTTAGTCATTAGTGAAACTTAGAAGACATCCAAAGCATGCTATAATGTTTTCCTAGATGAATTGTGTAGTAGTTACTACCATATAGTCTTTGGTTGGTGCTACCTAACCCAATGTATTAAATAGTCTAATGCTATAATTATGTACCATGAACCTGTTCTTCATCCTATAGGAGTGATGGGCCCCATAAAGTCTACATCCCATTTTTTTAAGAGTTCTTGTGATGAAATTCGGCATAATGGCATAAAATCTCTTCTATTAGGTTTTCCCATGTGTTGGTAAATATCACATTGCCTTGCATATGCCTTTGCATCTTTTAATAAAGTCGACCACCAGAGTCTGATGAGCAACACCTTGTATGTGGTAGCTTCCCCAAAATAATGTCCTCCACCAATACCTTCATGAACTTCTTGTAATATCTCAAGGAACTCATTTTGCATTACAAAATGGTGAAGTACCTCATCATGGTCCATGTTGTATAGATATCTTACTATGAGTTGATAGGGTGCAATGCAACTACAAGTTGTTTCTTTTCTTGTAAAGTGAGAGAATTAGGTACACAACCATTATTGAGGAATGCCACAATATCATATAATTCTTTAGGTACCCTAGCAACTTGAAAAAGTTGTATGTTAGGAAGGTCATCTTTTATAGCATGTGGAGGTTCTCTATTTTTAATTTGGGATAGATGATCATGTCTATAATTAGTTTTCCCAAGTTTTACTACTATGAAAAATTAGAATTCTTAGAAGATAACTATCCATCAAAAAATTCTTCCATGGATAATAGGCTTTTTGATGAGATACTTTAAAGCCTCATGGTTGATGTAAAATATAAATGGTGTGGCCATAAAGTACTGTCTAAATTTCTATAGTGCATAAACCATAGACAAGGCTTTAAGTTCAATGGTGATATATTTCCTTTTGATCGATGTGAGTTTCCTATTGGTGAAATAGATGGGATGGTCCAAATTTCCCTCTCCTAGTTGTGCAAGTATTATGCTAACTATTGTGTTAGATGCATCAACATAGACATGAAATGGTTTTGTCTAATCTAGAAATTGCAAGATAAGAACGATAACTAGTCTTTCCTTCAAAGTTTCAAAAGTTTATTTACAAGAATTAGTCCATATAAATTGTTCATTATGATTTAATAGTTCTTCTAAGGGCACTAAAATCTTGGCATAACCCTGAATGAACTTCCTATAGTAGCCTATGTGTCCTAAGAATACGTGCACCTCATGCTAGGTTTTTGGCACTAGTAGTCATAGAATGATAGAGACCTTGGTTGGATCCATAAAGAGAACCTATTTACAAATGATATACCCAAAGAGTACCTAAAATGGTGTCACAAACAAGTAGTTCTTTATATTTAGGTAAATTTTTAATACTCAATAATGCTCAATCATGAGCCTCAGATTGACACAGTGGTCCTTAATTAGCCCATATATCATCTAGTCATCTAAGTAGACTTGGAGAAATTTATGGATAAAATATTTAAAATCTTTCACTGCTATGTAGACTTGGTGATACCTCAAGAACCCATTGGTAAAGGAGTATATCTCACAACTAGCAACAACTTCTATGACTTCTTCCATGAAAGGTGTTGGGAAAGGATCAGTGACATAAGATGCATTCAAAACATGATAATCTATGCAGCTATGAATACACCCATATTTATTGATATTGATTATCATAAGACTCACCCAGTTAGATTCATCAATAGGAATAATTACTCTAATGTGGAGCATGTTATCAATCTCTTATTTCATGCACACTCAGAGGTTAAGGTTCATCTAGTATGGGAATTTATTCATAGGATGAGTGCCTTCAATTAATTTGATAATCATCTTCCTAAGAGAAGGGTGAAACCCTTTCATTTCACTATAGTTCCTTAGAAACACATCTTGACACTCTTTCAACATCTCAAAGAGTTAAAAAATTGCTATCTTAATCCATTAATTGCCAATGGTCACTACCTTAGGTTTCTGCTCTGTGCTAATGTTTAGTTAAACATTTTAAATGGGCCCATGATAAGGATTATCCATGGGGGAATTGGTGTCCTAAATATTTCATGAGCCAATACTTGTAAGAACATGTAAGTTGTTACTCAGTGGATCAAATGGAGTGGATCATTCTCCTTCATCTACTTAAAATACGAGCTTCTACTTTCCCAGGTATATTTTTTAATGGTGCTCTTCACTAGACACTACCAATGGTAAAAGATTTGAATGTCTAGGAGGATCATTGTATAAATGCAAGGATTCCTCTAGTTCTTGATGAATATGACATAGGCCATCTTCCACCAGGCTTAGATCTCTAATTATTGCTTCATGTATGGTTTAAAGAGTAAGGCATAGGTCCATCCTTGGTGAAGAGTAAGAAAGTGCGAATGTCATATTTTCCTTTAATAACTGCTAGAACCTTGTTTCCATGTGCCTTTATTCATGTATGTATCAAGCTCATGCCCAAGTGCACAAGGTTCCATAGAATGTATGGACCCATATGTATTTTGGTAAAAATGTTGTCTCAGCTCATCACATTATTTCACGTGCCTCAAGGTGAGGTTTAGTTGCTTCTATGCCACTATAGTTGAGTGTACCTCTGATCTTATTGTCATGGTGAAATCTATGTTATATAGTAACTCACACTTGATCCTAATATAATAGGCACTCTTTATGTGTTTGCCACCACTTGGTAGTGGTGCCATTGAAAATGTGGTCTAATAACCTCATCCATTCATTTTCAGTACCATAGAAATCTTCAAGGCACTGGATGAAATCACACACTTCCATTTGTCCTTACAACTATGGAGCTTCATTAATTCTCTCCAAAGGTGGTCCCTCTAATGGTCCTCATATTGATAAACCCATGAGGTGCATAAATTTGTGACACTAAAGAAGCTGAAATGGAATGTTTTTATCTTTGTTGATGGTGTTGCACAATATTCTAGAGAGATCATAATCACCATGGGCCCAACAATTGTAGGCATTACTTGTGGTATTTGAGATAGACTGGTTATCCATGTAATGAATAATACCATCTAGCATTGGATCATGTTGTTCATCATGTCAAACAATCACATTATACAATGTGTTGATGTCTTCATCAACATTTATGGGTTCAATATAGGGTGGTCCTTGTGCTTGGTCTAAGGGTATTATCATGAATTGATTAGTATTGTCAAATCTAATGTATCAGTTTTTAAAGCTTAAATCTACATAATTTTCATAGCATCAGGGCCTTCCTAGTAAGGCTAGGTAATTATCAGCCTCTACCAACTCCAAAACCTCAAAATCTACTTTAAAGGGAACCTTAAATATTTCAATAGTGGTGTTTTTAAGGACTCTTATAGGGTAAACATGAGTCTTGTTTGCCATGAACAAGACATGAGGTGAAGGTTTCAAAGCTAGATTAGACATTTTCCACCAAATATATTTAGTGAGAACATTTACTTCAGTGCCAATATCTACTATAATATCTTGGATTACCCATCCATTGATAACAACATTAACTAATATTTCTCCATCTTCAAAGGAAGTAGAAATAGGACTTTCCTGACATTGAGCATGGTTTAAATATCGATCTTCACTTTGTCGACTTAGCTGAGTGTGGTTTTTTATTAGTAGGTGTGCTTGACCTTTAAACTAGGTGCTAAACTAGGGAACGATGTCTTCATCAAGCATGCATTTTTATAGTTCCTAGAAACTATCTCTCATTATTGAAGGTTTAGCTTCCCTTTGTAGTAAAACATGCTATGTGACATCACTATCCTTAAGGTATTGAATTTCACATTAGAGTTCATGCACAAGTGCTACTGTATCTTAAAGAACATATTTTTGTTGAAGTACATCAAGGTATTTCCTAGCATATGGTTCTTCTTGATGTACCTTTTCAACTAGGTTAGGTGTAGATTGCATCTGGCCCCCACTATGAGTAGTGATATTGACTTACTATACAATAGGGATGGTTGGTCGAGCATGCCATTATGGTTTGCTTATATGGATCATACCTATACCTTTATCATTTCAATCCTTTGTAATGGCTATATATAGATCTAAGAACTCTTCTAGTTGATGGTCCTTTTTGTAGTAAGCATAGTTTGGGTATTCACAGTAATCTCTCTAATAGTGGTCTAGAGAATCAAACTTATAACAAGTCCTTGGTGGAAACTTACCAACTCATCCTCATCCTTTTCCATGTCCATGATAGCCACCATTGTCTTAGGAAATAGTGACTAAATATTGGTGCATGCCATGCACTTGAGCCTCCTAAATATTAATAATTAGTAGAAATCATTGGTGTCATGAGCATAAGCATCACACATTTTATAATATGTAAATACTTTATGCTCATGGCCCATTGCAAAAGTGGATAGGAATGAACATTATGGTCATCATGACAAATATTGCAAGTTTGATTTAGGATTGTATGGATGTTCTTGCATGGGTAGTTATTTCTTGTGTGTCCTTTAGTTTCATAATCGGTACACCAAAAACCACTATGTGTCTCATGTGCATTGTTTGCCATCAAAATTTCAAGCTTAGAACCCATGGATGCTATTTGTGCCTCTATAAAGGGACTAATCCTAGTATTCATACTTCTAACCACTTTAGCACGTAGGGCAACCTCTAGAGCCTCACATGCATTGGTAAAAGTTCTCTATTATAAGGTCTATTAAAAAGGTAACAATAATCCTCCAATGAACCATTGTGCATGTTGACCAAGATTGATTTCAAAGGATAGCTTAGAAGGCAAGGTCTTGAACTGAGCATCATATTCCCATATACTCTCTATAAGTCCTTGCTTTATGTATTTTAGAGCCACTATACTCTGCTGTTCAAACTTAGGAATATCAAATTCTTGTAGAAATGCTGCTTTGAGCTGGTAATTATTGACCATTACTTGTTGGGGGTTGAATTTATGATACCATTTGTGTGCATGTTCTAAGAGGGTGGTTACAAATTGTGTTGCCTTTCACTTAGAGGATGTCATGATATGCACCCTCCAAATTAGTTCACACTTATGAACAGGCTTGACTACATTTTCCACCCCTCGATACTCAAGTAGGTGCAAGTCATTTCATAATAAACCATAGGTGGTTAAATAAATAATTGCTGAGAAGATCTAGCTCCTATTCCTAGAGGGGGTCCACTTCTTCTAGTACCTCCTCCTAATCCTCCTCCAACACCTATAGTATTAGTACTCATGGGGAAAGGCATGGTGGAGGGTTAATTTCCTAGATTGGGGATTGTATTTTGGCCTTGGCCAGATCTTGTAGGCATTCCAATCTATGCCGTTGACTTCTCTTGAAAAAAAAAGATGTAAATTCTAAGTTATTGCCTAATGGCTTGATCTCAATTTCCCTTATTTGTTCAGCTTATAAATTTGTAATATCTCTATCCCAATTCCTTATATGTACCCTATTTGACTCAAAGGCATTGTTAGGAACCCCTCCAAGGATGCACAATTGATTACTTTTCTTATAAGCAATTAAACATAGAATTATACCAGAATGATTAAGTAACTAGAAACTTGAAACAGTAAAGAATTTGAGAGACAATACACACTCTTGTATTAAATACTAATAGAAGAAAATACAATAAAGAAGATGCCACTTCTTCTTCCACCTCAAAGGCTTCCCAAACCTCAAGGACTTCTTCCCTCTCTCTCTTGCTCAACCAAAACCAACTCAACAACTTGAGTTGTTATCCCCTCCTTGAATGCTTCAGCTGATCTCCTTGACCTTACACCTATAGATCTCCTTGACCTTGCTTCCTTGCTTTAATGTTTTACTTGCCTTCTTGTTGATTTACAATACATGCCTCATGGGTCTTTAAATAGAATCCCATGCATACAAAAATAGACCTCTAATTACAATCATTAGACACGCAGCTTGAGACTATAATTAGCCCTTTAACATGCAAACACTCAGTTCAACTAACTAACTGTTCATGCAACAAATAGTTCTGGAACATACAAGCGATCGACGTCGGTCCCTGTCTGACTGGTTCTGATCGATGTCGGCCGACTCCCTACCGATGCCGGTTACCTTCTACACTGTATGTGACCGACGTCGATTACACTGTCGACGCCAGCACTTCTGGAACTCAGCAACCTCCTCCATGTCTGCAACAGTTGAAGCTTTTAGCTCCATAACCTAACAATCTCCCACTTGGAGATAAATAGCTACAACTGTACCTGTACCTGTACACCATCTAATTCATTCCCTTGGCTCTATATCCCTCTTCAAGCTCACTCCTAAAGACCAACCACCACATAACCTGTGATGCTATACCAATCATCCAAGTCCCCTGCCATATCTAAACTTTTTGACAACTCCCACTAGAGACAAAATCAACATGTGATCTTCCATGTCTCTTATGCCAAAAGAATTTTGCTACTCCCAAATTCTTCATGACACACCTCTGAACTAACTCTACCTTTAGCTCAGAAACTCCCTGTATATGTAACCCTGCAACAAGTAACAAAATACAGTAACAGGATAATGTAGCTAATATTATCTAACCTAGTAAAGAAAAAATACAATGGTCAAACCTCCATTGTTCTGTAGCCTACTCAAGACCATATACCCTGGCCTTCTATCCCACGTGTCCATCCACTCTCTTCTCTAACTTGGGAATCCATCCCTCATCTAGTGATTTCTTCCAGCTGACAACTCCACCAACAAATACCTGTTTGGTTCTTATCCAAGGACTCACACTCCTCATCCATGCCAAGCTCCCACTGTTTCTAGATTCTACCTGCATTGCCTCTTCATATCTTCCTGGTTCTTGACCATCAGTAAGCAATAAGTAAGAAGGTAAACAATGAATATGAGGTCCACTTACCATGTATGTCCTCCATATGGGCATTTGAAACTCCTTGACAGCTTGATATCTGCCCAACATCCATTCCAGTGACCGATCTTAGCCATCTCCCAGTCTGCTCCCGACCGATGTCAATTATCTGCACTGACCCTAACTGCCAATGTCATTTCCCTAGCTGACGCCGATGTCCCCCCTGTCAACATCAGTTATTGCCTGACTGACGTCGGTCTTCTCCTACCGACTCTATCGACCCTACTGGTCTGCACATGACTGATGTTGGTACCTGCCTAGCTGACGTTGATTCCAAGTGACTGACGTCGGTGTCTGTGTGTTCCTATAAGTGATGAATTCTTCATCCACAAGCTCATCTTGGATCAAACCCCTGTCCATACTACCCTGCTCAGAATTATTCAGCCCCTGTGACTAATCTCTGTCCCTCATCTCCTCCATAAACACCAAGGCTTCCCTATTCTTGTCAAAAGCATCAAATTTCCTTTTCCTGCAATGAACTCTATCTATGCCTTCCAAATCTGAACACATACCTTTTGAATCAAGAACATCCATTCCCTTCTTATTCATGTGACCAAGCCTATTAAGCCACATCTTTGAATCTACAGCTGAAGTAGATAAACCAAAAGTAGAATCAGTAATACAAGTAGATAGATAAAGAGTACCTACTTTCTTACCTCTTGCTAAAACAAGTGCACCCTTGGTAACCTTCCAAGAATCCATTATGAGGGTTACTACGCATCCCTCATCACCCAACCTTCCTACAAAAACCAAACTTTGCTTCAGAATTGGGACATGCATAACCTCCTTCAACACCCATGTGTTGTCCATCTGCAATTTCAGCTGCACGTTCCTTTTGCCATTTGACAAGGCATACCATCCCATAAATAAAGCACTCTAAAGTCTCCCTAGACATACTCATGGAACAAATCTCTGTTTGGGGATGCATGAAAAGAAGAACCAGAATCTAAAACCCATGATCCTACCTGACTATCCAAAGACAGTATGAGAGCATCATGTACCATAATATTTGCATCTTTTTCTTCTTCATTACCTTTAGGTTGATTTTCTTTATCTCTCAACCAACACTCCTTCTTTGTATGTCCTTTCTTTCCACAAAACCAGCAGGTGATACCTCTGGATTCAGATCTCCTTCCCGTCTTCGACCTTGATTTCCCTTGCTCGATCTTCTCTCTTTGCCTCCCCCTACTTTTTGCACTTAGAGCATTCCTTGATGATTCACCTATGCTTTTCCTACGTATTTATTCATTCAAGATCACACTCACAACATCATCAACTTTTAAGATTTTAGAAGCAGACACAGAATTACTTGCTACCATAACCAAACTATCCCAACTTTCAGGTAAAGAGCATAATATCAAGAGAGCCTTTACTTCATCATCAAAAACAATATTGAATAAAGCTAACTGGTTTACCAAACCATGGAAATCACTAAGATGAGTATATACCGATCTACCTTCCTGCATTTTCAAAGTAAATAACTGTTTCATAAGAAATACCTTATTTGACGCTAAGGGCTTTTCATATAAATTTGCCAAAGACTTTATCAACTCTTCCGTTGTCTTACACTGTGATAAGTTGGAAATCACAGACAATGCAAGGCTCAACCTGATGGATCCCAGAGCCTTCCAATCAAGAACATTCCATTTTTCATCCTTCATATATGTGGGCTTGCATACAACCCCACCCAATGGTAAGTACAAATCTTTCTGATACAGATAATCCTCTATCTACATCCTCCAATGTTGATAATTCTTGCTGTTAAACTTCTCCATTCGTAGCTTACTTTCTTTTGCCATTGCTAAACTCCCACTCAATCAGAAACCCTTGAGAATGATCTGTAATCAAACAATAACCTGCTCCCTGCAAACCTTAGACTCTGATACCAACTGTTAGGAACCCCTCCAAAGAAGCACAATTGATTACTTTTCTTATAAGCAATTAAACATGGAATTATACTAGAATGATTAAGTAACTAGAAACTTGAAACAACAAAGAATTTGAGAGATAATACACACTCTTGTATTAAATACTACTAGAAGAAAATACAATAAAGAAGATGCCACTTCTTCTTCCACCTCAAAGGCTTCCCACACCTCAAGGACTTCTTCCCTCTCTCTCTTGCTCAACCACAACCAACTCAACAACCTGAGTTGTTATCCCCTCCTTGAATGCTTCAGCTGATCTCCTTGACCTTACACTTATAGATCTCCTTGACCTTGCTTCCTTGCTTCAATGCTTTACTTGCCTTCTTATTGATTTACAATACATGCCTCATGGGTCTTTAAATAAAATCCCATGCATACAAAAATAGACCTCTAATTACAATAATTAGACACGTAGCTCGAGACTATAATTAGCCCTTTAACATGCAAACACTCAGTTCAACTAATTAACTGTTTGTGCAATGAACAATTTTGGAACACACAGGCAATCGACATTGGTCCCTGTCTGACTGGTTTTGACCGACGTCGGCCGACTCCCTACCGATACTGGTTGCCTTCTGCACTGTATGTGACCGACGTCGGTTACACTGCCGACGCCAGCACTTTTGGAACTCAGCAACCTCCTCCATGTCTACAACAGTTGAAGCTTTTAGCTCCACAACCTAATAGGCATGAGCATGTACTATGGTGGGAGATCCTGGTTGACTCATACTAGGTTCATCTCTAGTGATCCAGCTCATTTCTTCACAAGATAATAGTGGCAAAGGTTGTGGCCCATAAGTGATGGATTTCTCACACACATCTAGATCCCTATGATTCTTCATAGTGCTCCCCATCTCTTCTTATGCCACTAACTCCCATGATCCTCTATCGAGCTTCATTATACTTTCATTTTCATAATGCTCATTGGATTACTACCATGTTAAATGCATAATTCTGAACCAACCAGTAGTCTCCCCACCAAATGTGTGGCTCATGCACATGAGATTTTAGACTTCCATGGGTAGTGTTTCCAACCCAAGATCAATAATTAGCTTTTTAATCTCAAAAGGAAATAACTAAAGACATCATCCTCTTAGATCTCATAGAAAATTAAACTTTGCTTCCTCAGGACATGAATATGTGGTCATAGTGTATTCCAGGATGTAACTATTCTGAACACCCTTCCACCAATAATCAACCACTCACATATAGGAAAATTTTAGTCATGCGAAACTCCTTTTCCATTATGGTGTCCATGATTTTCTTCATCCAAGGTTTTGAGATTATCCTTGAGCATATAATAAGATCCAAGAATGTAAAAGAATAGGGACCTTAGAAAATAAAGTCTCATACAAGGAGCTATAAATGTTTTATTCTACCCACTGTCACATAAAGACTCTAGGCTCAAGATATGGAACCACAAAATTGTCTTCAATAATGGTAATTCATTCTTTAATGTTCTTTAATGTTCTCTAATGTAATGCACTCAAACATTTATGATGCTTGTGCTCCAACTACTTCAGGTCCCAGCAATGGAGCCAAAATGTTGGGTTCTCTTTTGACAATAGTGATAAAGCCTCTTCGCAACAAACTAGTGTATTTTCCCTATTATGTGAGGGATGAGTCTCACTTGCTCACCTGAAGTGTGCAGTGAAAGACCAATTCCTAAAGACTTTGAAACATGTGGTGTATTTACTCATTTCTTGTCAAATAAATATCCTAATATTGTTTCTTAACATATTAAGCTATCATCACTAGATAATTATGAAATAAATAACTCATGATTTTTAATTACTTAACACATTTAAATATTCAACATAGTTCACAATCCATTGCTCAAAGTACCATATGATAAACATTGAATTCTCATTAAGTACTTTTTGATTACAAGACAATAATTATTATCTCTTCAAAGGTTCCTCCTTCCATTCCCATTTTTAATGCTTAAAATAGGGGTTTTTATACTTGTTTACCCTATCCAAGTGTCAAATTCCTAACTCAAATTGGACATATGGCACATGGACTCTCAACAGATTGAGTTGTGGCTTTTACAATTAATTATTTTTATAGACTCGAGCCTCTATGCCCCTAGATGCTTTCTCTATGTAATATATTTGTATCCAAGTGTTTCATTCCTTGTGGGTTGGAATGGGGCCTTTGATTGGTGGGGTCAAGGTGTCCTACTTGATTTATTATTTTTAACTACTCCCACATTCTTCATGCTCCATCTTCCTCACACTCCCCTAGTATTTTGATTCTTGTTTCGAGCCCTTTGTGTTCTCAGGTTCCTTATGCAATGTTTTCTCTTGGGACTAGGTCCTATTTCATTGGGTCTTCCATGCCATTTTCCTTTGATGCCCTTCAAATCTCATGATTCTAGTTTCTTGCCATGGTCCTCCCGCACCATGGTTCTCCTGTGCTGTGTTGGTACTTATATAAAAATGGATAATGGTACCTTCATGCTACACACCAAAATTAGAATAAATACTTGGTCAAAATTGAGGTGCCAAAAATCCTTATTAAGAAAATAACAAAATCAAACCATCTCTTTCCCTTCTTTGATCTTTAGTGTTTAGCCTTCGTATCTCACTAGTTATGTAGGATTAGCATTGGGGAGAGATCCCTTACTCGTTTATGTATAGCCTTTGGTGATAAACCCATGTATATGCCTAGTCACATGAGACTACATGTAGGGGGTCATAAAGTAAATGATATCAAATGGTGTCACAAAAAAAATTTATTTAAAATAGCTTATTTACATGTCTATGCTGAAAACGTTAAACTTTATCCCATTAACCAATTTTGTCAGGGCTAGTTCTCTCTAAGACACATCCAACAGTGTTATTATTTTGTAAGTTTGGCAAGATGTAAATTTTATCCTTTTTTCCTAAGGATTATGTCACCCTCTTTTTTAATGCAAAATTTTTATTTTTTATTTTCACCCTTTCATACTTATCATATTCCTTATTTCATTCTTTTACTGCAAATTGAAAGTTATATGCTATGTTCAAAAAATAATTGGTCATCACATACAAAATAATTGATCAAGTGTATCCACAAAGTTTCATGCATATCCATCATGTTACCTCATTTTCCAAAACAAGTGCACCATGTGTAAACCATTATCTACAATTACCCAAGTTTATCATTTTATCAGTTGTTAGTCATTTATCC